>VYXD01012921.1:471752-535581 GCA_013397195.1 Hylia prasina
CCGGGACCTGCGGCGGCTGGAGGAGCCGCGCCTCGGCCGGGGGGACACACCCTGGCGGTGGGGCCGGTCCGATCCCCGCCAGGGTCGGTCAGAGCCCCCCGGGCCGGGGCGGCCGTTGCGGGGCAGCGAACAGCGCGGCGGGTGCGCGCAGGGCGGCTCCGGGCCGGGCACTGGCGCTGGATCAAAGCGCTTCCTGCGCGCTCCTGAGCGCATCCAGGGCCCTTTCCTCATCTCTGGAGCACAGGGGATGAAGGGACTGCCCTGCATCTCACTGTACCCCGCTTATCTTTCCGTTTCTGCCGGGTCGGGGCCAAGGACGTGTCGGTATTTCTGTTTGGGATGTGCCCCGGAGCAGGACAGCGGCCGCCCATCGCCTCCCGCTGCACCCGCCCGCACCAGCGGGACAGGTTTTACACCGCATCCTCCCGCACCCTTCGCAGGCGCCTCTTGCATGGCACCTTTTCACTTTACAAAATGACAACAGTGTCGTTTTCACGAGCAGCACAGGGCCTGCAAAGGGCCGGACGGGTGGATTGTGTATGTTTTGGAGTGGGTAGGGAATAACCTTCTTTAGAGCAGAGGCGGTTTTTCCTTTGGAGGAGAACGCCTGTCGTGTGTGGATATGGCAGCAGAGAAGTGCAGGGCGTCTTCAGACGTGGAGATGCTTCCAGACGCAGTTTCCCTACGCAGGACATGGGGTGGGACAGCAGGGAGGAAGGAGGGGCCTTTCCCACCCTGGAACGCACCTGAGCCCACCTAATTAAATTGAGCAAAGCTGAGACAGTGAAGGTAAATGTGAACGCAGAAGCTGAGGCAGCCCTGGGGGTGGAATTGTCTATTTTGATCTGCATTGCAGGTGCATAGGAAGCATCCAGGGTACTTGTTGGCTTTACTTAGATGGTAAGATGCTTACGCTTAAAAAGCTGTATTGAGCTTTTGTAATATCAATTATACTCCTTAATTAAAAAATAAAAGACAAATGGATGTGACTGTAAATACAGTGCCTTTTCCCATGTAATTTGCTCATTAGTAAATGCAATTCTGTTGTGTGTTATGACTGAGCCTCTGGGAGACTGACATTTATGCTCTTAAGCTGCACATTGCTTTTTGGTTTGACAGCTTAAAGCAAGTGCTTTATACACAGATAATGGCTGACTTGTGATATTGTTGATTTTTCAAGCTGTTAGTTGTACTGAGGCTCCAACAGTCTTTTTCAGTGAAACAACAAAGATCAGAAGGTCGTAATAGGGGAAATTATCAGCTGCTTAAGTGGAAAGAGAGACTATTGGCTAAACTGATGCTAACCACTTGTTTTCATCCTCTTGTTGTACTTCTGCTTAATGTATCTGTAACGTTTCCTCCCTCATCCCCTTAGAAAAGACAACGGTCTCATGACCGATCCAGATACTCTTAAATAGTTTCCAGTCCAGTAGTTCTTGCAAACTGTAGAACAGCAATAATTTCATTTCTTACAGTTGCTTCCTTTACGTCAGATTTCAGATATAGCTGCATACTTTTGGTGCTTTTAAATTACTTTTTAAATGCGTTTTGTTACAAAAATCCCACTGTTCCTTAGTGTGCCCTACTTCAAGAGGCTGTGGGTGTTAAGGGTGATATATTTGTTCATCCAGATCTACCACATTAGTCAGTCCTTTAACTGCAGGAGGCAGAACACAAACTCCCCAGCGCTGTTATGGCAGAATGTGGATCATAATGTAAAGTAAAACAAAATATTTATTCAGCATTATGAACAGCATAATCGAGGGAGTTCTGTTGTAATTTTTAGGCATCTCATTTCTGTTCTGTGGCTTAAAAAATAGTGGTTTAAAGTAGCAAAACTGTGAAGGATTGTTTTCATAGTGTGTAAAAAGATTACTCTTAATCACTTTACTCGAGTTCATGTTTAACTTCATTTTGCATAGGAAAGTTTAAAGAAGGTAGCAAGTTGTAGTTTATTTCATAGAGTGAACATCTTCATCTTTCTGAAAATTTATAATGCTGAAGAATTTTTTTGCTGACAAGTGATACTTTCTGTGCATATTTATGTATATGTATCTGTTAGTAACTACAAGCGATGGATTTAGTTGAGCAGCACTCAACTGAAAATTCAGCAGTCAAGGAATTTGAGGAGGGGGAAAGGTTAAGTGTGGGGCGTAGTTTTTTTTTCTTATTGCTGGTTCAGAAAGGCCCCAAAAGCAAAATGTGAGGATGTTGAAGGACAGGGCTGTGCTCTGGCTTCCTGCGGCACACGGGGCACGAGTGGCTGTGCCAATGTGCCAGCACGGACACAGCTGTGACAGGGGCTGCTGCAATGAGCCCAGTGTGTAACCAGAGCCAGCGCTCCCAGGAGGGTCCGGCAGAGCCCGAACCTCCGCGGGAGCTGCCTGGGTGGGGTTGAGGTGGGAGGGTGCCCTTTGTTCAGCCGTATCTGCAGGGCCCCGCTTTCCTTGCACCAATCCAATGTACATCTGAAGAGCACGTGAAGATGGCAAATAGTTCGCTGAGAGGAGCCAGAGTGGGAGTGTTGACCCCCTTTTTACCCCCTGCTGTCCCTCACCTCTGCTCCATCACCTTTACCTGTCTGTAGTATCATCAATGGATGTGGGCCCCATGCTTCTCTGTGCTCGTTTTTAAGTGGTGTAAAAAAAAATCTTCCTCTAAAGCAGGATGTCCAGCAGTGTGATGATGGGTGTTAGTCTATCTCCATGTGAGCAGTGAATGATTTTTTAAATAGCGTTTAGCCGTTATCTACCAGCTCATTTCTCCTGGTGATGTTAAAGACTGTGGTACTATAAATAGGAACAATATATTTATTTACTACTAGGCATTAGAGGCATGACAAAATATTGCTGAAACTAATGTTTTCAGAGTATATTCGAACTTGTGCAAGCTGTGCGTTTGAGTGGCTTTAAATAATCATTAAAAAAAGGCTTTTCTTTGGATTGCTATTTCTTTCCTGCTATTGGGGAGCATGTTTGCTCTCATTTTACTTCAAGGAGACCTTTGGTTTGTATTTAAAATGTTAAAATACATTGCTGCTTGTTGGTTTTAATTATTTGGTTGAGAGACATGGCGTTTAAAATCAGTGTTATTTCAAAACAGTGCTGGACTGAAAATTGTTAAATGTCATGGCTTCTCTGTGAACAGAACGGGAGCTGTCTCCACAAAGGCTGAAAATATGCCAGGGAACAGTAGCTCCCTGTAATCCGAGTCCGTGCCCGGAGGGAGGGCACAAAAGGCAGGGCAGATCGCATTTCTGTGGAGCAGAGGTGGGAAGAGTCCATCTGTGAGGAAAAGCCGTGGGAATGGTGTCAGAACCGGCAGGTTCCCTTTGTAATGTGTCTGCTTGTTTCCTTTCCAGCCTCAGGAAAGCTTGGTTTTAGCTGTGTGGCTTTATTGGTTCAGTTTGAGATACCTGGGTTATGTAAGGGAGGGTATAAAGCACCTCTGTGTGGGATCCTTTGTCTTGGCATCTTATTTAAAACCAAAAAAATCTGGCTTAAGAAAGGACTTGGACATAGGTCATCACCATTACCAGATTTCCTTCATCAGCAGCTCTCAAAACCTTTAGCAGAGTGAAGACCAATTTTTGTGTGTTTGATCATGGTTGCTGTTCTAAAATAATAAAAATCGATGCCTTATGAAACAGCATCGCAGAATGCATTAGAGAAAAGCATCTCCTCAGCCTGTTACACTTGCCTGGAAATAGTTGTGCAGTTCTGTAGAGTTGCTTTACAATAGCTGCTCTCTGTAAATGATCTCTCAGGACAGATCTCTTTAGCTTGCTGGAAGGCTTCAGTGCCTTCTGCCATGTTTCACAAATATTCCTGGTAACCTCTGAAAATCATAATTTCTGCATCCATGCAATAGGAGCTCAAGCTCAGGCAAGTGCCTGGAGCTGGCGCTGCTGCATGAAGCAGTTCTGCCTGTACCACCCCCCTGACCTGCTTACAGATTCTATTTTTTATTTTTATTTTTTTCACCTTCCCCAGGCATCTACAGTGCTGCACAGTGAACCCTCCCCATGAAAACAGCCAGTGGGAAAATGGGTTTGTTTTCAGCTGCACCAGTTCCCTGACCTGGTTCACTGAATGACCAGGAAGGTGATTCTGGAGCATTTCAGGAATGCAGCACTAAGTTCTTGCTCAGTGTATGTGAGTGGGATTGGTGAGAAAAAATCCTATCTGGGCAGTGACATAGCCACATGTCTATGTGATGATGGGTTTTTGTCGAGTTTGGGAGCAGGAAAAGGCCCAGCCAAGTTGGTTATGTTAAACCAGCTTAGTAATTCTTTTGGTTTGTGTTTCAGCAGGCTTCAGAAAGGGCAAGTTTTTATATTGCACAAATACATTTCCTACAGTTTCTGGTGCAATTCACACATTCTTGATCGTAGAGGACAAAATTAAAAGAGGGCATGCAGTGCTCAAAAGTGAGTATATAATCTGTGAAAAAAGCCCATGACTATTTCATAGTGTATAGTGTGATTTCTAAGCATGAATTTGGAGTTATACTCAACAGATCCTTGTAGCAAAACCACCCACAGCCCACCTTACTAACTTAAGTCCTGCTTCAGCTTTAACTGAAGCTGGAGAACTTTCTTAATGACTTTGGAAAAAAATAGAATGAGGCTCAGGTTTATGTGTAACACTGATGCTGTGTTAGTGTGGGAGAATTGAGTATTAATTTTCTTGTCATTCTTCTGACTAAAGAAATTGGTTTACTAGAAAGACTAACGTGTCTTTGCAATATTGTGTCTGGTTGTGATTGGGGTGCAGTTTGCTTTCTGTGGCTTTGCTGGAGGTTATATTAAAATAACAAACTGGTTTAGCCTCAGAATGAAGGGGTGAATAAAATAAGAGGCATTCTTTAGGAGCGTGTGCTAGAGAGCAAAAGAGAAACTACCTGTTCCTCTACATGACAATGTAGTCTTGCTCATGAGGCGCTTCATCATTATTAAAGGGGCTCTTTTGAAGTCGTCAGTGTCATTTAGATAATCACTTCTTTGTCTCCCTAAAGTGAATTAGGCTCAAATTGGGTAATTTTCAAAGCTTCCTGCCAGAGTAAGCTATTTGTTCCTGACAGCTGTACAGCCCTAGCTTTGCCTACCCTGGTATTGGTCATAATAACTGTGTCTGTATGAAATGCCACTGCAGGATCATTTGATTTGGTTTTCTAATGGTCTCTGTCGCAGTAGTGATTTTAATATCTGATTCCTTTTAGTCTCTGCGACAGCTCTGGGGTTGGGTGGTCTCAAGGACAGAGAAAACACCATGTGAACTATTTCTGTCAGTGCTCCTGACTCCAGGTAGAGAGTCAGGCACGTAGGCAGTCAGTGGGTTCTGTGCAAAAGTACCAGCTGGTTCCTTGGGAGCATCCAGAATTAAATCATTGCTACCAGGGTGGTGTCCACTCAATTATTCTTCCTGCTGCCATAGCAGCTGCTGTAGGAGTAACAAAAAATCAGCTTCTTACTAAAATGCTGAAATGTGTGCTTGCAGGACATTTGACTGTCAAGAGTTTACACAGGCTCTGATCAGAAAATGATGGGAAAGTCAGGCAGAGAAACCGCTGAGTAAAATGGCATCAAAAGCAATAGAAATGGAAAAGGAGCTGAGAAAGCGAAATCATGTCCTTCCTCTGGGAGGACAGTGACACAGTTTCTTCTTCCCTTCCGTTGTCTCTGGGAAAGAACCGCTAATTCTGCTTGGTTTAAAACAGACAGATAACATGAGAACAAGGTACTGGGTCATTAATGATGTGTAAGCATTGTCATATTGTAATGCAGGAGGCTGAGGATAGAGGTGTTGCTGCAAGAGGTGTTACTGATAAGGGAGCACTGGAGAAGGGAAGGGGTGTCCCGAGGTGGATGTGTAGGCTGAGTTAATTGTCTGAAAAGCTTGACTTAGCAGCCCTGGACTGGCTGAACTGGCTCAGTCTGATGCACAGGTGAACGAGGGGTGAGCAGAAATGTGAATCTGGAACCATTTGTCGCTGCCCTGTGTTACTGCTGGACCTGCTTTAGTAGAGGTGTAGTGGTGTGATAGAATCAGTTTGTGGGGGACTTAAATGTCCAAGCAGAAAGAGAGCAAAGCCCTTGAGTTGGCTGTGGAGGCTGCAGGGTCTCCTTTGTTATGTCCTTTAAAAGGAGCTGAGCAAACACTTTGGGGATGGCATTGTGTCTCCGAGATGGAGAGCTGATCTAAGCAAAGAACAACAAAGTGACTGTCAGTCATTTCAGCATTAGAGCTGTGTTCAGGTAAGTTTGGTCAGTTCAGTGACAATCTTTAAAATGGGGTCTGGCCAAAACTTTGGAGGTTCTTACAGGAGGTATCCACTGTCCTTAGTTCTTGAAATTGTATTTTGTATAGCAAACAAATGACATTTTGGCAGCTTTTGTTACATTTGGATGGAGCGCTGGCCAGTGAGCAGCTGAGGAAAATGTCTGCCCATACATATTTCAAGGCTGTGAGTTGGCAGGGAGCTAAAGCAGCTTCTCAGGTGATGGTCACCCCATCCACGTAAAAAGAGGTTATTGTGTTCTGTTTAGTGGCTGCCAAACAGGAATGAAAATGTTCAATCACTGTTGTTTGGGCTTCGTTCCATCCTTTGGACTTGTGTCTAAGGTCAGAGATTAGCATCTCCTTCCTCCTATCTTGCAGTGGGGTACAGAGATGCTCTGATTTTGTGCAGAGGCATCTGATATGCAGCCAGATGCTCGTTGCCTTGAGACATTTTGAACTCTCTCCAAATCCTTAAGATCCAAAAAGGCCTGGAGCCTGCACATCCTCTGCAAGGCAAGATGTGGCTGTTAAAATGGTAGTGCCTGTTTATGGTGAGCATGTGATTAAGTTGCATTTTGAAAGCTCCTGTTTATTTTTTTTTCCTTTTCCACATAAGATTTTGTGTGTGTGTGTGTATTCCCTTTTGAACAGAACACGCGCTTGTAAGGAGACAGAGCAGTTCCTTCTAAAGGTGAGCTTACAGGAATGGTAACTGAAGTTTCCTTCTCTGCTTTACTGGAAGGTGATGGCTTAGGAAGGTGCAATCATGATTAAAGTGGTGTACTTAACGTTCCCAAGGGAATTTGTTTGACTCATTGCATTTGTTCCTCCTTGGCTATATTCAAAAGAAATTGTGAATCCATTGTTTGGAGGAGTTGAGGCTCAATCTCTGAGCTATATAAACATTTGGTGGCGTGGTGGTCCTCAGAAATGAGAATTGTGGATGTTTGAAGGGTGGAATGCACTGCACAGTCCACACAAAGCCTCTGTCACTGACAGGTTGGACACTTGGTGTTTAGGGCCAGTGCTGCTGCCAGAGAGGAGGTGTGTCACCCTCACCATCACCCCTGGACACTGCAGTGTCCCTTTAGTGTTCTGTCATCCTTCCCAAGTGCTGCGTGCCTTCCCAGGGGACTTTGCCAAGCTCTGCATTGCACAGTTCTGTCTCTGTAAGAACATAACAAACATTTTTTCTTGTTTGGAGACAAAGGAGGAGGGGGAAAAACCACAGTGACATAACTTTGTGCTGTGTATGCAGTCACAGCGTTCTTCCCAGCATTGGTGTAATTTATCTGCCAGCATCCAGACAGAGCCTGGTAGATCTGGGAGCTCATCCCACCAATTTCCTTGGTGGGAAGTGGAGATTGCTTCTCTGGGCTGTAAAGGACACCATTGACTTTTGCATTTGCTGTTTCTCTTGTGGTTTTTGACCTTCTTGTTTCAGAGAGCCTGAGATGAAATCGGCTTAGTGCAATCCCAGGACTGTGGGACGTAGCAAATCTGTCTCTCTGTGTAGTGACTGTCTGTGCAAGACATTTTTCCTTTCCCTGGTTTGATGACAGTAGATGGTTTTGGCTGTTTCCCAGAGCACAGGGGGCAGAGTTGACAGTGCTGGCTGTGCTGTGTCAAAAGCAGGTGGGTGAGTGGGTTTGGAACTGGCTCTGCTGCCCACACATCCATGGAGGTCGTGGCTTCACCTCAGTGGCCTTCCCTTTCCCTTGAAGGGAAGGAGAGAGGACAGCAGACAACCAGGCTGCTGTGAAGGGGAAAAGCACAGAAAGGCTGCAGGGCGTTGTGGGAAGTGCAGAGGGGCTGCAGCTAAAACTCATCGTGGGTTGATTTAATTGATCTCACTGATTAACTTACTGCTACTGCAGGGAAGATGATGCTCTGATGCTGGTAGTTCTTATTTTCTTCCTAAGCCTATAACGCTTGCCTCTGATTATATTTGTTTTCATCAGAGCAGGTAATCCTGGTGTGATCTTTTAGATGCAGAAGATCAAAGTGAAAAAGCAATTGAGGAGATTAATAGTGAGAGCCTTGTTCTGGTTTTTTTTTGAACATTTAGAAACTAGTTTTTAATGAACGTGTTTATTTGCAAGGACTGAGCCATGAGCACTTCCTGCTAGTGAGGAAATATTTTCCTGTTCAGGTTACAGGTGTAAAGCCACCATTAATACCCATTGTGAGAACAGAAGCTCTGGGCTATTGTGTGGAGGCTGTTCTTCCACCTCCTCCTATCACAGCTTAGGGTTTCTTTTGGAAAATACATTCCTCGATTAAGAATCCCTTCTGAGCCTTGGTGTCCTGCACAGTCAGAGCTCCAGCCGTGGCTTTATCCTGCTGTCATGCTCAGTCGGTCAGAGTAGGATGAACACTGAAGAAATGGGATGATTCAGTAAAGCTCCTGTCTGTCTGATGTCAGCTTTGCAAGCCAGAGGATGTCACTTTGAAAATATATCACAGCTTAAATATCCTCACTCTTCAGAATTAATGTTGCCCCACAGTAATTGCTGTGACTGTGTCCCTTCCAACAACCCTCCAGTGCTGTGGCTGTGAGGGACCACCAGTGTGGCAGTGAGGGGGTGTTGCAAAATCTGTTTAACCACCCTAGAAATCTCTTTTTAGAATGTGTTAGGTTTTTTGCTTGTTTGCTGACTGTGGTAATTGTAAAATGACCCGTTCAGTGGACAAAGCACAGTTGGCAGGGCTGGCCACATTCTTGGGCACTGAACTTAATCTTTGATCTCTGTTACAAGGTAACCAGGCTGCTTGGTTCCTGCCCAGATGTGGACTCTTAATGTCTTTCACACCTTGTTGTTGTTGTTGTTGTTGTTGTTGTTGTTGTTGTTGTTGTTGTTGTTTGTTTTTTCTCCCCAATCAAACATTTTGTTTCTGTAGGGATAAGTCAGTAGAAGATGAGACCAGGTCACTGATGAAATCAGGAGGGCTCTGTGTGTGTGATTTCTACACCACATCCCCAAGATGCTGGAGTACCAAGTCTGGTGTTCTTTTGGGGAATAAAAGTATAAAATTAAACGCAGGGCTGTGATATGTTTAGGAATAACGAAAGTGTGTCACTTGCTCTGAGCTTATGCTCTACCAATTTTAAACTGGTAGAAAATAATTCTTGCCAGGGAGTCCCAGTGGAGAACACTTGCCATGCCAAGGCAAACCCCTTAAGGTCCATCTTGGACACCGTGTGTGGTCCCATAATTCCAGGCATGGTTGCAATGCCACTGCAGGGGGGTTGTCCTGGCAACAGGAATTCTGACCCTTCACTTATCCTTGTAACCTAATTGCTGGCATGGTTTCTGCACATAGAACAGAATTTAGCCTTTCCTACTCTATCCATTATTGCCTTATCCTGACCACACTGGCAGCACAGGGGTCATCAAGGATGTGTGTCAGCAACATTCTGTTAACTGTGTCTGTCTTTGGGTGTGAGCACTGCTGTAGCCAAGGCCCACTTTGACAAGAATGTTCTGTAAGGGAAACCCAGCGGTGTAACAGGTTTCCATGTACTTGTAACCTGAGCGAGACAAATCTGTTTGTTTTCTCTTTGAGTGAGGCACTGTTCTTGTCTTGTTCTGTGTTGTTGGGCCTGGTGCTGAGGAAACCCAAGAGCAGCTGGAGCTTCCCTTGTGCTGGTCCCAGCACCCACATCTCAGTTAGGGCACCTTGGCAGCCACAGCGCCCCCAGCCTGGCCGTGCTCAGACCCCTGCTTTGCCTTTTTCCTTAGAGCTGCTGCATTTTAGTGCTTTCTTCCTTGTTCTTGCCAAGGATTTTACCAATCCCTGTGTCCCCGGGGTAAGTGGAAACCCTCTTAGACGGACACAGTAGGCCATTCCTCAGAGCTCTGCTTTTAACTTGTAATGGGATTAATGATTTAGACTGTCTGAAGTTAATCCTTTAAATGTGTTAACTCCAAACAAATGAGTTCCCTGCTCCAGCCTACAGTATAATTAGGCTTTTGATGAACTTAGGGTGCTTGTAATCGAAATAGTCCTAAAGCAGAAAAACCTTTTGTGGCATTTGGTGATCACACATCAATCAATGCATTAACAGTAGCATTCAGCCATTCCTGCTGATGCTGGCTGCAGAGGGAGGATACCCATATGTGCAAGTTAACTCACCATGACAATTCCATGTCTGTTCCCTGGCAGGGTCAGGATGGCCACCTCAACCCTGAAGAACCAGCTGCAGAGTGCCCAGAAGAACCTGCTGTTCCTGCAGCGAGAACACGCCAACACCCTGAAGGGGCTGCACGAGGAGCTGCGCCGCCTGCAGCAGCGCTGCACAGGTACCCGTTCCTGCGAGTGACTGCTGCCCTCCTCAGCACTGCAACCTCAGCAGCACAGCCCACCAGCAGGCTGCATTTAGGGTCTTCAGTTTGTATCTCGTGGCAGACTGGCTGATCAAAGCCAAGTTTTTTTCATTTGTTCTTTAAAAAGCTGATAGTTCAGTTGTTTTACGTGTTTGCTGATTTGCAGTGAATCTCCTAGTCTTACTTTGGGCAGTGGGGAGAGCGGATTCTGTATTTATTGAAAGCTGTCATTGTAAATCTGCTCACCAGGTGATGTATGGGCTCCGTGATGATGTTCTAACAAAAATAACTTTTTTTTTTCCTCAGATTTAACCTACGAGCTGACTGTAAAGAGTTCAGAGTCATCAGGTAAAGAATACATGGCATTTTTCTTTTAATGTTCAATTTACTAATCTCTTTCAGTGTTCGTATTTTTTCTTTTCTACTCCCCAGACTTATTTATTTATGAAGCAAATGTCAAAAGTTCTTTCCCAAGGTCACACAGGAAATCTGTGAAAGAGCCAGGAATAGCACCTGGAACTGCTGACTCCACTAGACATTCAGTTCCCTGCTTGCCATATGGGAACACAGGACACAAATTTTAGGGGCAGAAGAGTGAGACTATTTTTAAAACTTAGCTGAGCTGGTGCTGTAATTAACCACAAAGCTTTTATTTATATATATGTGTGTGTGTATACACACTAGATCCCAGTTATTTTATATGTATTATGTTAACAACAGGTAAAGAACAGGAATAAGGTAACTCCCTGAGGT
This sequence comes from Hylia prasina, assembly GCA_013397195.1. NCBI lineage: Eukaryota > Metazoa > Chordata > Aves > Passeriformes > Sylviidae > Hylia > Hylia prasina. Next base: position 483,115 of record VYXD01012921.1, read on the forward strand.
TAACCCCTTGGATCAGGGATGGTGTGGGATGAATATTAGCTGAAGTTGTATTTTGGATTCCTCTTAGAGAGGGCAAGAGGAGCCCTATTGCACTGTTTTACATTTTACATAATGGCTGTTGTTAACTTGAAACACTTCTGCTTCTCCCGTTCTTCTAGAAGGTGGTGGTTCACGAAGTGATGAACTCAAAAGTAAGTGCAAAGATCTTGAAGCTCAGCTGAAACTCAAAGAAGCTGAAAATACTGAATTGTTGAAAGAACTTGAACAAAAGAACGCGATGATAATGGTGCTGGAAAACACTATTAAAGAGAGAGAAAAGAAGTATTTGGAAGAGTTAAAAGTGAAAAGCCATAAGCTCAATATGTTGTCCAGCGAACTGGAGCAGAGAGCAAGCACGATCGCGTATCTGACCTCTCAGCTGCACACGGCCAAGAAGAAGCTGATGAGCGCCAGCGGGACTTCGGAGGGGACCCCCTCTGGCAGCCCCGTGCTGTCCAGCTACAAACCCTCCCCTCCCAAGGACAAACTGCCGGAGACGCCGCGGCGCCGGATGAAGAAGAGCCTGTCCACGCCGCTGAACCCCGAGTTCGAAGAGGCCTACAGAATAGGCTCGGAGAGCCGGAAGCTGGTGCTGCGAGAGCCCGTGGATGCCATGCCCGACCCCACGCCCTTTTTGCTGGCCAGGGAAACGGCAGAGGTGCACCTGATCAAGGAGAGGCCGTTGGTCATCCCTCCGATCCCGTCGGATCGCGCGCCCGGCGAATCGCACAGCCCCGCCCGCGAGAAGCCGCACAAGGCGCACGTCGGGGTGGCCCATCGCATCCACCACGCCGCGCCCGCGCAGCCGCAGGAGGTGGAGACCCTGGCCGTGGATCAGGTCCAGGGAAGCAAAGTGGTCAGAAAGCACTCGGGGACAGACAGAACTGTCTGAGGACGCCACGGAAGCGCCGGTCTGTGCTGGTTATGCACTGTGAGCCTGTAGGGTAAATAGCACCTGCGGTGAAGTTTCTTTTGATGCCCCATGCATGCCAAACTCCTCCCGGGTACATCATTAATACATTTTGCTCTAATGAAACCTCCTAGGACTGTGTTCATACGGCAAGGTATATAAGCACTCCATGCTGTGGCCAAATCAGGGGGACCTGACCGCTTGCTTCCAAGTGCTGCTCCATTTAGTGTAACTGCACGTGTGGACGAAGGCACGGGCTGCGTTAGTGAGCGCTCTTAGAGAGAACACCCCTCCCTCACACTGCAGCCACACCTGTTGGCTGGTTTGACCTGGCAGGGGTTCTCTTGTCTCCACTGTGTGTGTGAGCACCCCGGAGCCATCACTGACCTCTGCCACAGCAGCACTGAAAGTTGGGCACGTGTCCGTTCACTTTAGTGACCTAAGGATGCCCCCAGAGCCCCAGCAAGCACTACTTGATTAATCCTAAATACTTTGGTTTGTGGCTTTAAGTAAAATATGGGTGGGGGAAGCACCATTTAAAGGGTTACCGACCCTCACAGGAAGAGTATGAACACTGGGTTGTTTGTGGGGATTGTTTTGGGTTTTTTTAATCAAATGGCTTCACGACACATTTTATGCTAGTCAGTACACTGCACTTGTAGCACCTTCCATACTGGCTCAGAGCTCCTTTTCCAGGGAGGAAATGTAATGGGCTATCCAATATGGAAATGGTTCTTTATGCTCTAACCTGCACTTTTTTTGTAAAGGGATTATTTTTGTTTCCTAAAAATCGTAGTCTTGTTCTGGGCATCATCAGACAGTGTTGGCTGCTGCCAGCCTAGAAACCTGACTTGCCCCTCTAAAATGTGAGTATTTAGTTTTAAGTGATGTAACCAATTCATACAGGAGAACCTGGCATCCTTGATTTCTGTCCTTGTGGATTGGGATGGACTTGCCTTGCACTTGACCAGATTCCCCTACTCCTTTCTAGTAAGTAGCAGGTAGACCCAACAGCTGTTAGACTACTTGATTCTTTATATTACTATTTTTTTTTTTCTAGGAAAGAAAGGCATACTAGGATCTGGGTGGGTATGTAGTTTTGGGATAGGAGCACGAGTTTGTCCATTTTTCTTACATTCTGTTCACCTCTGCTTTACTCTTGTCTGCAGCCTCTGAGTAGGACCAGCAAGAAACACTGGCTCCCAAATGCTGCTAAGCTTATGATGTGCCTTTAAAAATTTGGAACATGTATTCTCTGTGACAGCTGATGAAGGATCCCTGCCTGCCCTGTCCCCTCCCCTCGCCAGCTGTAGTTTGCCCCTCGTAAGCTTTTTCTGCAGCTGTGTTGGTGTGTGTCTCCCTCCGGAGCCTTGGACACTGTCAGCGTTCCTGGCAAAGGCCCTGGCAGGCTGGCAGAGCTCTTGTCCCGCTCGATTCCCGCAGCATGACCCTTCCAGCAGGGCTGACCCCTGGCAAGGCTCTGCCCTCTGCACCCTCTGTCACTCGCTGTCCCAAAGTCCCAGCCCCGCCTCAGCCTCGCGCCTTGCTGGCTCTGTGCTAGGAATTTGTTTCACAAGTGGTGGGGAGGGAGAGGGAAAAGCTGTGTTCTCAGAGGGGGGTTGGTTAAAGCAAGTTTGTTACTCTGAGGTTTACTGTTTTTACCTGTATTGAGTTAACCAGCAGCTGGTTTGGTTACTTTGGTTGTTGGCACCATATTTTTATGGTCGTGTGTTGTATGAGCGAACTACCCTGCCACTTGTTGGAGGCTGGTGGGAGGCACCGCTTCCAGGCAGTGCAGAAGTGATGCTTTGGGCAATTAAAGACATTTCTTACAACCATCCAGGCAAACCTTAGTCTTTGTGTGTGCGAGACCAACTCATTCTCTCTTTGCAGCCACAGACCAGCTTGGAGCTGTTCCAAAGGAAACAACAAGTTACAAAAAACTCTCTATTCTTCAAACACATTTATTGGGAGTATAATACAACCAAGCTAATGCTAACTAAAGTCAGGTGTGCCTAAGTGAACACAACCCCACCCATGGTGCCAAATCTCTGCCTGGGTTGAGGGGTTTTCCCTACACCTCTGAAGGGTTGCACTCTGGGGGAAGAACACGGTGCCTGTTTTTGACTCATTCAGCGTTGAGGGTGAGACACACGCCTTGGAGGACCCAGTGGGAAATGTGCTTGGTAGTGTAAAGATCAGCTTCAAAGACCAGGCCGAAGCCCATGGCGTTGCGGCGCATGGAGGTTGTGTACACGGGGGTCCGGAGCGTGTTCTGAAAGAGCAGCACAGAACTGCAAACAACAGGGGCCTCGAGGAAAGAGGACTGCTTCAGAAAGTCACTTTTTTTGTTAGAGGCTAAATGGCCAAGAGCCAGAATATGTAAATGTCCTTTATGTCATTTACTGGGGATGGGAAATAATTGAAAGAGTAGGGGGAGTGTGAGACTGTCACAGGAGCCCTGTCCCAGAATGCCTGAAGGGGGAAAAGGCAACAGGTGAGTCAAACTCTAGTGATGGGTGGTAATAAGAAGTGTAATGGGAGTGGTAATGATAAATGCAGCTTCTGGGCAGAGAGAGCAGGGCCTGGCAGCTGGGGAGATGTGACAGTGGAAGGAAGGTAATTGGAGGAGCCCTACCTGGAGTCTGAGTCTGTGTGCCTCTATGGGGATGATCCTCAGGATGGGCAGCTCCACCACCGGGACACGGGGCTTGCTCTGGATCAGGCAGCCCTGCTCTATGTCCCAGTCTGCTCCTTCCAGGAACAGACCAGAAACATAGCAGCCTGTAAAGGCAGAAAATGCAACATTTGGGTAAACTGAGCTCCTAGAAAAGATCTAGGAGATCTTTCAACATAGTAGTTCCTGCAATCCCTGTTCTGGGCGCTACAGTTATCACAAACACACTGCATTTTAAACTGCAGCTGCACAAGCTGCAGTTTTCTGAGACCTTTGTTCTTATCATCCAGCTGTATTAGGAAATCAAATTAAATTGTCTCAGTTGCACTACACATGGTAAACAGCAGCAAGAATAAATGCAATTTGCTGCCCTCCAATTGCCCAAGTCACAGAGGGCTTTGTAATTCCCCTGGGCCTGATCATTGGGTCACTGAGAGCAGGTGAAGGGTCAGGACAGTTGTTCTGGTACAAATACCAAGTGCAGCATTTAGATTTAACAAAAAAATGACACTTTTTTCTCTGTTCCCAATCAGAGCTGGTATTCAGAGCCTTGCTTAGCTGTTCCCTGTACCCAGCTTGTTATATTTAATTATTGGAGCAGTGCTAGTCGGAGAGCTGATAAAGACATATTTACACAATAAATGATACATATTTGTAGGTACTTTTACTTAAATACATTTCAATATAGTATTTGTGGTGTAAATAGAGCTTTACAAGCCTGCTGGAATTGGTAATGTTCTAGGCATAAAGAAATCAGTGTGTCTTTGTACACATACATACATACATATATATGTATGTCTGTGTGTATATATATATATATAAATACACACACTTATACACATATATAAATCCATATATAGATACATATATATATGTATATAGGGAGCATGCAAGGGGAAGGTGTAAGTTCAAATCCCTGCCTGGGGGTGGGAAGAGCTTCATGCACACAGGAGCTCTGCAGGAACCAGAACCCAGCTACTTCTCAGCTGGAAATCTTGAGGACTGTGAAATGCAAACCTAGGGCAAATGCCTGCCAAGGTTTAACCAAAGTAATTTAGTGTGCCAAGCAATTTCTCTCTCTCACCAATTAGCTACTTTATTATTTTTGCCAAACAATTGTGAAAACACCTACCCTGAGCGGCCCGTTCAGTGATTTCTTCTGCTTTCTTATACTTGGTTACCTCTGTGTAGAGGGTGGAGTGATCCAGAGGCCACCTGTTTTTCCTGCAGGTGGCTTGAACAAGAGCAGTCAGGTAGGACTCAGGAATGTGCAGGCCTGACAGCCACATCACCTCGGGCTCACCGTGGCTGACCTGCAACCACAGACAGTGATGGGCAGCACCCGGTACTCACCCTGCCCTGCCCTTAGAGAGGAGCTGGGGTGAGTCTGCCTTGCATCCACAGTTACACAGTGATGGCACTAGTTCAAGAACTTACCTGAAGTGTTCACTGGCTTCTGCACCAGCCTGCACAGCACATGGTGCAGGTTAACAGAACAAAAAGCTTTCTGGGGGCACTTGCTTACCCAGCTGGTGTACTGGTCATATCGATCTCTAAAGAAAATAATCCAATTTCCAAGTGTTTTGAGGGTGTCGGGCGCCAGCCGCCGCCAGATCCGAGGAATCTGCCCATTGAAGAGAGCCTGAGCCACGTCATCCAGTTCACTGCTCATTCCAACCTCCCCAGCCAAGGCCTGGAACAGTGGTAAGAGTTGTGAGGCAGGCAAAGCCCAGCTGGTCCCCCCGAGCTGCTGTGATTTTACTGACACGTTGTAGCTCAGCCAAGGACTTTCCCATTCGGACGATGAGCTTATTGAAACGTTCCAGTTCCTGCAACAGCACCACAGTCGTAGGGGTGATGTTTACTCCAAAACCTTTACGGATGTGGTCAAGATCAAATACTTGGGGTAATTTGTTTTCTATATCCTTGGCAACGTTGGCAATATATTCATCTCGACTAATTCCTGCACCAGTTTCACCTGAAAACAAAAAAAATTAGTGAGACTAAATCTGTACTAAATCTGAGAGAAGGCTGAGAGGTTTTGGCATCAGTCTCCCTCCCTTTCCTGCTGTGACATTTGCCCACAGCCCTGCTTGTCCCCAGCTGTGCCCCTGGACAGGTGTTGAGCCTGGCAGGGCTGAGCCCTGCAGTGGCTTTGCTCCCACTGTCCCCCTCCCTCTGCTCCCCCCACACACAGGGGATGCTGTCGCTGTCCCCAGGGCTCAGCACTCCCCCCTGGAGATTTCCTGTTCACAAACCCCCTTCAGACAGGGCTCAGCACTCCCCCCTGGAGATTTCCTGTTCACAAACCCCCTTCAGACAGGGCACGCACCAGTCTGGGGCTGCAGCTCCAGCAGGTGAACCCACATGTCCCGTACAGCGTGCATGTAATACCCGATCTCGGCGTTGGTGTGAAGGCCCAGGACCTCGGGGGTGTTGGAAAGTGGCAGAGCTTCTATGGCCTCTGGAATACAACCACACAGGTCTGGTAACCCAGAACACCACAGCAATTTTGCTGTTGTTCTGCTTGAATAAAAAAATCAAATGCTCAAGCTGGTGTTGGAGCAATGCACAGATCAAATAAACACTTCTAAACACATACAGAGACTCCCCCACAGAAATATTATATATTACTTAACAAAATTAACATGCTGCTTTACTGAGGTTGTGTGGTTTGGGTTATTTTTTGGGTTTTTTAAACACCTGAGGAGCTCAGTGAGAAGCTCCTGTAAAGCAGTGGATTATAACACTGCCATCCATACACCAGCAGTGCCTGGTGTTCTGTTCAACTTCTCACACCCAGCAGCGGTGTATGGAGACAACGTACACTGGAAACAGACCTTTTTTTTTTTTTTTTAATGTAGCAAGAGAAGCATTTCTTACCAACAAAGTCATCTTTTCCCTTCCCTTCTGGAATCTTATAATCGACTGTGTCGCTTTTATAAAAATGGAACACTTGGAATGTGTCAAACAGGAAATCCCCAAGGTACTCATCCATGTAGACGGTCAGGATGCGCCGGTCAAAGCTGTCGATTGCACGCCCACCATACATGACCTGGAAATCAGTGACCTCAGTGTTACAGCACTGGCTTTTGGAGCAGAAAACAGAGTTTAAAAACATCACTGAAAGGTCAAAAATGCTTTTATGCTTTTGCAGTGGTTGTGCTGATCCCTTATGGATCCCAAGGACATCTCCAGTCCCCTCTCAGGGGGACAGGAAGGAAATATTTGGCCTTGGTCTGGAGAGAGCTGCTCTGTGCACTCCTAATCACCCATGTTTGATTTGTGTGCAGTGGTACCTTCCTGAGGTACCAGCTCATGCTCAGCTGGGATCCAGTGCTGCAAAGGGACAGTTTCCTGCAGGAATTCACGTTGCAGCAGCTGCCAGTGCAGTGCAGCTGCACCAGCTCTGAGAACACACATTTGTACAGCTCCAGTGATACCCACGTGCCAACAGCAGCTCTTCCAGCACAGGGTCCCAAGGGCTCTCTCAGAATTAATTAAGCTCCCTCACTCCCTGTTGTGCAGTTGCACACAGTGGCCCTAATTCCCTGAGACTGAAATTAAGGCCCTTGCTCAGGGCTGCACTCGAGTTTCAAACCTGCCCAGGAAAGATTCCCAGCTTTACTTGATGCAGCTCACACAGAAACTTCATTAATCTGAACTGTTGTGGCATTGTAGCACTCACCTCCCCAATAAGATATTTGAGACTGCTCCAAGGGATTTGATCATCATTTTGTTCAAAAGCTTTTGTCAAGTATGTATTCAGGATTTCCATGCACACCTAATGAATTTGTTGGAACGTGTGAGATAAAATTCATAAATCAGATAGACATATTCATAGGTTTTATTTAATGCAGTTCTTGTTTGAAAACTAACAATTACTTCTTTCTGAAATAATTAAAAAGTTAAGTATAAATCCTCTTAAGAAAAAGAACCCATGAGAGAGGTAATAAAACCACGAAGGTTTGGGAATCTAATTTTTAGCATCCCAAATTGACAATATAGAAGATCAGGAGTCTACATGACTCCAAAGAAGCAGAAAGAAATATTAAGCAAAATCTAATTGTGAGAAAGATTAAAGCTGGATAAATTCTGTGTTTTCAAAAGTAATCTGAGCTACTCAAGAATATAAGAGCCACTGCAATTGTTTTCTTACCTGGAAATCAGATTCATTAAAATCATAAGGTACATTCCAGCCAACCTTCCCAAACTTCCTTCTCTCCTGAACCACAGCATGGAAAAATGCCAAGACATAGACTAAGGATTTAAAGGCAGGATGTGGGCACTGCTCTAAGGCTTCCTGGGGAATTTTGAAGTAGGTGGCTCTCATATTCAGTTTCAGACCATTAGGTGGTTCTGTAACGACCTATCAAAATAATTAGGGAAGCCATCAATTACTGGATAACTTGAGGAAAATAGGTTGTAAATATATCACCTTAAGTAAGCTAGACAATGCAAGCTTGACATTTTAACTTGTTTTCCAAATGCCTATCAAATAATGGATTTTTTTTTAAGTAAAGACATGAAACTGACCTTTTAAGTTTATCAAGGTAAACACACCTATGCAAAGACAACTCAGTATTATTTTGGAATTAATCATGTTATTGGCAAGACATTAATATTTCTCATACTTGAAGATCTAATTTACTGAAATACCAGTACTTTACACATTTTTATGTGCCCTGTATCCCCACAGTAAGATGCTTTAACAGTGTGGCTTTACTGCTGATCAAACTGCCAGAGCTGCTTCCTGGCAGCTTTTTCAAAGGGCTGTAAAACCTCAGTTCTCACTGCTCCTGGCAAGAGCCACAAAGTGCAGATCTGCAGCCTTAAAGATCCACACCAGCTCCCTTCCCACTGCAGGAGGAGTGGGAGAACAGCCCAGAGCTGCCACTGAGCCACTGCTTTTTTGAAATGAAATAATGATGTTTACAGGACAGGGCACCACAACAGCAGCAGAGCAGGCACAGAAAAGAACATTAGGGCAGAATCATGGCCTCTGCCTTCAAAATAATCAGCTCAGCTTTTAGTGATAAAAGCTGCAGCCTGAAGTAGCAGCTGGAAACCATTATCCTATTCCAACATGTGCTCCAGTGGCACTGCCAGGCTGACACAGGCCTGGTTCTGCAGCATCGGGGCTGACAGGGCTATTTCTCTCTCCAGGTACTCCCCACTTGTGGCAGCATTTAAATCTAAATGCATTTGTCACATTTCCAGGTTGACTCAAGAAACCTCTGCTTTGAAATAATTGCTGAACAGTTTTCACCCAAAGGGAACATCCCAGTAAAATAAACAGGATGACGAAAAAAGGATTTGGCTTAAATAAAGACAAAAATCTAATTCATAAGCCTGGGCCAGTGTGCTGCACTCAGGTCAGGCTCCTCCCAGAGCCAGCCTGTTCTGCTGAGTACCAGTGCCAGGACATCCCCTCCTGGCTGGGGATTTCCTAAACCTTCCTAAAGCTTTTCCCCACCTTCAAGGCATTCTGCAGGATTCCAATTGGGAAGCCTTCAGTTGGGTCAGTGGTCAGCCAGAGGCGAAAGTCTTCGTGAGGCTCTGTAATTTTCTCCACAGCCTTTTCCAGATGGATGAGCCACTTCACTAAAAGGTGACAGTTCTGCAACATGAGCCACTGTCCATGAACCACTGCTTCCTCCAGCATCTGCAAAGCAATCTGAGGAAGGGGGAGAACCATCTGTAACTCTCCTTTACTCTGAGAATAAACTGCCTCTGATGGGCTCGTGCAGTGGGTTTTCCTGCTAGGAAAGTGGTGGTGTAAATGAGTCTGATAGGAGTTCTCCCACTGACTGAAATCATGACAAATTCAATCAGCTGTTAAGCTCTGGACATCTTGCCTTAGTGTCCATAACAAAAAGGAAAGTCACAGGAAAGGCAGAAGCAGCAGCAGGAGAACTTCCAACCACCTCATGTCCATACACAGCAACATCTTCTACTTTAACAGCTGAAAATCCGATTCTGAATCTACCCTCACCCAAACAACAACAGCAGCCAGTCAGCCAAATGGCCCCTTTCATGTTCAGTAAAATGTTATTCCAAAATGGACAAATCTATGTCAGAACCATGAGGTAACTCCTTTTAAAACGGAGCAGACCTATGGAAAGGAAATTTGATCAGTCCCAGAACATTAGGAGCATGGCTTGTGAAGCACACTCACTGCACACAGCACATCCCCACCCTCCCACCCAAGTTACCTCTTCTTGGCCTTGTCCCATGGCCAGGAATTTGAGTCTATCTGCTTTAAAATCTGTCCTCTCAGCCAGTTTCATGAGGTCACTGACAGGATCAGAGCCAGGACTTAGGATAAAAACCACGGGTGAGAAAGGGGTGCTCTGCTGCAGGATGGCATCGAAGCTGATCACGGGGGGCTGCACGTACCTGGCAGAGGGAGAAGCCCAAAACATTTCCCTGATTTGCACAGAGCAGCTGCCACGTGTGAACAGAGCCTTGTACACGAAGGGCAAAGCTCACCACGGGCTGCACACGGGAGTCATTCAGACACAGCCCTGATGCAGTCGGACACGAAATGATCACACAGAGACCTGGAATCTTTTGAGATGCAGCGCTGAGGCCAAAAGAGAGCCTTTGTTTATTAATTTCCAAATATATACTTTTATCAAGGTGACAATGGATTGGAAGGTGAAATTCCCACCTCTCAACCACGTTGGTCAATCAGACTATCAATCACATTCTCCTCCCATTTGAAGGAATGCAAACATTGGCCATATTTACAAAAAACAATTCTTTGTTTATGTCGAAAAGCATGGGAAAGTGAGAAACTCTGACTCCAATATGAAACATCAGAAGGCTGAGAAAATTCTGGGTGACACAACCTCTGCTCTGCTCTTTGGCAAACGCCAGAAGCATCACAGAGCTGACTGCAGCTCCAGCTCTGTGTGAGTGGTGTGGCTGGGGGTGAGGGAGGAGGGGACTCACGTCTCGCCCATTGTCACTGTCACGTAGTCGGTCACTGCCCGGTACATCCGATCCACCCGGAAGCACCGCAGCAGGAGAAGCTTCTGGAAGTCTGTGACGTTGCCCTCGTAGTGCATTGGCAACGGGATCCTCTCCAGAGCGTCTGTGTCGTACCACTGGCAAGAAAAGACAGCACACAGGGCAAAGGAATCCTGTCAGGCAAATCAATCTGATGAATGAGGGGCCAAGAGGCACAGCAAAAACAAGGTCAATCAGCTGCAAGGAAATATTAAAAGCCAGCTGCTGCTTTATGTAAAAAAATCCAGCTTTTTCTGTGTATTCTAGCCAAGAAACACATTTGTATTTTCACTTTATGTCAACTAATTCTCTTAAGAGATGGAAAATGGCATCGAAAGCAAAAAGGTATCAACAGATTGCTTGCAGGAAGACTCCTTATTAGGCAAGGAGACATGGAATGAAGCTAAAGGAGGAACAAAGGAAATCTGTGTTTGTCAATAGCCTGTAGAATTCACTGCCACAAGAAGATCAAAGCACAATTCAGCAGCACAAAAACATCCACTGAAATGTTGAAACGAACAGAAAATTTCCACTGACTTCAACAGGGTAAGGCATTTGACTGACAAATAAAAATTGTACAGTATACCAGGGAAGGTTTCTTGGTTTGTTTTTTAAATAATATAATCCTTAATTCTTCTCACTTCTCAATCACTAACTGAGGTCAAGAAGCAAAGAAAGGCCTTGAGGGAAGAAGCCCACAGTGACATGTCCCCTGTGGAGTGCTGTGACACATTGCATCACACTTGAACATTTAATACCAGAAGAAAAACTAGGAGAGAAAACAGCATTGCAAAAAAAGCACGTACATTTTTCCATACATCTGGATTTTCTTCCACATCATCTGGAAGAGATTCAAATTTCTCAGGAAATAGTTCAGACAAGCGAATTAGATCTTCCCAGCCTTGATCTGGAAGCCAAGGGAAGGGTTTCTTTCGGGCACTCTTCTCCAGGGAAATATTGCCTAGGCACATTCAGAAGCCAGAGTCAGTGTCCATGGCAGAATTCCTGCAATGCCTGACCACACATACAGTCCCTCTGCACAGAGGAACCACGTGGAAATTTGTTCCTGGAAGCACTGTAAGATTGGTCTGCTGAAGGAAAGATGGCATTTTACAAGTGCTTGCAAAAGCCAGAGTTTTATCTTTGCAAACATTTCTAAAATTATGTATACACAGTCAGAAAATAACTACAGATTACTTTCTTCATGTAACAGCCTCACAATTGGCTAATGTGAAAGAGAAATAGCAGGATCCCCAGTCTGTGTAACCTGACACAGTGCAGCTCTCCTCAGTGGGAGAGCTCCCCTTCTTGAGGTGCTGGCTCCTAGTAAATCATCTCTAGTCAAAGATCTGTCTTCAAAAGGTCTTTTAGCTATTGCTAAATACAGCTACATACTTACATACAAATATTCACTTTACCTTTCAAAAAGAACTCAAATTCTTCTTGTGGAACTCGGCCTTCAGCTTGTTCTATCTTGACAGTCATATCAAAGGAGAACAGCAACTTGTGCTTCTCAAACAAACCTGCATTAAAAGGACATTTTCAAAAATCAGCTGCTAAAGCTTGGAGCAGTCTGACAATCCACATTCTTCATCTCTTGTGGGGTTGATGGGATGCTCCACTCCTGCAAGTGCTCAAGGCCATTTTGGAGGGCCCTCAACAACCTGGTCTAGTGAGTGGCACCCCTGCCCCTGGCAGGGATTGGAACCAGGTGATTCCTTAGGCCCCTTTCAACCCCAACCACTCTGTGATTCTATGATCTGCTCACTCCACAAAGATTATTTGGTTGATATTTGGAATTGATATTCCAAAGATCATCTCCAGCCTGAACAATGCTATGATTCTGTGATCAGAGGGATCAAAGCTGGGGCTTTCAGTCGGGCTTGAAGAGTCAATACAGCCCCTGTGAGCTCTATGGCTGCCTTTACCATTTTTAGCTGTTAAAAAAAACATTTCTGCAAGAGTTACATGGTGCAAAGTTGCTTCTAACAGAAATAAGCAGGGAGTAAAGTGTGAACCAGGAGCAGTGGGTGCTGAGACCTGAATCCCCTGCTTGATAACTTGTCTCTTTAACACCAGCTGAAGTCAGGGCTTCACCTTTATTTGCACAACTCAGTCTCAGCCCCTGGTTAAACAGCACTAACCTGTGCAGCCATAGTTGTAGGTGTTCAAAGTCAGTGTATCCATGATGTTTCTTAACCTCTTAGGAAGAATAGGACTGGGCATGGATTTCCGAAGAGAGTATGCAAAAACCTCTAAGAAGGAGACCAGTGAGAACTGGTACATGATGTTGACAAGTGCCATTTCAGCCAGCACAGAGAAGAGAATGGCCCCTCTCTTGGCAGCAGGTCTGTAGCCATCACGGAGAAGGTCGATGTCCGCCGCAGTCGTCTCAGCCAGCTTCAGTTTCTCAATCACCTGGGCAGAAAGGGATTTTATACACCTGTGATGACTGTGCAGATCCACAGTGGATCTGTTATACCACAGGAATCAGAGCTGCCCAATGCCTGCCTCTCTGTGTGGCTGTAGAGGGAATCTGGGTAGGTAACTCAAAAGAAGTTGTACGAGTTATAAGAATTAAAAGTTAAATAACATTAATCCCACCTGTATATTTATGAAAAGTAAAAGCAAAGATTTACAAAACATCGTGGAAATAGTGTGGAAAATGCCCTCTGAGGACCTTTAGTTCAACGACTGCTCAAAGCTTGGTTATGACTACCCCTAGATCAGGCTTTGCCCAGCCTGAAAATTCCAAGGATGGATTCTTTAGCTTTAGAACTGTAAACAAACATTACTGTGGTCCTCTTAAGGACTTCCCTGTAGACAGACTGCATTCTGTTCATAGATACCCTTCCAAAAAGCCCACAGCTGGTACCTCAGTAGCTTTGAATTTTGTCTCTTCCAAGGTTTGCACCAATTCCACATTGTCCAACATGTTTCCTGTGGAAGTTGACAGTCCATGAAGGAGAGTGTCTTCCAGATTTTTCAGCAGGTTCTTGTTTTCACTTGTCTCCTGGATGAGACGTTCTCTCTGTTCCTCCAATTCCCTCCTTTCAAAACCAGTAATGACACTGAGCAGCTGATCCTCGAGGCCCTTGAGTGTAACTACAGGTACAACACATGGACAGAGCAGAGTTTTGTTAGCACAGGACAGTTTTTATACAACTTATTTGATCTCCAGCCTCTCCTAAAACTACAGCAATGCAGCCCAGTGACCTGGTTAATGACTGTGTGTCTTAATTCTACCAAAGCATCCTCACCTGACCAGTACAGGAAGAGATATTTAGCTCAGTTGCAGATTAGAAGAGAAGTGAGAAGGACTTTCTATTAAATCAGATGCTGAGTATAAGGGAGAGTATGAATTTTTTTAGTTTCATCAAGGTTTCAGACAACAACCCAGGCCCTAAATTTGCACAACAGCATAATCCCTACTTTGTTATTAAGTACACACTTGAGCTTACCTGTATAATTGATAACAATAGCTCTGCCAAACACAGAGGGAGAATACTTTGGGTTTCCTAATTTGGTGTTCAGGTACATTTTAAAATTACTGTCATAGTCAATCTCCTTGTCCCCCAGGACAACAAATGCTCTCCCCTGTGCCACTTTGACATTCTTCTCTAAGACATTGTCTATCACAGGGTCGATGTATTCATCAACACTGTGCACCAGGAAAGGGGTTCCATACTTTATGGCTTGTTCTAGTTGCTTCAGGAAATCTGGGTCATTAAAGGAAGCCATCTGCAAGAAAACAATGGGAAAACATGAAAGGAGAAATTAGATTCAATTTGCTGAGCATTATTATTTTGCAGTAGTTGCCAACACTAATGAAGTTTGTTCTTTGCTGCTATTTGTCTTTCCTCTCACAGATGATATAAACTGCACTTGCACAAAACAGTAAAGGTGCTTTTTTCTGATTAGCTGAGAATAATTTCTGTTTGGAAATTACCCTTTGAAGTTCTAGCTCTGCCTCTAAGTGTGTTTATTGTCCTACACGGAAGTTCCACCCTGGAGCTGAGACAAATCACAGTCTACACCAGCCTTTGGTCAGACTCTTTCTGCATGTGCTGACAGGCTGAGAGAGAAGGAGTTGTTGATCCTGGAGAAGGCTCCAGAGAGCCTTTACAGCACCTGCCAAACACCTAAAGGGTCTCCAGGAGAGCTGGAGAGGGACTTCTGACAAGCACATTTAGCAATAGGACAAGGGGGAATGGCTTCAAACTGGAAGAGGTCAGGGTTAAATTAGATATTAGGAAGGAATTCTTCCCTGTGAGGGTGCTGAGGCCCTGGCACAGGTTCCCAGAGAAGCTGTGGCTGCCACATCCCTGGCAGTGTCCAAGACCAGGTTGGACAGGGCTTGGAGAACCCTGGGATAGTGGAAGATATCTCTGCCCAAGGGAAGGTCCTTCCCAATCCAAACCATTCAAAAATTCTGTGATATACAACTGCCTCCCCATTCAAGGTGACAGATATTTATGCAGCTTTGAAAACAATCAGTACTGAGGTAAAGCAATCTTCCATCTTTACCCTGAGATTATTGTTTTCTTCTTTCTTCTTAATCCAATGCAATGCCTGCTGCTGTGGGTCAATACAGAGTGGGAAGCGGCTGGAATACGTTGTCAGGATTCCATTCTGGACAGAGAGCTCATCTGGGGGCAATCCTTGAGAAACCCACCTGGGAACAGAACAGACCAAAGACCAGCCTGGGATGAAAACTCAGTGGGAGAGCAGCACATTTCATTTGTCAGCAAAATATGCAGCTGACTGAGCACACAATTAGACACACAAGGACACACACACAGTGTGTGTGACTATGGGGACAGTGTCACAGCTCAGACTCACTGACTTGCTGTAACTGCACTGCTCAAAGTCCTGGCTGTTGCCTTAGGTGAGCAACCCTGTGGTAACTGATACGTGGGCTTGGGTTTAATATCAAACCCATTGAAGTCAATGAAAAGACACCTGCTGGGTTATGGAAATATATTTTATAGAAAACTCCTTAAAAACTTCCTAGAAATGGCATTACATGTGTCTAAGTTCAGAGAAAGTCCCTGGAGTGTTAAGTACAACAGCTTTTTACCACAAATGGCCCCTGTTAATCAGAAGGACATGAAAGCAAGATTCTCTTTCTGTCTGGTATGGCTGTGCACCTCCACCCACAATGCCAATTCTGTGCTACAGATTCAGCTCCAGACTCTGTAATGTCACTCAGTAGTCCCTGGCCCTCCTGACTGGACATACCTGCTAACCTCCACCTCGTTGGTCAGGAGGCTCTCTAACTTAAATGGATGGCTGACAGGAATTTCTCGAGAGAAAATATCTTCTTGCCACACTTGGTAGAGCATTTCATGACGGAACTCCCAGCTGAAGGCTCCCACATAGCACAGAAAGGCAGCAGCCAGAAGACAATCCCCAAGCAGCTTCACCTTTCGTATTTCTAATTCCTTGAATTCTTCTGTCCACCTGGCAGATTATATGGGAGATTCTGAACCAGGAAGGTGAGGTTTATGTGCAGAATTTCCTGCTACTTTACACACGGGTTGAGACAGATCCCCAGATTTACAATCAGTTTTCTCTCACTATTATGATGGCCACAGACACTGAGTTGACCTGAACCTTTGTCCATTTAATCTCAGCTATTTTCCAAGAGCTAATGGATATTAGCTCAGAACAGATAATAGCTCTTCTCAGAAACAAATGGCATAGAAAGCAACATTTTCAAAAATATCTTCACCTGACAGATTTTATCCCTGACACATGAACCTCTAGTGTCAAAAACGATCCTCTTTGAATCTAGACTTACCTCTCATTCTCAGATTTCAAGCCAGCAATGAGCTTGTCAGCAGCCTCTAATCTTCTCTGCATTATCTCTGCTTCTTCTTGTAGCTTCTTGTTTTCTGCTATTGCCAGCTTGTATTTTTCCCCCAAAGATTTCAGTTCCTCCTGAATGGCAGCCAGCTCTGCCTGTATCTTTTCCAGTTCCCTCTTACTTAATTCGTAGTTCCGTTCTAGCCTGGCCACCTACAGTACAATTTGAAGGAAACAGAAGAGTGCCAGAGGACAGAAGGATTTTGGAGAGAAGTATTAAGTTCTCGCATTTCTTTTGGTTATATCATATTTTTCAAAGTGCTCTGGTAATAAACAGTGTAAGCCAAAATAACTGCCACTGTCACCCTCCTCTCCCCATCCCAAAGACACATCATGGTCTGACACTGCAGGTCCAAAGCAGAGAAATCTCACAGTTTTGTACCCACAAGGAATGTTAAAGCACTGGAGGTCAGCAGGACTCTCATGTCCTGACAAAAGGAGAGGTTTGTCTGCTTAATAACAGCAATATTTAGGTTCCAAAAATAGTCAAGACACATCATCTAGAGAATATACTTTCTCTGTAGTCAGTTGTACATAATAACCTTTTCTTGACAAAATTTCCCAGTGTCATCTGTTGGACATGACATTTCCTTTGGTAACACAGCTGAATTTCCAGTCATCCCAGAAAAAGCTAATCAAAAGGTCTGTGCTTAAGGAACACAGATTTAGTGTACTACTGACCTCTGCTCTGTCCAAATGCCATGGGTTTTAAAGTTTGTTTTTAGTAAACAGCTCTAAACTGTGTTTCTCTAAGCATGTTAGATAACAACATTCCAGCTGAACGTGTTCCTCCCTCATCCCTCAAGCCCTGGCATGGATGGCAACCCACAGCCCAGCATCCTGGCACAACAAATACAGTGATTTATGACTGAGAACCTGCCTCACTGCTACTGCAATAGCTCTCCTAAACACCACTTTTTAAGCACTTCAATAGGAAAAGTGGGCAGTCTGTGAAATGGTCAAATATTATCTTTTCCATCAGATCATGTTTCAACCTCCTCTGAGTTTGATTCCAGCACATTTTACCTTTTCTTCCTTTGGCTTGACTGTTTTAACTACATCACAGTAGGTCACCACTGCTTCAGCAAACTTTAACATTCCCAGTCCTGCTCTGCTGATAGCTTCCATTTCATCCCAGGTAGTATTAAGATTCTTTAGGAGAGCTAAATTGGCAATCACAAAAATATTGCAAGTGAGTTGAATAACTGTGCAAAAACCCTCACAGAAATAACTTTTCCTACCAGCAGCATCAGCCAGTGCCATGACAGACAATAGGAAACATTTGTCAGAATATTAAAGAGACTCTGATGGCTGTTCCCATTAACAAGATCCCATATTCACTGCAAGTGCCCAGAACAGGAATTCACCTCTCATAGCTTTCACGTTGCTCCATGGAATTTCCCTAAAATCTGTTGTCAACAGAAGTCGCAGGAAATTCGTGTCAGCCATCATTGACTTGGCATTCTTCCAGTTTTGTTCTTTGTAACCTCTCATGATAAGAATACAGTCCAGAACTACCTGCACCTGCTTCGGGGGTGTTGCAAAGGATCTGGAAAACAAGTGCAAGAGACAGTGGAAGGGAACAAAGGAGACAAAGCACATGATGCCAGACATGGATCCTTCCTGTTAATTCAAGCATTGCAATACAGGAGCTTGTACATAAGACAAGCCACAGCAGTGAAAAAGACAAGTCAGACAATAAATTATTAGCTACTCAAAAGCGCAGAACCAATTATTGTATTCAGACAATTTGAAATCCACTGAAGGATTTCAACAGTGGAAAGCTTAAAACACTGAGCCTTGATATTCTTTCCTAGAGCAGTGAAGCAGCTGGAGAAAAATCCAGTGATCTATGAGAGAAAGGAAACTGAACAAGTGTGGCAGGGAAGGGAGAGCCATTGCTATTGGAATGAATAGGTTTGGACAGCCATTGTTCAGGCAAAAACCAGAGCAGGTTTTGGTGCACCAGGCACAGATAAGAGAATGATGGGGTAACAGCAAACAAAGGCCTGGGAGAACTGTCTCAAGGCAAAGTCGTGGGCTAGGAATCAGGGCATTCTGCTGTGACCTCTGCACCCAGACAGCTGATGTCCTGACCTTCACAGGCAGGTGAGAAAGATGAGGCTAAGGCTCAGACCCAGCAAACAAGGGTTTCTCAGTGTATTTCCCAGAGTTTATGCTACTGTACATACAAAAGAGTCACCTGAGTTCAGTAACTTCAGCCTTGTCAAGCTTCTCCACCTCCCTTTTGGCAGCTTCCATAATAGGCTTGATTTGATCCAGTGCTGCCTCAGCCTCTGCCTTCTCCACAGCAATAATCTTATTCTGTTCCTGTATCTCTATAGCTTTCTGTTCACCCATTTTTTTCTTCTCCTCAGCTAGTAATTGGAAAGGCAGGATAATAAATGGATCATTCAAGTTTGTATACGGAACATATACAGTAATAGAGATTTACTCTGCTGAAAATCAGAAATTGCCATCAAGTCAGAACCTTTGTGTTGCCAGCTTGCCTCTGGTTACAGTGACACCACCAGGTTAGGAACAGTTAGTGCTCCACACAATGACATGCACAACCTCTTTTCCTCCATGTTTCCCTCTGATTTTCCTCTAATACCAAATTTCTGAACCACAAGTTGCATTTCTTGCTACTGCCTTTCCCACATTACGCCCTACACTGTGGAAAGGGAAGGCAAGGGCAGTAAAAGGTTGTGTAAAGTTCTGTGGGCCAAATGTGGAGCAAAGATGGCAATCTGGGCAAGGCAGGGGACCTGCTCTTCTGGCATGGCATGGGATCAACACACAGAACACAAAGGATAGATACCTCAAGAAACAGCTGGAGCCTTTCAAGGCTCTCCCAAGCCACCCTAACACAGCTGGTGTGAGCCCTGCTTAGCCCCTGGGACACTTCAGTAGCTGTGAACTACCCACCTATTTCTGTGTTTATTTTAATGTCTCGTAACAAAGCCTCACAAGCAGCTGTTTTTTCTGTCAGCACAATCTTTTGCTCAGCAAGTTTTATGTTCAGCTCAGCCAGCTGTACAGCAGCTTCCTTCAGTTTAACTAAGCCCCCATCCAGCCTTTTACATTGTACTAGGCAGGAAAAAAAAAGGGAGAAATGTCAATGATTCATTGATTGTTTTCAAGCACACAGCAACAATCTCACAAAGAGAAAATATCCTTAGAGCTGCACTGAGAGATTTTCCTTTCCTGAGCCAAAATGAAGTTAATGTCACTTGAATTGACATAGTGGCCCTGTGCCACAAATCATTTGCCATATTTGTGTTTTATCCTCTTCATATATTTCAGTGCCACTGAAGTATGAATAAGAATTGCTGCTTGAAAAAGAAAGCTAAACCCTAAATTAGGCCATGCTGGTCTTAGATTTCAGCACGACTCTTCCCCAAGCAGAGGAGTGTCTGGTTTGGAGATTCTGGCTCATGTTCATTCACAAAAGGATTTGAGGAGAGCCCATTGTTTGCCAGAGTCTGAACATTCACACGTGGCCAGGATTTTGGGTCAATGTCAAAACCCAGCCCCACAGCTGTGTGCCAGCACAGCATTTGAGATAGCACTGCTAACACAGTTTTTGCATATTTTGGGTAAGATGTGGGATTCTCACCAGTTCTTTTGTTTATAAAATATTTAAATCACTAATTAAAAAGGAGAAAACATCTACATAGCCTTACCTAAAATGAACTCATTTTTCTCCTCCAGCAATTTTGCATAGGTATTGAGAAAATCAAGGTAATTTTTTGGTGTGACGTGATTTCTACGTCTCAGTTTCTCCAGAAATTTCTTGCTGAAATCCCCTACAGATTCATGCACCATGACTATGTGGTCAATCACTGACTGGAAGTTCTCTGGTGGGATGCGTGGGTTCTGTCCTAAAATTGGGCAGAAGAAATAAAAAATTTCAAAGATTTGTGGCTTTTTTCAGAGTACACCAATTACCATCTTTCTTCTGCACATCTAAGCCAGGCACAAAACAAGTCTGTTTTCTGGGGCAAAAAAAGCAAGACCAGGGCAAAGCCGGAAGGGAACCTCCTAGCAGGCAGCCCACATTGTCTACAGAGTTAGGAACTTGAATTTTAGCAATTTTAAAAATCTATTTGATTAAGAAACTACCATCCAGTGACATTTTTTGACTGCATTTTTGCATTACCCATTTAGAGTCAAGGTAACAAGCACAATGGGAAATGACACTGTGAAATGTACAATAAATGCAAAGTAAAGGATATATTTCTTAGGCTATTTCCACCTTCTAGGGTGGAAATATTGACATGTTACATACCCAGAAAGGACTGAGCAACTGCACACAAGGCCTGGGCAGGCCAGGGCAAGAACCAGTCAATGCCAGTGTTGTTGACAAGACCTTAAAATAAAAGGACAGTGTTATCTGAAAAATTCCTTTGTAAAACTATGCCCTAATCAGACAGGCAATCCTCTAATTAACTTTACTTACATCAGGAATTTGCAAATTGGTCTTGACTCCTTCTTAGTAACAGAATTTACCACAAAGTCCGTACTTCCATTTTGGCAGTAAATAATGAGTTTTGCCCCTGTGTCCTGCTAACCCCACTGTACCATTCCTTAGGCTCTAAGGACACAGTCAAGAGCTGCAATAAGGTATTTTAGGGCCTGGTTTAGCATTCCTGCCTGTACCTATCTTTCACAAGTCTCTCCTGTTTCCCTGGACTCCTTTCAGCCTCCTGAAGCACCTGCCAGGCTCAGGTGGTTTTCTCTCCATGCCCTTTTTTTTGGCTTTGGATACAAAAATATTTTCCTTCCCACCACCCTAGTTTCATAATGATTTAACATCACACTTTCTGCTGTAAACTACAGAAAAGAGGCTGCAAAGACTGTGTGCTTCCAGTTCAGTAAGGATGACCAATTGATTTCTAGCTGTTAAGCTGTAAAATTAACTAATCTGATAAATGCTAATCAATATTGTTCACTGATATGTGGTAATTAACTGGAAAAAATCATGCAATGCCAATCCTTAATCATGAAACCTGCTCTGCTTAGTTTGAGCTGCCAGATATCTCTCAGTGTCCACTGGAGATTTTTCTCTTGTCTGTAAATCTGTATTTCACAGGGCAGGGACTGAGCAGTGTGCAAAATTGATACCTGGGAAATTTCTGCACCACGTTCTCAGGTCCTCCCCAACTGGGGACATTCCCAGGACAATGTGAAGGTTGCTTGCACATTTGCTAATGAAATACTGCCAGATACTCTCTTTAGCTGAGCCCACACCAGCTCTAGCAGCTTCTTCTCCAATCTGAGTTAGTATGGAGTCTTTTTCATCGTCTGCAAAAAGGGCTGGCACCATTCCTGTAACATAAGGACAGAAGAATGCTAGTGAGAACAACCAGTAAGAGGAAACCATATGGCTGGGGATAGGGCAGATGAGAAACCAATTTTAAACCTAGCTCTGCAAAAATGATTCTGAGTAGTTTTGAATGAACCAATTCATCTCCCTGTGCTTCTCCTCCTCCTCACAGCCCTCATGGAAAATAGGCCATACATGGGATTTAGAGGAATAATTAATGCATTTTTGTTTGGGCTTCAGCAACGTATACAAAATGTCACAGGAACATAAAGTACTTTTAACTCTGCAAAGAAAGTCTTCATTAGCATCTGTGAACCATCAGTTCAAATTTTTGTTCTCTCAATCTCGTGGCAAATACTGCATAAGTAACTTAATGACAGATCAGGGACAGGGAAAATAGAATAAGAGATAAAATTAGCTCATCTGTTCCCATATCAGACCATGGAGGAACTTCTATTGAGAGGGTGGTCACACAGTGCCAGCTGCTGCTCATTTCCAGCTGCTTCATTCACTACAAGATACCAAATTACATTTCAGGACATATATACATAAATATACATATGAACAGTTGTTGCAGTTCAGGTGAATGCTGTTCAAAAGCCAATTAGACAAGTGGGTTTGTGGCCAAATGCAGCTGAAGTTTCCCTCAGAAGAAATCTGAGGCTCCTGCAGCATCATCACCAGCATGAATGAACCCTACAACCCCCCCAGACATATAAATGACTGTACAAAGATTCCAGAAAGCCATTATTAAGGCCAAGATCATTTCAGGTAGTACTGAAAGGTGTAACTAACTAAAGCAGCAGAGGACACAGGGTGAACCAGTAATAGCTGTATCAAGGGCACAGTTGAGATTATGAGTCACAAGCAGAGAGGCTGCCAGTGGCACCTGAAGTCAGCATGTTGTTGATGAGTTCCAGGAAACTCTCTTGTGCCACGTGGCCATCTGTAAACAAGAAGACTATTGACCTGTCCTCAATACCCAGCTTCTCATACAAAGTTTTCAAATCATCTCGGAAATTATTTTCTCCATATCCTCGACTCAGGATGATCTCAAATACCTAAGGATGAAAACATACACTGAGAAGACACAGAAGGACCCAAGACGTGATGGTAACTCTCAATTTCAGAGAGAAATTGAGAGTCAGACTGAATCAAGGGGGTTGGTTTGGCCCCAGTCATCAGTAAATGTTTAAGCATCAATAAAACTGTGCATTTGTACAACCCTGCAAGCTTGCATTTTCAAAACTGCTTTGTGTTCATCCTCCTTTTTTGTTCTTTCCTTCCAAGCCTTTTTAAGTAAAGTGCCTCTGAGAGGAACATTTCCTCTCTGAAATCATACAGTATCAATCACAACAAGCAGCACTGGGGTGCTGCTGTAACACATGTAAGTATCAACAGCAGTAGTTAGGGATAATTAGCTGTTCATCACCAAACCCATCCTTGTTTTCCTTCCCCGGTGCCAAAACCCAGATTTAGGATTGACAGCTTCCTGCCCAGATCATACACAGAATCATCTTGGACCTCCTGGCAATCTCCTGGGGTTTCTCTCCACAGGGAAGAGCTGCCATCCTCACCTTGTCTTGACTGACTGACTCACCCCCACTCCCAGTTTAATCCCAGTCACAATTTTACCTTCCTTGTCTTTTTTCACAGCCAAGGCAGAGGGTGACTAACCTGACATCCAGCTGTATGAGCAGCCAGCCTTGTCAGGGACTGCTTTCCTGAGCCTCCCACTCCGATGAGCAGGGCGTGCCCGCGGTCCATGCGGATGATGCGATGGACACGGATTAAATGCTCCAGGGCATCATCAAAAAGAACCAGATTCATTTTAATATGATACTCGTTGTAGTCATCCAAAATCTCCTTCAGAGAAAGGTGAACAGAATGTTACTAGGAGGCCAATGAAACAACTAATGACATTAAGAAAATAGCCCATTCAGCAGCATTATTCCTTTCCCATTCTTCAGGGAAAATGAACTGTTGGAAAACACTGCTGACTCTGTAGCTGATCCTCAGTTTTCACCACTGCAAACCCCAAATGGGCATCCAAGCACATGAAGTTCTCTGTGTGCACACAGAAGAGAACAGATTTCCTGCAGTCTGGGGCAGGCTCCTGCCCATTCCTCAGGCACAGTTCCCCACCTGATGCACTCTACCTTAAAGAGAGCTTTTGCTACATCATAGTCTTGGATATCCTCATAAACTCGAGGTTCTGCCTCATTCAGTGCTGTTCTGAAATCTCCAAAAAGAACTGGATCCCTCATGACGTGCTCCAACTCATCCGCGAAATGCTCTTCAACCAAGGCTTTTATATGGCCTTGTACCTTCAAGGATATGAAATGAGTCAGGCAACACCACAAAGCATTGCATTGTGCACCCAGTAATACTCAGAAAGGTGATAATGCAGACTCTTGCTCAAATACTGATTTATTTCAAGGTGATACTTATGTCACTAGAAGATCCAAAGATTACAGCCCCCTTTCTGTGTTCTATGTTTGACCTAAAATGACAGTTCAAGAATGGTTCAAGCCAATTGACTGTAGAATATCAAAACAAAAAAGGAGAAGCCTGTTAAATAAAACACCTTCTCATACATTGGTGTAAACAGTGTATTAATAAACTTCCCTTTTCAGCATTCATAGATGTCCCACCAGAAAGATCTCTCACAAAGTTTCAAAGTCTGCATTAATATTCTGCATTGTGAAAATTGAGCTGGAGATGTTTCTTTGTATGTTAGAGGAGAAAGTTTTAACTAGAAAAATCTGAAGCCTTCTTGGCCTACCTCTTTTCATCTAAGCAACTTCCAAAGCAAGGAAAGCAAGTTGCTTCTTGATGAGTAGGCCTTACCTCTATTTCTCTCCTAAATCTCAGGGTTTAAAATTGGCATTGCTCTCTTTTGTGATTTAAGATAGAATTTGAAGCATTTTCCAATTTGCATAACAGAACTGAATTCACTGTGTAAGAACTTGGCTTTTATCCTTTTTACTATTTGACTGTACAGTCACATTCTGGTACAGTCCTTCCTGAAGGAAAATACTGACTTGAAGAGTTTTCCTGAGTTTTCTCCCATACTTCTTCCACACTCTGTCACCTGTACTTCTGCCAATCAATTTTCCTGGACAGGCAAACCAAGTGATACTTTCCATTCCTTCAGCAGATCTGCTTTCTTAATCTGCCATCATCACTTTGTTTTAGGAAAAAATCTTCCATGAGCCATGTTTGAAAGTAATTAGCAACATATTGCTTAGACAAATCTGCAGTCAGACAGCAAGACCTGAGTCCAACACTTGGTAGTGTTGCTGTTGCAAATTAATTGCCATAATAATAGTCAGTGACTACTAAAAAACTGAAAGAAATTACTCACCAATTCTTTGTCTGCTTCATTAATCAGCCTGTCATGAAAAACCCTCAGGCACTCATTCCTCCAAACTCTCACCATCTGGGTCACTGTGTGAAACCTGAAATAACATCAAAATGTCAGACTGCACCAAATGAGCTGACATGATTCCTAAGGCCATATGGTTAATAACAAGGACCAAATTCTGGACTGACCTTTTTACTCTTTCTGATTTGGTTCTTTTCATAATAACCAATTTGCTTGCATTTTTACCTCTGGTATCCTATTTATTTAAGAGAGGCTAATGCATCAGTGTTTGGCACTGAGAGTAAGATCACAATTTAGGATGTTCTATTTCTCATTGTGGTGTAATGAAAAGTGACAAAATGTGACTGATTTCCTGTACCAAATTACCTCCATTTCATTCAGAATAACCAAAAAAAACAGGTGTGGGACCACTAATGACAATTTTTCTATTCTTACCTTTCTGGTTCTGTAAGAATAAGTCCATTATAGACCCTGGAAAGATCTCGCAGGTTAAAAATGTAGTGGAATTTGGAAGGAGTAGGGGGCAGGTCAGTAATGATCTTTTTATAAAGTTCCAAAGTACATAGAGTAATCTTGTCAGAGATGGCTGATATGGACTCATTAAAGGTCTGCAAACGTAAGAAAGAGGTGTTTTCATGAGACTGCCCAGACAGAACTCAATGCTATTAAACATAATCTTTCCAGCTTTTAAACCTGTTTGGTTCAAAAATTCTCTGTAGCATGAACATTCTGCAGTTAAATGTTTAGGGCAGGCTCCATCTTCACTCTGGAACCTGCTAAATGCTCAGGATAACAAACTCAGTGACTGGAATTCCCACAACATTTCTACAGCAGAAAAATTAAAATGCTCTTTTCTCATCTAATGTTGCAGGTACTTTGCCAGTAATGCAGTCTGTTGCATTATATTACATTTTTCACACTCACTCAGGAAAGAGTTTTGTGATCTTCGTGTATTTGCTTCAAGGAACTGTAACCAAATCATTCACACATTACAAGCCATGAAAAGCCCCAGGTTTATAAATTATCTGCTGGCTTGAAAGTTTACATATGACACAAGAACTTATCTAAACAATGTAAAACCTGTTGAGATAGAGAAGAGGAAAAGAAAGGTTTGTGTGAGGTTATAGGTATAGAAAAAAAAAAGGGTAACAAAGATTTCAGGTCTTGCAACAACATAGAAATAAAGGTCTATTTAAAAATAATACACCTGTTGAGCAATCCCTTAAAAACAGTAAAATTACCGAAGTGTGGCCTTTCAGGATGGAGAAGTAGATCAAATTCAGTGACTGTTCAGAAGGAAAAGGGATGTTAAAAACACTGAAGAGTGAGGTGAAACGAGGGTCAACTTCATTCCGACCTCCTCCAGCTTTGCCCATGGCAGCAACAAAACCCAGGTCTCGAAGAAATTTAATGTTCATCTCTTTGCCACGATCGTACATGAAACCTTTCTCTAGCAGCAGCTTCAGCAGGGCTATGGGTTGCTGTGTGCCATATTCATCAACCTGCAGGACACACCAGAGTCACAATACATCACAGCACAGCTCACCAATTACTGCTTTAAATGTGGGAATATTGGGTTCCATACTCAGGAGATCATTACAGGGACTAAGGGAAACTTTGTAAAGGTCTGGCACTGATTGTGAACGCTCATCCCAATGTCTCCTATGGGGAAAGTGCCTCTTCTCTGAGATAAAATAAATGCACACAGGATTTGTGCATGCAGGAACCATATCAGTGCCCCCCCAGATGTTTCTATACTACCTTGCAAAACTATTGCCAGCTTACCCTTGGCATATTCATATCATCCATGAACACAAGGAGACGTTTTCCTATGGGAGGGCCAAAAGTGTCTTTAGTTCGTTTTTCTACATTTGTCTCCAGGTTTCTCTGAATGTCCATGGATGTTGTACGAGAAGAGAAGTTAATTACCAGCACCAGCTGCAAACAGGAGGAGATGATAACAGTGGATTCTAATCCGTTTTGCTGGTTTATTTTTAATAAAGCATTCAAAAATATTTTTATATTAGCTGTCAGACATACAGGAAATGCTACTCAGGTCTATTATTCACTTGAATAACAGGTGACCAAGGGAAGTAACCCCATCCTTAGCACTTTGATAACACATTTTTACTTTATATAATTGAGTCTGTAAAAGAGGACAAAATATCTTTGATCTTGAAGAATTTTCAAATCAGTCACACACTTTGGGTCTGGAGTTTGCAGTCACATTACCCACGTCAATATTGCAACCCACAGACTCAGGCTTCACAATGGAAATTTAACACCAGGGCAAAGAATGAAAATGCAGATTTACAAAGAGGGCAAAATGCCTCACACATACATTAAGGTCTTTGTCCAGGTTCTTCAGGAAGTTCTGTGTGGTTGCTGTCTTAGATGTACCCGATTCACCTACAAGAACAACTGGGCGTTTCACTTTTACCATCTGTTCCAGTAACCAAGCCGTGCGTGTGGTATCCACTGTGGGCACTGAAAAAGAGCAGGAACACAATCGCTGGCTAAAATGGAAATGCACTGCAGCTGGGGGATTTATATTTATAGGACAGTGTTGGAACACACTCTCAAGGTATTAACATGCAGTTGCACAAAGACATAATCTGAATTATCAATTCACTAACAATGCTGAAAGAAAATTTTAATTGCTTAACCATCTCTTTTCAGTCTTTCTCATTGGGATCTTTTCTTCTATATATGTATACTAAAAAAGAAGTTATCTTTGATACAGGAGGGTCATGGTTTGGTTAAGCTCCATTTAATCCCTATTTCAAGCACATAATCAGGATTTATTTTGATCATAAGCATTTTCCCAGAACTCTACAGAGATGAATTTTTTTCTATGTGAAT
Organism: Hylia prasina; assembly: GCA_013397195.1. Lineage (NCBI taxonomy): Eukaryota > Metazoa > Chordata > Aves > Passeriformes > Sylviidae > Hylia > Hylia prasina. The sequence continues at coordinate 511,202 of VYXD01012921.1, forward strand.
CGCCTGCATTTGGAGCAACTTCAGAGATCATAAATTTATTTCTTGTGTCAGTGAAGTTAACCTGTGCTAGGAGTATCACTGTAAATTAATGTACCTAAATTTGTCTTTAACTATGAAAAGCACCATTAGGCAATGCTTGAAATAACAGCCAATAACAGCCCTAAGAATGTAATTTTTATCTACTGAATTCCTGAACTATGAGCTGATGTTTTCCTAGAATTTCTGGTAGAGCAAACTGTGAATCTTCTGCTATTCCAGCTTTTAAAAGGCATTATTACCTCCTAAATAAGCCTTATTAACTGAATCGTGCTTTCATCCTTTCCTCACTTTTTGATTACACAATGCTGTAAACATCAACTCTATGACTTCTAAACTACTATGAAAAGAACTTTAAAGAAACTGATTTGTGCCATCACAAGAAACTGAACCTGAGTAGATGACCTTCAGTACAGAATAAGGATGTCTCATGTTAAGTGCCATGCACTCAGTGGTGGCACATTATGAATTAAAAGCAAATCATCACTGTATTTTATTTTATACTCACCTAAAATGTCAAGAAATTTCACTTCAGGATCATGAATATATTCAGGAACAAGTTGCATCCAAGGTATCCACTTTTTTTGAGATCCATCAAAATGGAAGTCATACAAAGTTGGCAGCTGACCTGCAAATCATTAAGCAACTGCAAGATTTTTAGGACACTGAAATGTTTCCTAAGAAAACAATTTGATTGAGATGAAAATGAAAAGTAAGATTATAGATCAAGCTGGGCAAAACTTTGTTCTATTTACAAGTCATTTAACCCACTAAGGCATCAACCAAAATTCCTTTACTTTAGCACCTTCATGAAAACTATCACTTTTCTATTACAATGAATGGGATTGAGATTAAATTATGACAAGATCCTACCTGGCAGCTCCCCTGGTTTAGCCAGGACGTCCTCACCCTGAACAATAGTCATGCAGGAAATACGTTTAACATTTTCATCAAATTTAATTCTCCCAGCATCAAGAAGAGAAGCACCTAAGGAGCAATACAAAGCTTCCAAGAAAAAACACTCCAGAACATCAGGATTTTCAGGCTGTACCAGTAGGACGTTCAGCATCATAGTCAACTGCACAATCTGTTGGAAAAAGGACAAATCTGTAAACAAAATTGCCATTTAGATGCATGGAAACTCTTAATGTTTTCAGCTGATGGCTGGTCTTTTGTTCTTACAGGTGGATCTATTGCTATGTGTATTAAGTTCAATAGAAGAGCACTGTTAGGTGCTAAATGGTTTGGAGTCTCTTTGTGCTTGCCCAGCAGTAGCAAAATGACATTTCAGCACAGACTCTCTTCCTGTGCTTTCTTTGGGAAGGTTTTACTTTCTCCATAATGCAGTTTTCTTTTCAGTTAAACATGTTCAATCTTTATTCTCTGTTTCTTACCATATTTAAATCTGTTTGAGGAACAATGGTCTTCAGCTTTCGTTCCTGTTTGCCATCCACAATTCCCTCCACAATCATATCAATAAGGTAGGGCACATACTTTTGAAAGAGATGGTCCAATTCCACTTTCTCATTCTAAGGAACACAAAAATGACAATACTTCAGCTGGAAAGAAAAATTTTGACAGCAGAGCTTCCCATCAATACCTGGCTGACCAGATATGATTGTTCTTGAAGGAATCACTTCTACCAAAGACCATCTACAGTTCAGTGTTAAACACAGATACTCTCTGAACAAGCGCAGAAATTCCCACCTCATTTTCTCTTTCTTTGACCCACTTCTGCCAGTAGGGCTCATATCTCAGGTTTTTAGGATCTACAAAGACCATTCCGCAGCGGGATACTGTGGCAGGAGATGCATACTGTAAGTCCCCAACCTATAAAACATTCATACAAGATAATGATACACACTAACTGCTTTTCAGGCTTTGAAGCCCCATCTGTATCTAACCCTTCCTGTGTATTATATGGTACAGTCACTCCTTACCTCAAACAACAAAGCACAGTGTGCCTGAAGCCTAATCCGCTCCCCATTTGCCAGGGTCAATAACTTGTTGTCATCCATGACAGAATTCATGTTTTCAACCCAGAGAGCATCCACATCTCCATCAAAGAGAATGTACCTGTGCACAAGAGCCATGGGGCACTGACTGATCTCTGATTCTGCTAACACATTCCTGAATTCAGAAGTGTCATCAATGGTGTCACTGTCACTCCAGGTATTTTGAAGTCTACCATGCATTTTTTATAATTGCACAGTTTCACTGAGACTAGAAACTCACAGGAGACAGAAAGACCCCTAGACACTTTCTTAGTGCTTACTTAGCATTTGCTTTTTTAAATAGTGCCATATCAACTTTTTTTTAATCGATGTAAACTCCAGGATCTCAAAACCACCACAATGATTTCCAGCTGCCTACCTTCTCTCCTTCTTGTCAGTGGGTCTGTTGATATCCCGAAAAATGTTTGACAGGACTCCATCTGTCCAGTCTCGTGTGATGGGGTCTAGGATCCCATACAGCTCAATCACACTCATGGCTTTAGGGTTCAGTGTGTAAAGCTTTGTCAATAATCCCAGCCTAAAAACACAGCAAGAAAAGTAATAGTAAAATGTCACACTATCATCTCATGTTAACCCAAGCAAATACTCTGGGCAGCTGTTGATCCTGTCATGACTGGACAGGGCTGAGTAATACAGACTGTGCCATTTTACAGCCTGGTTTACATTCCACACTCACTTTTTTTGGGCCTGGCACAAGGTTTTAATAACAACTGTCTTGCCACCTCCAGTAGGTCCAACCACCATTGTGGTGTGACGAGTTAACATTGTCTCATACAACTGAACCACTTTATCCACCTGAAAAAATAAACATGGATTCAGTAGACTACTGTAGTAACTCTTTGGTCTATATCACCTAAGTTTTCCTGGAGCCACTCCAGGGTGCAACAATGCACCTGTAGCCTCATGTTTACAACAAAACCTCAAGCAATTCACATATTTTATACCTGGACTGGTAGGACAATATAACCCCGTTCTTCCAGCACTTGTTCTACGGCATCATTCAAGTCAGGGTAGCGGACTCGAGGGCAATCCAGGCCAGGAAACAGGTCTGAGATGAGGCCAAGGAAGAGAGGTACATCTTCAAACACAAATTTAGGGAGATTCATATCTCGCAGAGCTCTCATTAGTACAACTTCCTAGACAAAACATAGCAAAATCAATCTTTACCAAATAGTTAACTAATCAGCTAAAATGAGGTACTTTGGAACCTTACATCTTTAAAAACTATTGCTCAATTATTTCAGTACAGCTTTTGGAATGTTTTTTTGTCATCAGTTTCTAGAGGAAAGAACAGAGGTTATTTTATATGGATTAAGAATATCAATAACTAAGAATAATACACTGCCTTTTTCTACCATGTTAATCAAATGCCAAATGGTTGCAGTGGCCACACCACAGCTTCCCCAAGCTGGAGCACTCACTGTTCAAAAACCAGGTTTTGCTAGTCATCAAGAGATATTCACCAGGCTATTTACATCCTGGACTTAACAAGCAGGAAAATATCTCATTTTCCACAGATTTCCCTACTTTGACTGGAGTTATAATGGCAGAGAGCACAAAGAAACTCAATAAGAAATAATAAGACAAATAACACCAATGTTCCTATTTCCAAACCAAACTACATCAGATGAGGAAGCACATCCCCTTTCTAATTAAAACAATAATATGCCCAGGGTAACAAAGCAGCAAATCTACCTCACTGAGGTCTGCTGATCCTCTTTTCAATTCTCCAGCCATTACCAACACTGACTTAAGGGCCCGCAGTCCAAAATCATAGTGATGTTGTTTAGAAAGCTGTTCCCTTGCCAGCTTGTACAGCACTGTCATCTTTTTGGCCAGCACCTGTTTGAGATTTAATTTAAATGATCACAAATGTGGACATTGCTACTGGCCATGCAAACATGGGTGAGTACATGGGTGTGGGTAACAATAGAATTTTCTTACCTTTGCTGTAAGGAACCCTTCAGAAAACAGCATTATTTCACAGATCTGCTGAAGATCTGGTACAATAACAACCACAGGCCTGAAGAGAGCTTTTACAGACTCAGGGAGCTCAGTCCGGCCAGCATAACCAGGATTCATTGTGATAAAAATGCCAATACGGCTATCAAGGGAAATCTCCTGCCCTTCAAACTAAAAGCATAAGAAAACATTAGAACAATGTGAATTAGGAACTAAAAAAAATAATAGTATTTGCTCAAAGAGAAAACCAGTAATACTGGGGCACCCACTTAGGACAAAGTGCTAAAATATTCAGCTTTAGACAGTCATCCTGATAAAAACAGTGGGATGAATGTACCTTCTTAAGATATTTCCAAGCCTCACATTTTGTCTGAGGCTTTTGAATTCCAATAAGCAGCAGCAAATAAAGCCTCAGTAAATAAAGCTTCACAATCCACATTAAGTTAAATTACTACTGTTGCTCATTACCACTAGACTATTACCTCATTTACTTGCTATTATCCTATTAAGATCCTTTTATCTTGCTTCACAAAGGAAGAACCTAGCAAAGGATTAGGCAATCAGCAAGGATTTAACATCTTTCAAACCAAAAGTACATACTCAGGAGTTTAAAATGTTCAGCACAAACTGAATTACAGAAGCAGCAGCCCTTTGATCTAATGATGGGGTTTAACCCTGTATTTTGGCCTGAAAACCAAGATCAGCCTTCACAATTACTCTGCTTTTTTTAATGTTTACCTGAAATCTTTTCCACCCGTTCATTAAAGCATTTCGGATCGTCTGAATCTGGGAAGAAATGACTGAAAGCACAGAAGCATCGATGCGATTGAATTCATCAAAGCATCCCCATGCACCACACTGGGCAAGGCCTGAGAAAATTTTACCTATTGCCTAAAAGGAACAACAAGAAAAACTTCTCAGCAGTGACTATATAAAACATTCAGCATCAAAAAAATTTGGAACACGCTAAGATTCTTAATGGTGGATAAACCTCTGGATGATTATCAGTAATAAGGTCTTGCAATAATTACTTGCCAAGTGCAGATTGCCTACCATAAACTTAAACACATACCATGCCTGCTTGAAAGGGCCTGAAATTCCTTCAGGAATTTATGCAAAATTGACATTTTTAACTAAATATAATTATCAAACAGCATGGTTTCTCTAAGGGAGATACTTATGTAGCAGTTCAGAGTATGTCCTTATCCTGGGTGCTGACAAACAGCAGAAATTGGCATTTTAATCAGACAACCCAGATCTTTAAGTCTTACTTTGAAGTCCATGCCTTCTCCACAGTTTGTCACTACACACAGCAAGCCCAGTGCTTTGGCCAGATCCTTGGTTGTTTCTGTCTTCCCTGTACCTGCTGGCCCTGCTGGTGCTCCTCCCAAAAACATGGACAGAGCCTTTGAAGTCAAATCAAAAAGCAAAGCAAAGCTTGGATTAGATTTATGTTATGTTGGTAACAAAACCACAGCTTAACGCTTGGGTACAAAAAACTTTAAACTTTATCTGTAAACGCCTTCTACATTGTCTTGGAGGAAATGAGGTGAGAAGGATATCACAACCGATTTCAAACATCTTCGTGTTCACACTGGGAGACTGTGGGCCTGATATTTCAGGGTCTTAGAGATTTCAGCTTGCTAGCAGCTGCTAACTTTTCCCCAAGGGAAAATTTCTCAAGAAAGCTTCTTCTCAAGACAATCCTGGCAAACAACTATCCTTTGTCAAAACAATCTTTCTCCAGGTGGTGTTTTGCTGTTTCTCTAGTTTAACCAATGGCATTAGAGAGGTGTCATTCCTATTCACCAAACATGTTAAGTCTGTATGGCTGTTGTATGAACATATTATGAGTTTCCCTGCAGAAAAATATTCTCATGGGAAAGCTCAAATTTGCAGAGCACAAAGTTCTGTGAACAATCTCTGTCCTGTGTCTCTGTCTCGGGAGATGTGGGTTTGTTTCTCTTTCTCAGTCAATGTGTGAAGTTTTGTTATCTCTCTGATATGGGAAGCATTTTCAGGGATTTTCTTCAGTACAGAGCATGGCAGAAGTAACAGCTCACTCTGTACCTGGGCAGAAACAGCCCAAGCTTTGAACAATGGAGTCAGTTTTAATAAATCATATTAAGCTTTCTGATATGGAGTCAATGAGTCCTGTTTCACCGCTCTCACCGCGACCATAAGTGGTGACCCCGAGACCATATATGGGAACACCTTATAAAAGGCAGCAAGAATTAGACAATAAAGCCTTTTTTCTATGCCCTTTGCCTTCTGAAATATTTGGAGCCTCTCATCTTTCTTTCGTGACAGGAGACAGCAGGAAGAGGCAACAAAACAAGGATGTGACTGGGGAAGTGCAACAAGGGCCTGCGCACCTGTGTGAGGGTGAGGTAGATGCGGTCGGTGAGCGGGGTGATGACCAGCCGCCCGTTGAGCCCCATGTACTCGTAGCCGTAGGAGAAGGCGCCGGTGCACTGCCGCACCATCAGCTCGTCCGGCTGGCGCTCCCAGTAAAACCGCAGCTGGCTCTCCCACTCGAACTCCTGGGCCTGCAGGATGCTGCACCACGGAGCTCACGTCAGCCAAAAGGATGGCAGTGCAACCTCCACGTCTGGTGTTTGCTCAGGAGGGGGAGGTGGTGTTTACCTGTCTCTGACGAACACATCGATGATGTCTCTGGCGTGCACGTCGATGATGAGAACGGTGTTGTATTTTTTCCTGTCGTTTTTGCTCAAGGGCATTGTGATGCGGGTAACCAGGTCGTCGATTTGCTTGTGCATTTTTTTGGCATAAAATTTCATTGCCTGCTTTTCTCCCATTTTCACCTTCCGAAAGACATCCTCTACCTCCCAAGTCCACCACACTTGATTAGCAGCAAGCACCATCATGCCTTGGAAGAGCAACATCCAATCAACTCTATGGAAAACACACATAGTGAGGGAGGCTGAGTTACTGTTTATTTTAAGTAACTGATCAGGAAGGAAAAAAAAGCACAACAAAAGAGAAGTTCCTCCTGTTCCTGCAACAGCTACAACACAAGCCAAACTTTTCAGAGATATACAGAATTCTATCAAAGTATGCTGTGGGATTTCAAAAGCCTAGGAAATATTCTGATGGAAAAGCTGCTTGTTCCAGGTATAAAGATACCAACTGGCATTCATTGTGAGAAAAACTTACTGAACGCAACACCAAAAATAAAATTCAAGATTTAGGAAAATAGAAATGAGAGATTATGCATTCTTCATGGTTGGTTAAAATACCACATGGGAACGTATTCATATCCCTCCACATAGAGAAATACGGACTAAATTGTGTAGAAATTGTAAAATTATGCCTTAACTCTTCTAGATCATTAACATATCAGGTTATTTGTGTTGTCCTTGACACTGATTGTTTCACCTGCTTCTGTCTTCACAATATCGAAAAATGGCTTCCTTGGTGAGGCGCCTGTTGGTCCGTCTCATTTCCTCCAGCACCACTGTCATCCAGTTCTCCACTCTGCCCACAGCAGGGACATCCTTCCGGAACTCCATCACCTCCCCCTCAGCTGAGATCATGGCTGTGGCAATCTTCTCATCGTTGTCACCGTCCTTGAACCTCAGCGAGGCTACGTTATCAAACATCTGAAAGGCACCAACAAAGAAATTCACCAGCGTCTTAGGAACAAAGCCCCCAAGATGTAAGTGTATGCAGCCCTGGCTCTCCTCCAGAGAAATGGATCTGACTCCTAAGTAATCAAATACAAATGTTGATCTATAGGCCAGCAGCAGAACTGCAGAATATCAAGCAAATAATCAGGCCCAAATGGCATTGATTTTTTTTTTTACCCTAGAAAATAAGAGCTAGGAGGAGCTACAATCCATGAGTAAAGTTCTTTATTGATAGATTATTCTTGATAGATCATTCTGGTGTATCTTGAATGTTCCTCTGCCATAATTGCTACCAACCAGTGTGAGAGGCAGCAGAGATTCTTCTACAGGGAATTTCATATTTTCCCACGTTTCTATTATTTCCTTCATTCCCTGCAAGTGAACATCAAAAGATGCATATTTCAGTCTTCAAAATTTGCATCAGATTTGATTGGGTTATTCAGAAGCTTCTTCAAGATGCTGCCAGGATTCTCTTTGTATGCAAAAAACATTCATGCACCCCTTTTGAGCATGCACAGTACAGACTGTCAAACTTTTTAAAGCACTTAAAAGCACAAGGCACTGTGGAAAGCCAGACATTGTACCTTTATCATGTGCTCCTGGACACAGAGTGCACTGCTGCTGCCAAGGATACTGAGCAACTCATCATCAGATATAAAGAAAAATCTTGGGAAAGCATTTCTCTTGGAATCCAAATAATCATTCAGGCTCTTCTGGCATTTCTCCAGCACACTGTTGATATGACGGAAGTCTGACAGACGATTTGGGGCTTCACAGCAAGTTTTTATTGTCGGGTCTTTTACAGTTTCATCCATTATCTATACAGGGAGAAAGGGAAGTTTAGAAAATGTTGAACAGCAATAGGTTATATTAAATTATCTCTAATTAATGACAAAGCATGCAAACAGCACAAGCAGCACAGGTCCTTATGAAAGTGAATCAAAGGTTTTGAAATGGCTTTGTGGTGCTGCAGTGCAGTATGAAAACATGATGGTAGTTTTGGAGATACAATTGTAAAAGCAAGTGTAAGCCAGACAAGCCTGTATCCCCAGTCAGGCCAGCTTAAAACACATCCCTGACTTTGCTCCTGTACACATTGGTACTTCAAGGAGTGATCAAACATCGTATTTCAAAATCACAGTACTCTCTCAATTTTGCACATGGGAAACAGAAAAGTAAGCTATATTCATACCAGGAATATGTGTTCAGTATGGGAACAGTGGCATGAAGCAGAAAAGCCTTTTTAGCATGTACATAGGTCCTCAATCAATAGGAACACATCAAAGCTTCTTCTTATCAAGGTAAAAGTAAAAAGTTGTAAATAATGAAAGGAAAAGGAGATTCTGCCTACCCCATGCTGCCAGCCAAGGATCTCACCTCTACCCATCTTAGCTAAATCAGGAGAATTCTTCTGGTTATGACAGATGTAAAGTATAACACAAAATTCCTGGGTTCCCCAATCTCTCATATTCAATGAATTACAGCACACCATTTTCAGTATTACACGTCACAGAAGACTATAAGTAACTCTGGAACTGGAAGCAAAATGCACTAAACAATTATGCTGATCACAAGTGAGTTACTTGCCTGTTTAAACATCTTGTCTACACGTTCAAATATTTTGACTTCCTCCGGAAGCTGTGATCTGATATCTCCACTAACAAAAATGCTCTCCAGGTATATCCATTTTCTCTGAACTGATAACCAGATCTAAGAATCAAATGTTATCATAAGAGGAAACAGAAGTACAATGGAAAATTTGGATTATAAATAATAAACATTTCTCTTACCTCACTTACTTCACCAATCAATGACAGAGTTTTTTCCCATTTTTGAGCGGATGAAAGAAAAGGACCCACAAATCGACTGCCCAAGAAACTCTGAAGATTGACATTGTTGTCATCAAGAATCTCTAAAATTTCCTCCACAGATCCCAGAACAAAGCCTCGTGTCTCAGTGCCTTTGGTGTATACCTCTACAGGGAATTTCATATTTTCCCACGTTTCTATTATTTCCTTCATTCCCTGCAAGTGAACATCAAAAGATGCATATTTCAGTCTTCAAAAACTGGAGAACTATAATCTTAGCAAAAACATGAAAAAGCTAATCCAGCAAAATTTTTGCACAGATTTTCTAACTCTGGTTTATAAAAAAGGGTCTAATTCAAAGCATGATAGCAAGAGAATGAATCCTTCTTCAGATCCACTTTCATAGAACAAACTTTCTTACTGTAATCATAGAAATCCAACATGCTGCTGCCAAACCCAGTTCAGCAAGGATCCTGTGCCAGTAGGAGCTCATTAACAGAGCTATAGATCTTAGTTCATGTAGCTCATGGCACCTCCCTGAAGATGGCCAAACTTGCAGTCATGCCAATTTAAAAATCTTAAATAAAACTGATTGTTGTCATCCTTGTCTTTTTAGTTTTACAGTGATTCTATAATTCAATACATTACCTTCTCAATGGTAAGTTCTTTAACAGCAGTGCCAACTATATCACTAATAACCTCCTTGTGTCTGTGAAGTTCCATGGCAAACATATTTTCCAAAGTGAATGTTTCTGTTTTCATTTCAAACCTCGTTCCTGTTTTCTCCATAAGGTCTTCCCAATGCCTGTTTTAAATTGACACATCAGTTTAACACCAGGACAGAGTAAAAAACAAAAACTCTAACATACAATAATAAACTCATGTTTAGCATTCTGCTGTTTAAACAGGAACTGGTAGTTTGAATACATAAAGTATCCCAGTCATGGCAGCACCTTTCAGGCTATTACAAGCTCATTAGCCAGAAACAAAGTTCAAAGCTCCAGGATATGGCATGACCCCAGTAATGGAAACTGAAAGTTCTAACATCAAACACTTCTATATATAGTAAATAAATGAAAACAAACCTTTCTCTTAAAGCTTTATTTTTCAAATCAAGCAACAAAGGAATGGAGTTTAGAAATGCCTTCAGTTTTTTATCCAGTTGGATAGCTATTGGCATACCACGCACTTTTCTGGGCAGCTTCCGAAGGACTTTCTGAAATCCTTCGGTTCCATCCTGAAGAACCCTGACATTGAGGTTTATCCAGAGAGTCTGAGACCATTCCTCTTTAGCTGCCTGGAAACAAGGTCATTAAGAAGGGGAAAAAAAAACACATTCCTTTCAGTTTTGGCCCCTAAAATGTAATTATATCAACATTTTACAAACATAGGGAGAGACAAGTTCATGTCCAAGAAAGATTCGTAGCCAAAGACAATCAGTTGGATAAGAGATAGTAAAAAAGGAATATGGACAGCAGGACCATACTTTACTGGGCATTTAAATTTTGGAAAAATAAAACTTCTTAAAAAATAGTTAAAGCCTGAGATACCCCCTGTCACCTTTACACATCCTATATCCAAAAATAGTTTCACTGAACTGATCAGGAGCCATGTGCAGTGAAATGCTATTAGAGCCTGGGAGAAGTCTGTTCCCATCTGATGAGAGGATGTGTTTGGTTCTCCACCATGGAAACACTGACACTGCTGCACTAATATCATTCAAACCATTTCACAGGGCACATCTTATTGCATGCAAAGGCTTCAGAGCTGACAGAAACCAGGGGGCAATGCAGCCTCTTCTTCTGTCCCCCACCTTTGCTGTGTGTCTGTGCATGAACACGTGTGTCCCCCTGCAGACTCAGTGTGACACTCACTTTTAGTTGTGCATAAACATCATAGACCTGCTTCAGAGCTTTTGCATCTTCCCGTGCTTTTATTAAGTTTGGGTACGCTGTTGCTGGCAAGCCCAGAAGTTTCTCAGCACTGCCAAGTTCCTTCTGCCTTCTTTCCAGTCTCTCTAATTCTTTTTCAAACATAGCCATGAGTTCTAGTCCTGGGAAAGGAGAGGAATTCTTCCAGATAAACCATCACAGGGTTCAGGGGAGATAAATAAGATAGAATTTGCAGATAGTCTGTAAATGTTCCAGTACCGAAAATTTCACATTCCCAGCTGATGAGATTGTATGTTAATAAGGAAAGCATAATTTTCTTGTTTTATATAAAATTTGAATTGCCCAAAGATTAATATTTTCAGAACATCACACACATTAATCCATTTACCTTTATCAAGATCATCCCCAACAACACCAGGCCCCTCAGTCAAGAGTTTCTGCAAAAAATCTTCTGTCTCTTTGCTATAGTCCTCAACTTGTTGTTGTGTCACCTAAAAAGAACACTGTTTAAATAGTTCCATGAAATAGTTTCCATTTTTAATTGGTTTTGATACTAATTACAAATATTACCTTTGTGAATGCTTCTTTTACACCTCCTTTACAATCCAGGTTGCGTCTGACCTCTGCTGCTTCCATCAAGAGAGTCTCCCATGCTTCCCTAAGACTGTCAGACTTCTCGTGCTCTTCTTCAGGTACCTAAAAGAAAACAAGTAGCAACTCTCACAAGACATAAGTAGACACCCACTTTCACAAGAAAGTAGGAATATGTACTCACCTTATAAATTTGCAAAACACAAAGCCAGTACTGAAGAAACTTTTATCAGATTTAAACATATGCCATATGTCCATTTTATAGTGGACACACTGATTTGAGAAGGGAACCCCTTCAAACATCAACAACACTCTAATTCTGTAACACATCTTAAAAGGAAAACATTTCTTCATTCACACGTGAGGCATTTGTGCTCTTAGCTGAGATCTGAAAGGTTTGATCAGACGTGCACTTACTGGAATATTGTACAGTGCAAGAGTTCTGTATCTCTCTGCAATGTCCAAGTATCTCAGTTCCACATCCATGGATATGCCTTTGATCACCCCAAATGCATTCAGGACAACTCTGAGATCATCCAGGGTTTCAGGAGGTCTATTCACATTCTCTGATAATTTCTGTAAAAATTAAAGATCATTTCCAGAATCAACACTGACGAAGCAATTGTCAGAATTACAATTATGAGTCAAACACAAAACACAAGCAAACAACATGCCAGATTTGTTTTTAGTCTATGTGATAAAGATAACAAAAAAACCAAACTGAAAACACCTACCCGAATCTCATCTTGAAGGCTGAAGAGCTGCTCTCTTACTAACTCATTAAGCAACTTCCCAAGTGACATCACCCAGCTTTTAGCATTCTCCTGCACTGCAGAGGCTAAAGGAGCCAGCTGAAGCCTGATAAATTGTTCATCCTTAATCAAGGGCCGTTGAGTCACTTCCTGAGATACCTTCATATAGAACTGCAACTGCTCATCAAAGATAACACAGGCAGGCTTTTCTGCAGCTAAATGGCCCAGGACTGCACCTTTGTCTGATTTCCACAGCAGGTCATACCTCTTCCATTGGTTCAAAAACTTGTTGAGAGAAGCCAGGAGTTTGTGGACATTCTGAGTGATGAGAACAGACTGTTCAATTATCAGAGGGCTCTGGGAGACATCACGGTAAAAGCTGAAAGTGACAACTTCATCTGCCTTGACGTGCTGAGGAGGGCATTCAATACACGTCCCGTGCATCCATCGTATGAAATGCTGGAGTTTTAAAGACAGGGGCAGAAAACAGTTACCTTGTGGAGTCATTTTAGTTAAATCATTCATAGAATCATTTAGGCTGAAAAGCCCTCTAAGATCATTGAGTTCAAGCAGTCCAGGACTGTTAAGTCACCCACTAAATTGTACATGTCCCCATGTGCCACATCGACACATCCTCCAGGAATGGTGACTTCACCACTTCCCTGCACAGCCTGTCCCAATGCTTTCTTCCCTTTCAGAGAAGGAATTCACCATTATTTAGTACACAATGTAGGAAGTGGTATAAGTGATTTCTCAAATCAATTGTTTTTCTGACAACAAAACAGAGATTGTGCTTTCCCATCAGCTTGAGAAGAGTTAATTTCATCCTAACAAAACATCTCCATGCATTACTCAATCTGCTTCTAAAATCTCTGCTGAGCAACAGTATAACATGACAGAAAGGAAAAGGTATTGGCTCAAACACTCAGAATGCAACAGTGGAGCACAGCAAAAAAGCACACTTAAACTAAATTTATTCATTTGTCCATCAGCAGAGGGCAGGAACGTTGTCCATTTATTTGGCTTCTTTTCAGGACAGCAGTTCAGTGTGAAACTACTTCATTATAATCACAAGCAAACTCTGGAAACAAAAAGAAATATTTATCAAAAATCACCTTAGTGACCTCAACACAGTCTTGGATAGATCGTGCAGTCATTTTTTCAATCTCACTGGCATTAGGTTTCAGGGTTATCTCACAATCAGATAAAACCACTTCTATTTGTAACAGTGGCACATTTGCAACAATAGTTGCATTAAAAGCCTGTAAATTCCTGAGAAAGGAAAAAAAATAGTGTCAAAGATAGAAATAATCAGGTGCTGCCCCCCCAGGATGCCCAAGAGAGGCTGCAATTTTCAAGTGTATACTTAGATCTGTAACCTGAGTTATCACTGATTCCAGCTGGAAACACTGATGTGTCTGGGAGGAAAACTGCCCCACTAAACTGATTTAATGCAAAAGCCTGAGATGCTAAAAGAAGTTGTTGGAAGGAAGGAATGAAGATATTCTGGTGGAAAAGGATCCTGAGATTGTGGTCAACCTCACTGCAAGAGCCCAGACAAGAAATCACGGCAAAGTCATCTGAGAATGTTTCAGATTACAGAACAGGGATCATGGGAAGAAGAGATGGTTGGGAAACTTCGATGGATATTACAATGGAGTTGCAATGCTGTACTGTAACAGTATCTTGCTTGTAAGAGGAGCCCTCATAACATCTTGCTCCAGCATTGGCCCTCAGCCACTGCAGAACAAGTAAAACCTTTGTTCTTGGACTCAGTTCTCAAAAGTACTGTTCTTTAAGAGAACAAAACCTTGATTTTAGAGATAAACCAGAGAAGTGCAATTACACACATTGCAGAAAATGTGTCTTAGTTCTCTCCTCTGCCAGCAACATGCCAATATCCTTTTTCTCAGAATCTGGGTTTCATCTGTACCTTGTTATCAGTTCTCCATCCTTCACAGGAAAAAAATCAGTAGAAATACAAATTGTCCACAAACTGTAAGTCACTGATGAGCTCAAACAGAATGTCAGTACACACACTCATCAACAGATCCAGGAGAACCTGAAGATGACTGGAAACCCATTAAAGCAAACAACTGACTTACTTCACAATTAACTGTGTCAACACCTGGTAAATCCTATTTTCCCAATATGCATAATAGGAAGCTAATTTTGGAGATTTGCCACTGTTTGTACTGGCAACTCGTCTTTCCACTTCTATTAGCAGTTGTGGAATTGCAGAATACTTTCTAACCAGCTGTTCCACTTCTTTTGCTTGTTCACACTTAACATAGTCAAAAAATTCTTTTGCTCCTACAACAGATACAAAAAAATAGCATTATTAACTATAAAAGATCTAATAGTTTTATACACTGGAATTACCTGGGGTTTATTTTTGAACATGAAATTGATCTTATATAATGATAAAAATATCTTCACTTAGTTATGCTTAATTTATTAATGTTTCAGCTCTCTGAAATATGGATTTTAATTGGATTCAATTATTTAATAGCAACCTTTGTACAACTACAAAGTGTTGAAAGAAATTTGATGCATCACCCACTGAAGTGACAGAGAAATCTGGCAGACAACCAGCTCATGCCATTTCCATCTAAGGAAACCAGTTCCATTCTCTGTTACACCCTGAATTACTACTATAACCAGTTTTGGTAACAATTAAAAGGGTTGATCTTAGCAACTAAGACCACAAAGAAGCATACAGAGAAAAATAACACACCACAGAGCTTGGAAATGAAAAAATAAAGACTTACCAGGATGTTTGTCACCATTTTTTGAATGTGGAAACTTAAAGAGATTTGTTGATTCTATGGACTGAAGTTTGCTGCTTATGTCTTCAGAAATATTATGAACCTGATGGACAAGTAATTCTAACTTCCCAATGGTTTGTGTACATTGGAGAATAAATTCACCAATACCTTGAAATAAATCATAACCATTTGGTTTTTTTCTCTTTTAACAAGTATTTCACAAATGCATCAAAATTGCCACAACCAGACATGTTTTATCTCTAAGAATGACCCAAGGTTCTGCAAAACCATAGATTAGATGCTTTCTCAGCTAATCTTTCATCTTGCCCCCTTACAGCTTTTAGCTAAGGGTTTCTAAACACCTTGTGTTTTAAATATAATAAAACCACTAGAAATATCTCCTGGATCAGAGTTTGTCTATCCTGCTGTTCTGCCCCTGTAGCAAGAGGATGGATCATATCCTATCATATCTTATCATATTGTGCCATCATAAAAAATAGACTGCAGAACTGAGATTTTTTTAACTGAAAATAAATGTTTAAGGCCATTTTAAAATAGTATCACCATTACCTACAGACTTCCACGTGAATCTTTTCTGTCCTGATTTCAATATTCTCCAGAGCTCTTGGACGTACTGATCAAGAAGTTTGATTTCTGCTTCATTCATCATCTCCATTAATTTGTGATAGCGATCCAGCATGGCTTTCAATTTATCTGTGTACCTAAAGAATGTAAGAAACACAAAACAACAAAGCACAAAAATGATGATTTTTCTTGAAAAACAGCTCCAAACTCCACCAAAGAGCAGTTCTACTCAGACTTCCATATTAAGCAAAATTTGCAGAACTAACCAGTGAATATGTATTGATTATAAATGTAATTTATTTCCCACTGAAAAGAAAAGTTTCATATGATTCCAATAGTAGTTGGACAAACCTCTCCTGCCCCAGCTCAGAAAGCTATGGAGACAACCCCAGCTTGAAGCACATTAGTGAACTGAAAAGGTGAAATTTAAAATCCATTTAGGGATTTATTAGCACATCTGTGTGCTAAATGTCTGTCATAATTTGTACACAACTGACTTATCCAAGGCTGTACAGGAAGACTGTGAGTTTAAATGAGCTGAAATCTAAATGGCAGTAACAATTCATTGCAAATTGTTTCCCTCTCAGATTTGGACAAGTTGTTAATTTGTATAACAGTCCCACAGCATAAAGGATGCAAAGAGTGCCAGGGAAAAGCTTATCAGTGCAACATGGCCATTAGAAATTGTACCCTTAAAAAAGAAGAATCACTAAGGGCTCTCCTGTTTCCACAATGTGATGACTCAGGGCCTGTTCCAGTTTGGAGTGAAATCACTTGAAATGCAGCCATAAGCTTGTATGTGAGCAGATATTCTGTTCCAGCCTTACCCCAGGTATTTGTCTTCCTGTAATGCCACGTATCTCGCCATCTCTGGGACTGGAAGCTCTAGTTGTTCCATGTACTTTGTTTCAGTGATAATCTCTAGGATTTCAGGAGAAAAATTCAGAGTGAAGCAGACACTTTTCTTGGTGGTGACAGGCTCCTCTGTTGCAAGGGTCTACAACACACAGAAGAGGGGCAGAAAGGAGAGGAACAAACTTGCCTTACAAGGGAAAGGTGAGCTTTTGGAGACATTTGATAAGGCAGAAGGTAAAAGTCAGAATGACTGACATTCAGAACTTGTGGAAATGCCTTTAAAAAATTGATAGTAGCCCCAGCATTCTTTGTTCAACAATAACACAGAACTACTCTTTCAGTTGTTGATTACAAGAAACAAAACTAATCACCTCTGCTTACACACTGCTGCAACCAGCTACAACAGAAATCCCAGTGGAAAATCAGTCAGACAAAAGTTCAGTAGGAACAGGATTCTGCAAGATTTCTGCTGGAAACCTGCCTCTACCTAACTTCAGTCCCAAGTACTGTAGCAATGTCCCAAAACCGTTGTACCAAAACCTGAAAATTAACAGGAACTACAGCACAGAGGAACACACAGAGAAACAACATTCAATCATTTGCCAGGTGATTCAGGAACTGTCTTACAAAGAACCCCAAACAATTCTGAGCTCAGAACTTTTTCTAAATCTGCGTTTAAAATATTAGTCTCAGAAAATTCTCGCCGGCCATCAGGTAGGGTTTGGTTTTTCCCCTCAGAGAAGCCTGGTTCACAAGCTTCCTACATTTCACCTGCTCAGAAGTCTCTGGATGAACATTTGCTGCAGCCCCATCAGTGACAACAGTCAGTAGAGTATCTTTCAGTAACAATGGAAGCACGTGTTCTGTCCTCTCTCTCCACTGACGGTATTTTTGAGTTTCATACTCTTCCATTTTCTTGACCACTTGGAGATATATTTGTTTCACCTAGAAAGGACAACTCTGAATAACTCATTTTAAAGACCATGAGAAATGTTCAACTAACCTGTCCTAATATGGTCTCTCAATGTGGTTTCTGGTTTTTATTAGATAAGAGAACAAGTAACACCCTGTTATTAATGCAGGCACTGGAGAATCTGGGCTCTTGAATTGTGTAATTGATTCCATCACTGTCTCCCTGGGAAACAGTGGGAAGGTCTCAATCCACTTTTCACATCTAACATGGCGTGCTGCATGTAAAGACTTGGGACTTCCCCCCACATTAGAGCACTCTCACATCTTTAAAAGTGCATAACAAAAGTGTTTCTTCCTTCCTGGAGTACCAAAAGACCCAACTTACTTCCTTTCCACGTTCAGAGGCAAGCAACTCCTCTTCTTCCTGGAATCGAGTAATGGTGTGTTGGATCCTTTGGGAAAGGGAGCGGCACCAGGATATCGCTCCAGCCACTGGAGGATGGTTCTTGAACCGAGGTGGATCCTTGAGGTTCTGAACAAAGATTTGCTTAACAATTTCGACCTAGAAGAGAATAAAATATTGCAAAGAATTATTTCCCCAGTGCTTGTCCATGATCACTCTCTGATACACAGCACAAGTTCTGAAGCCAGTTCTAGCAGCAGGATAAAAATCATTATTTTGTCATCATCTCTCTATCTTGTGGAGCTGCCATTATGGCAGCATTTTCTGTAAGACTACATTTTATTGTAAAGTTCAATGTTCTTTGAAATATCAAGAAAAAAGCTGATAAGAAAAGCTTTCCAACCTACAGTCTTCTACATTCCAGCCTTCCAAAGTCAATCTATGACACCTTCTGATCATATCATGAACTTGTCCATGACAAGCAAGCTGTAGGGTATAAAAGATCCATTTTCTCAGGAGGGTTGAGCTGCTTTTTACAAGGTGCAGGAACAGCCACAAGCCTTGTTGCATTCAGAGAACCTTCCCGTTCCCCCACAGTGTCTCACATATACAGATGTGCACAACATTACAGCAGATTAACCAGACTATTTCTCCAACTGGGTCCCAAAAAAAGAGAGCAATTATCATGTTTATTTATAAAAGTTTTCAGTCTTTTAGCTAGTAAATGACACCACACAGGTATTTAGATATGTACAGATTTATGATTTTCATTAGGTAATGAATTTCATGTACTGGATAAGAAATCCCTACATTGAATACCTCTTTACAATATTGCTCCAAAACATTACGGAATTTTTTCATTAACTTCTTATTAATAGTTTCACGAGTCTGGATGTGTTTGTACTTAACCAGCATATCAAAAGCAGCTTCTGCTGATCGAAGAGTCGTAAAAGATTCATCAATAAATCTTGTCACCTTTTCTTCAACATCCTAAACAAAGGAGGAAAGCAAAGAAACTCTGTCACTTAGAAATTCATCCTGCAAAACCAGGAAAGGGTGGCAAAATGAAAATACTATTTAATAATAGCAGTCAAGCTTATTTGTACTATTTTTTTGGGAATCACAGTAGATGATGCTTACTATAACATCTTCTCTAAATTCTTCCAGAACAAATGCCCAGTCACGTGCAGTTTCCATGCTAAAAGGGTCAAAGGTCAGGTCTTCCATTGGACTAATTATTATATTTACTTCTCTCCGTAGTTCATCAATAGCCTTTGGATTTTCTGTCACAGTTGTCAGTTCAGGTATAAATATATTGTAAAGCTCTTCAGTGACCTGTTCATTCAGAAGAACGTTCCATAAAGATTTGTTTCCAGCATTGGAATCAAAGGCACCTCTCAGATCTCAAACACAAGACTAGAAGTTGTTAACCAGTCTACACCTACAACACAGAAGAATCTTCTCTACAGAGGAATAGAGTGATTACACAATCTCTTTATTTACTGTCTATATTCCTACCTGAAAAATATCATACAGATCCTGGCAGATTAAAACCATATAATCCGTTTTTTCAAATAAACGTTTCACGTCAAATTTCCAGTATCGCTTACTTCCTGACTCTTCAACTTGGATACAAGTGGTAAAATAACATTTTTTCCATTGTTCAAGAGTGTTTTTGGCTTCTGTTATTTTCTTTTTTGCAGCAGCTATGTCTTGTCTATGAATCAAACCAACACAGTTAAGATATTATAGATAGAAATACTATAGATAAAAAAAGCTGTATCTCAACTGGAATAATACACCCTGGTTTAGCAGCTTCTCACTATACAAGATCTAGGCAAAACTTTTAGCTTATTTTCAATGTGATTTTGAAAGGAGATACTATTTGAGGAGTGATTTTGGTTATATTTATGCCTCTACCTTTCTATTTGTTTTATTGGTTTATGCTCCCTCAATACAAAAGAGGACAAGAACCTATTTCTTCAGGGCTGGTTTAGTCATTTATGAAAATTACAAAATAATTTGACTTTTATTTGACCTTCTAATACAACTTCAGACGGTTGAAAAATGCCGATGCCTCTGGTGGAAGCATCATATCCTGCACTTTGTGTAAGACAAGCAGAGCTTTTAATAAACACAGCCCAGACAAACAGAAACCCAGCACACACTTAAAGAGTGTCTGCAGATCCACAACTCTGCGCACTCTTGCAGAAATCTCCCAGGAAACTCGTTCCAGGAAGGGCACCATGCGCTCATCCTTGTTGTAGCACCGTGACATGATCCACACCAGTCTCAGGGCATTCAGCAGGGAAGGGATTGTGTTCGAGATAACATCAACCCCAGTGCCAGTTGATAAATTCTATCAAATGCAGATTGTGGGTAAGATGTCATGAAAACACACAAATTCATGTTCAGTAAGCTGGTATTTGTTCCGTAGATGCCTCAGGTTATGGGAGGCTGTAACATTATTAAATAAATAACCTGGACAAGGAACATCCTGGTGCCTAAGTAACACACGTGGTTAATGACGTGCAAATCTGCACCTTTTGCTCTAAATGATTTCAGGTCCTGATTTTAAATTTTGGCTCAACTCTTTGTTTGGCTAATCTTCGATACAATTTAAACTTTGAAACATTAGCTGTAGTTTATGGTAGAAACTACCTAAAAAAATGGAGCAGAGAAATCTTTGTTTTCCCCAGTTCAGCCATGCCATCAAAACTCCCAAGGCTGGACTACAAACCAAGTGCTCACAGCTCTGAGCTTTCAACATTAGCACCACTGAAACTCAAAATAAGCATCTCTTTTTTAAAATTAAATATAATTTGATAGTCTAGAGCATATTTTTATTGCTGCTAGAAGTGAAAAAATGAACAAGAGGTGATTACATCAAGAGAGAAACCAAACTCAGGTAAGTACAGTTCAAACTTCACCAAGTTTTCTCAAGGACAGGTACCTTCAAATGGCGTTCGAGAGTTGAGAGAAACTTTGCACTGTCTTGAGCTTCCATGTGATGTTTTTTGAGGTCACTTAAGACTATCTGTAAATCTCCAGAAAACTTAGATTCAGCTTTCTGTAGTATTTCCAAGACTTTTTGCACCTCTGGATGCTTTATCTGTTCAGTAAGAGCACTTAAAGTAGCATTTTTTTCACGCCAGAGGTCAATCTCTGCAAGTGGACCATTACCCTACAAGCAATGTGGAAGCAAATAAAAAAAAGCTGAATTATCATTATGCAAGAGTGAATATTTATAATCAGGATTATATTTGTTCCTTCTTTTCAAAAAACTTTATGCTGAGAGAAACTTGATATGATTCAACCATGCAAAAAGCCAGACAGAAGAAGATCCCTGAAATAAAGAAATCTACACAGTCAGAAGGGAACTGCTTGTGGGGAGTATATCCCTGAACTTATGGCTTTTGCACAGGTAACTTTATAGACATAAAATCCTTCAGCATGTTTAGTGTCATCAGCTATATATGTGTTTGCAGATTTTTTTCTTTTTTTGAGATTACTTGTTTGCAAAAAAAAGAAAAAATATAGCTGTTTATTTAAAAAAATAAAATTACTCAGTGCAGCTTTTAGGATTTCTTGGCTCTTTAGAAGAAAACAGATAACAGAAGTCCTTAGTTTTCCACAGTTATCCTGTGTGGGTAGGATCTGCAGTTAATTACTTCATATTTCATTTATATTTTACTTCCCAGAGCCACACAGTTCCTCGCTACTTTCATTCCACTTTTCAAGAATTAGTAAATGGTTTTCCAACAATCAAACATGAAGAGGAATTTAAAATTAACACAGTTCTTGTGGGGAAATTAAACTAAGTCTCCAGGAATAAAAGCACCTTGGTGTTACAGGCAACGTTACCTGTGGAACCTTTTTCAGCTGTTCCTCCAGAACTGTGGATATTAATTTCTGCCAGGTCACTGCACATCTTTTCAGAGACTGAAACACTACTGGAACTGTGGCAAGAACAGACACTTCTCTATCTAGATTTACAGTTGGCATCTCCAGTTTAAGATCTCCTGTTGGAAGAAAATGAACACAGAATGAACTGTCTTGTTCTGGCAGCACTGGTGACGTGGCACCACTGGATATGTCTACCCCCTCTCCTACCCTTACTCCAAACTCTTTGAAACACTTATCACTGATTTCACCCACTTCTCCATGCTGCCTGCAATGCTCCAGGGAGGGAAAAGCACAACTGGGATCAGCAAGGAGCAGCTTTAATCAAATTTAGTTGTTATTCTAGAGAAAGCCACTCTCAGGTGAACCTCGTTCTACTGCCATGTGCTCTAATCACCACAGTGCTGGCAGAGACAAAACCTTCACTTCACCTGGTATACTCAGCTGAGTTTCACTCCTCCTTAGAGTATCAGAGTCCTCCACAGGCTTTGCAGATTCAGTCTCAGATAAATCCATTTCTTCAGAAGCTGTTTTTTCACTGTCTGAATCAGAGGAAGTATTTTCAGTCTGCTGCTGACCACGGGAGAGAGCTGGTGAAAACTAGGATTGAAACAGATTCCATAGATTTGATGGTTCATATTTAAAAGAAAAGCTTACTAGCAATTCACTTAACCATTAGATATTGTTCTAAAATTTAATTTAACTGTGTTTCCTTCCATTTCACATCCTTAGCATCATTCTATCTGCCTCAAGTTCTGCAGGAGAACACCTCCAGCACACCTGTATATCTGTGAGAAGTAGAGGTGTCTGGTGTCACACTCTTGAATGATTCCCAAATAGGGGTAAAAAATGGGGAAACAGAATATCAAATAAGGATTAACAAAAACTTCATTTCAGCATATGACGGTCACTTATTAAATATTAATATTTCTCATGCATAGTCTATATAATATTAAATAGGCAAAGCACTCCTAGAAACATTGAAGATTCCATATATTAAAGAGTCACTCATTTACCTGTGAAATAGCATTCTTCAGCATCGAGAGAGCATCATCAGTCAGCATTCCAGACTTTATCACTTGAGGAAGAATCTTATTAGCTTCAGTCTGGTCATTAGGTACAGCAACTCCTTCTAAACAGTATACAAAAAATCAGTATAAACCTAATTAATTGATACAGAAAGCAAAAAGTCATTTTCATAAGAAGTTAAAACTCCAAGACAACACTGCTAGGTTTGGTGCAAGTCATGTTCAAAATCAGTGCTGGTTTTAATAGTGCCAATGCTTTTTCAGAAAGGGCAGAAAAATATTTCAGCATCATCACCTGGTTCTAAGTCTTCACTACCCAGCCTGATAGCAAATAGTTTTCTGTTCAAAAGAACAGTGGCTTGATTTAAACTCTTACTCTACAGACAGAGGAGGAAAATCTTGCACAGAAATGCCGTTAAATTATGAAGCATCCCTGACCCTGGCTCTATTCTGTGTTTTCTTACCCAGTTAAATAAGTTGAGTGTGCACTATCCTGAGTCCCAGTCTCTATGATATCTTCACAATGGGAAGTGCTGTTTAATGCAAAATTGAAAATGCTGAGGCTGCAGTTCTTCAGGGCACATACCTTGGGTGTCTCTCAGAAAATACACAGTAGAATTTGACACAAAGTCTTCGGGAATTTCATTAAAAGCAACAGAGAAATGCTCACTCGTGCCACCTGCATCGGAACAAACGCAAAACGGGAGGAAAGCGTGATATAACACTGCAGAGCAATGATGCAAATCCCCAAAAAAAAAGGGACAAAATTCTAGAAATGGGTGGGATAGAAGGGATTCAGGAGAACACAACCCAAGGGATGGAGAGGCAGGAAAAGGGGTAAAGACAGGGGTCATGGGGCTGCTACTCAGCGCCCAGGGAAAACTTAGCGGGCCGGGGCAGAGGAACCCTCTCCCACCCTCTCCTCACCTTCCGGGCCGGGCCGCTCGGCCCGCAGCAGCAGCAGCGCCGTGCCCGCCCCGCTCGCATCCTCGCTGCCCTCGGCGCCAAGGCCGAAGAAGAGCAGCACGACCCGCGCATCCTCGCCGCGGCTCAGCAGCTCCTCGAAAGGTCCCGGCTCGCTCAGACCCAGCAGGGAGAGCGCTCGGTCCCGCAGCCACCGCACCCGCACGTCGTCCACACTCATGGCGGCAACCGGCCCGACGCCTCCCGGTGGCCACGGCAACGGTGCGGGGTGGAGCGAGGGCTGCTGCCCGCCTTCA
>VYXD01012921.1:535598-583351 GCA_013397195.1 Hylia prasina
GCCCCTCACGGCCGTTCCTTCCCCGCGGCACCGGCCGCCCGTCAACCGCTGGTTCCCCTCAGCGGCCGCCGTCCCTCACGAGCCCCTGGTCCCTTCCCCTCGGCACCGGCCGCCCCTTCCCCTCAGCGCCGCCTGAGGCAGGGAAAAGGGTACGGACAAACACAGGGCGCGCTCGGCACAGCGCAAACGAGGCTTTATTGGGAATTCCTATGAAACAAGTGCAAAATTTTAATTTGTGCTGTTCGTATGGCACAGATGTTAAAATATCATGGCAATATCCCCATTTTCACACTGATACAAAAATAATATAAAACTACCCCTGTCCACCTATGCGGTATAAATTAGGTTCTACAACATCAGGGAGTGCTGTTTGTGTGTCCCTACAGCCAAACAGAAACAGCGATCGAGGCCAATTCTTTATTCCATGTGCAAAAGTTATTCCTTGCTACAGGAGAAAAGAAGAGGAGTTATCCTTCTAAACCTGCCTTCTTCCATAATGTTAAATATAAATATCAGTGTGGATTCCAAACTCCAGGCAGAACCCAGAATGAACAGGTAACATATTTCCAGTGCAATTTTAAATACGGCCAAAAAAGAGCTCATTGCATTGGTGTGTATAAACTTACAGTTTATAATCATCCTGGCATACAGACTGAAAAAAGACATTGCTTCTATTGCATTGTTGAATGGTTCCCAAAGTGCACAAGATGCAGCTGGGTTAAGTATGTGATTAGTAGTGAATGTTTAATATAATGAAAAGTCTTTCAGATAACTTAAAAGTAACCATTCAGGAAAACAGACTCAAAAAAAAGTCTACATGGGTTTCAGAACAAGCAGTAACAACTCTTTTTTTTTAAGAATAAAATTAATTTACATTAGTTTATCAAGAAAAATGTACATTTTATATCTATATATTTTACAAGATGCTCCAGATCTGCTATGTCTTTCTATGGGAGGTATGTTTTACAGACTTGTTTGGCTGCATTATAAGGCAATCAGTGAAAACCACTTTGTTCCACGAGAAACCATTCATAGGCAAGATCCAATCATGCAGTTATTTGCAGACAATTCCAAACATTTCTGCTGACAGCAGCCAAATTATAATGCACCATCTTTATTAAAATGTAAAGAAATGTGCTTAAAAGAGAAAGGCGTAAACTTGTATCCTCCGCCGGAGTAGAATTTGTTCTGAAATTCCACCCTGAAACGAGACAAAAAGCCAGAATCTGTACATGAATCCAACATCAGTTGTCAAGGGACAGAACTGTGCAAGCCAAGAAGCTGAACAAAACCAACCCCAAATCCTCTCACTTGTTTTCTGTGCAGCTCCACTGCAGTCCCAGGCTAACTTCATGTTTCTCAGGAGACCCACGTACACTAAACCAAGCTGTAACAGCTCAGTTCTTACTTCTGGCTTACTCATTTGTTTCTGAGTGAGTTGTAGTCAATTGTTTTGCAAACATGTAATATAATGAGGACAATGTGTCATGTATGTAACTCTACCTCCTGTCTTGGGACCACTACACTGTTGAACCAAATAAATGGACTGAAACCACACATTGATATAACCAGACTTAGATTAAAAATACTCATCCAAGTTACTAATATTTTACATTATGAAAAGCTGCAATACTACAAAATGTACTTATATTTTGTAAATGTGGTTGGAGTTAAAATGCATCATAAGCCAATATAATATTTGAATCTACTGAAAATATTCCGGAGGAACAATCAAATGCAACTAACAAGCCATTTATTTAATATAATGTATTTCAGTAGCAATAAGGCTGTTGAATTTTACAGACCTTTTTAATAAGACACCGAAAATTTTGCCATACAAATTCCTCTTAAACAAGCCCAGTATATGCTGATGTGGTATATAGAAAAAAAACAAACGTACCAGTGAAGTCGTATGGCATGGAGAAAAGCAGAAAGGCCCTCCATGATCAGCAGAATAAAAACTGTCAGCACAGCAAAGAAGGCCAGAACAGGGATTAGCAGCAAGACACCGTACTTCGTATCCACACGGAGACCCACTCTCATCACCATCTGCCACAGAACTTCTGATAACTCTAATAAAAACCAAAAAAAGTTGCCATAATTAATGTTGGATCAGGTTCTGAGCACCTGCTGAACATGGTGCAATCCCTCCCCCCAGAGACCTGCTCCCATCCCCTCAAATGTTTAAAGATTCTACTGAAAGCAATATTTTACATGAAGTTACAGTTTTAGTTTGGAGGCTTTCACAGATCATGGTTAGTTGAAATAGGGGTTTTTTTTTTAATTAAGAAAAAGTATATTTCAAAGTAGTATCATTTGAACAGGCCAGCCTCCCTCCAACAGCATTAAAAATACAGATGTAGGGAAAAAAACCCCAAAAAATATCCAAAAACACACTTACGTGCATGAGCAAGACTTAATGCCCAGAGTCTCAGGTATGAGGCTGTGTTAGAGATGCAGCCCAGACAGTATTCAATGGTATGAATTGCTTGATTCATAAAAACATCTGCAAAGTTCAGCTAAAAGATAAAAATACATTTGTATCAATTTTAACAACATAGAGAACAAAACATGAGATAACAAAAACAGTCATCTGCAATTCCTTATTGCACGGAAGAAGAATTCCACTGAAGGGTAAGAAATTGTTTTTATATTGAGTAAAAGAAGTGTGCCATGTAGAAGATCCTTATTGCAGAGATAACATTAAAAAAACCATCAGATGCTACAGTTTTCCAGTATTACCTTGTTGATAGATAAAAACAAATGCAATTTATGTTTTCCACAAGGAATATGATCTAATACTTGAAAACTTTAAGTACTATAAACTGCCATAGTTCTAATCCTGACTCTACTGAGGTTCTAAGTTTACAATATCAACTCTTTCATCTTTCATCAGCAGGGGTAATTATCAGCAATGCTACTGACAGAAAGATAACCACAAATACAAATACTTATTACTAACAAAGAGTTTCAAAACTGATACTACTGAAAATTTCAACACTTACTTTGTCTGCAAGTTGTATTTCAACACTTACTTTGTATAACACATTTTATTTGAGCAAATAATTCTTGTATTTTCTATACACAAGAAACAAGAGTCTACTACCCCAGTGAGACAAGAACTATACATATTCTGCACATTAAGAAAATGAAGCAGTTCTTTGTCTTTCAATTCACATGGAATCAGTGGAATCTGCCCAGACCTTTAAAAATTTGCCCAAACTAAACAGCAGCAGTGGGTGGGGACTAGGAATGCTGCCCATGTCCCCCAGCCCCCATTAGCAATAATACTCTTCACAAGATGTAATTTACAGACATAGAAAGACTTTTGTCCAGATAAAAAGCCAAGATTAATTAACAGGAAGCTGGGCAGTCACCACCTTGTTTAACCACAAAACTAGACAAAACCCAGGATTTTTATCCCTCTCTTCAATATAAGAAAACCTGTACTCCTAGATGCAGAGTCTAAACTGCAAATAAAACACTGTTTCTGTTCTCTACTACAGATAAGTTGTGGTTTACTGTAACAGTCTGAAAATACCAGAAAATAATGATAAAATAGCAACAAATAACTGTAAGTAAACTGCATTTGGGCACCAAGGTCTTTGCAAAGGCTCAGCTGAGTTTCTTCAAAACTTCTCAGCAGGCAGTGTATACATTATCTGTTGATTGCCCACTTCTAATTTGCTTTTGAGAACATACAAACCAGAGATAAAGTAAAAACATTACCTCCTCTGCATCCCCCTCTCTGTGCCCACTGTCTGAATGACTGCCACCCTCTTCAAGATCATGACAGGAGAGGAGACAAAGCTCTTCCTCGCTTTCTTTCCGGATAAGCTTGTAGCCACTCTACAAAATGGGAATGCATTGTCTCTTCAAGCAGGCTGCCGCTGTCATTTTTTAAATTTACATTAAATTTACTTAAATTAGTCACAGGCAAAGGCAAAAAAGATTTAGAGGAACAAAGTGCTATTATGTGTTTCAGTCCAAAACTTTCCAAACTGAGCAGAAACTGGTAAGACAAGGAGTAATGGGTTCAAACTGAAATTCAGGTTAGATGTAGAGAAGAATTTTTTTCCTGTGAGGTTGGTGAGGCCCTGGCACAGTTTGCCCAGAGAAGCTCTGGCTGCCCCATCCCTGGCAGTGTCCAAAGCCAGGCTGGAGAGGCTTGGAGCAACCTGGGATAGTGGGAGGGTGATCCTGCAGAGGGTGGAATGAAATGAGCTTTAAGTTCCCTTCCAACCCACCCCATTCCATGAAATACCCAGTAAGGACACACTGTGCAATAAAACAGCACTGAGGAAACGTGTGAGTGCCTTTCAGTACTTACCCTGTACATTCTTATGCCTCTGCCTCCGCTGTGCAACCAGTATAAATAAAGTGGTTTACCAAGCAGCATTACAGGAACACAAAGAAAAGCAACACTAAGTAAAAACTTCTGCAGAGGAACCTGTTGAGAGGGGAAGGAAAATTAGATTACATCACAAAATCCAAAGTAGGCAAATGCCCTTTTCCTTTAAAGTCTTATCTGCATTGGGAACACAGGATTTCCAGAAGCCTGGACAAGCATTACTCACCTGGCCACTGAAGAAGCTCTTTGTTTCACCACTAGGAAACAGGAACATGTTGATAAATTGGATCAGAATACTGGGGGCAGCTGTGGAGTCCTCGGCAGAGTACGCCAACCATTTAAAGAAGATCATGAACACCAGGTAGCCAAATATGCACAACATGAATAGAAGTTCAGGAATAAAAACCAAATAAATATTATGGGTCTTCTTGAAATGCCTGAAAGGTAGAAATGGGGAAAAAATAAAAGTAAGTTTACCAATACAGCCCAAATATGATTTCAAATCACTTTTAAACAGCAAGACTTTAAAATCCAGAGCTGATTTCTTTTTATTCAGTGAAATTTTATGAGATATTTCTGGAAATAAAAACTGTAAGAGGTAGGTATCTTTATATACCAACAAGTGAAATAAAGTCTTGTATTAATTTGTTTTGGGATTTTTTAGCATAATACTGAACCATCACCTTACATACGTGAAGGAAAACCTCTCTATTATTGTCTTTTTTTAAGAATAGTTTTCACAATTACTCTTATCCTGTTCTCAAAAAATAATTCCAGTTTCTCTTACAAGATTAACTGTTATAATTCCAGACTTGACAAAAAAATACAATGTTGGTATTATTTGAACTTCTTGTACTTACAAGTGGTTAAACAGCCCCAATACAACTCCAAATGTCATGTGAGTCACTCCAAAGATCACAGACATTTTCATTTTGAATGAATTTAAAAAAGTGAGACGGTTGCTTGCCAAATTCCATATCTGAAGAAGAAAACACCAAACCAGCATTGAAGAACACCATAACAGAAGAAATAAACCAGTACCTTTTTCTACTGGGGACCAGAATTCTATCTCCAATGGAGGTCACAACTGAAATGAGTTTTGTAAAAATAGTTCAATCTTTGACTTTGTCAGAAGAAAAGGTCTTGTTGAATAGAGAATGCAAACAGAAATGTGGTTTTTTTCTTAGTCAGATTTATCTTACTTATACCTATACCAAAATCTAAGGGACAAAGACTGATCATCACAAGGGGATAATTAAAAAGAATGAAACTGACCGGGTCAATTCCAAAGGGATAAGCTCCATTGTAGACACCAGAAACATTTGGATCCAGCGCTAAATATCGATTAGATTTCAGATCCTCAAGGCTGCAGAGAAAGAAAAACACACTCAGGTTTGACACTTTAAACATAATGACAACATACTTTCAGTTCTGCAGGATACTGCTCCTGCTTTCCTTCACCTAACCCAGCCACTGTCACGCTTTGAAAGGATTTCTAAGCACAAAAGTCCTGGCTAATACAAACAACAGCAAAATCACAATCTGGGCTTAATTCACATTCACTGTCTTCCAAAATAAAGTTTATGCGCAGCCAGCTCAATTTCCCTAGAACTCAAAGTTTTATTTTAAAAGTTTGCAGTTTGCTTTTGCATAAAATTCACTGTCAAGCACCCAAAGAATAATTGCTACCTTTTTTCCCTTTTGCCATTGGGGAAGTTTCTACTTTATTTCCATACAGTTTTTCAGTATCACAGCACACGCAGCCAGCTCAAATTTTAACTAAAGCCAGTTTTCTTGACAAATTGAAGCCACATCCTGTTTTGTAAGGCACCATGAGATGCAAGCTGTGAACATTTAAATACCAAAGAGTCATAACACCTCGTATCAATGAGGTTATCCCACTCTGAGAAAAAGTAGATTTGACAATTCACATGGACTATTTTTTCTTTTTTTTTTTTTTTAACTATCAAGAAAAGCTGTGCAGAGACTAATGATTGTTACATAATTAATTTACTTCATTAATAGTTAATTTCTTTTAGTACAGGTTAATGCCACTCAGCTATTCATTCCACAAGCATGACCTAGGACAAATAAATCCAAAACTAGACCTGTGTTTTCTATTCCTCTGCAAATCTTTATATAGACATACACACACAACTGGAAAACAAACTAAAACACCATTGCAAAGACAAACCATAAGAGGATAGTTAAAACGTGAACAAAAGGGTTAAACTGCTGCAGGAAATACATCTCTGGTTTAATGGTATAGCAAACATGCTGCTCACCTCCAAACCTTCTGTTCAAACATTGCTGAAACATTCCAGCCAGATCCAAATATATTTATTGACTTTGAAAAGCAGTCATTATAGATCAATCCAGTGTATATAGAGAAGAGCCCCATTAAGAGTATCACGTATCGGCCTTCAAACAACATTTTCATTATCTGTCAGTATTGGGGGAAAAGGAAAAAATAGAGAATATCATCTGTTATGTGAGCAAAGGTTACCTAGACATGTCTAAGAGAAACACAAAAGACTTCTAAAAACTAAAACATATTTGTGAACAGTGGTTAAGGAATATGAGCTCCCATGACACACATTGAGACTTTTATCACTGGCATCCTTACAGTAAGGAAGGGTCTTTTAAAGCCATTTCCTTCCTGGGACTACTTTAGAAGAAATGACACATTTGCAGGCATTCTTAATGAGAGATGACCCAACCTATATGATTAAAAAATTAAAGTGACGTTTAATAAACTTCAAACTGCAACTCTTTTTATAAACAACAAAAAGTGGGATTTGAAAAATCATTTTCTCCTCATGCTGTCTCTGTAATGACATTCTGCAAACCACATCACTGAGTAGCCCTGGTAGAAGGAAAGACAAGCTTAGAAGTGTTGATTGATTTTTTCTAAGTCTTTCATTACAACTCGATTGTTTCTGCTCTTTCAAGGAAAGTGAACAGTTTAAAATATTACATTAATCTCAAGGAATATGAGGGGTTTAAACACAGAAAATCCTAAAAGAATGAAAAAAACCCTAATTAAATACCCACGCAAAAACCAGCACTTTCAGAAACACACTGACTATTCACATGATCTGGCTGGATAGGAAGTCAGTAACTTGTAATTCCTTTTACCTCATCCTGTGCTCTTTTTAACCGAGGGTGGTTTTCATACAGTATTGTCAGGAGTGCAAACATGAACATGAGCAGCCCGTGCCCGAAGTCTCCAAACATAACCGCGAACAAGAAGGGGAAAGTGATGATGGTGTAGAGAGCTGCAAGGGCAACACAGCAGATTTCAGACTTCACAGCACAACAGATCAAGCTCTGTCTGCATTATCCCCAAGCAATCCCATACTCAAATCTAAGTGTTTAAGTTGGGAAGACATTTCATCCCCTACTCATAGACCTTTCCCCCACGCTGTAAATTTAACTCAGTTTAAAGCTTGTTTATTGTGTAGCAAGGATAACTTCACAGGTGAGCAGTAGCTGACCATTTCTGAGGATAATAACATGAGCCAAGGAAATGAAACCCAACCAAACAGTTCTTCCTCTGTGGGTATTTCAGGTCTATATTAGAAGGTACATTCTCCTGTGCAGAATGACCCAGTCAACAAATATATATTAAAGTGGGCTATACAACAAGCTGAATTTTTACACTTCAGTGAGATCAATTACCATTACCAGTTTTCTTCTTTTTCCCACTAAATACCTTCCTTACCCAAAGTGAAACATATAAAAGAAAAATTACACTGCTATTACCACTACCTGTCATGCTAAAATAACTCAGTAAAACCAAATCCCATCTTGCTGCTTGGAGCCTTGTTTGTGCTTTTGATGAGCTACTCAAAATTTTGAAATTTTAAATTCAGAAAGAAAACAAAGAAATTTTAAAACAGCTACTAACAAGCAGTATGATTGTCACCATTTGGCCTTTGCCAGTGTCCAATTCAGCAAGGTTATCAAGGCAAGCAGCAATGACAGCACAGCTCAGCTTTCAGCAGGACCAACCTGGATTAACTTCCCCGTAGCTTCCAACTCCATAAGCATCAACGATGTTCTGGAACCCTGAGGTGAATTTATTGGTACGTATCAAAGTTGGAGGAGGTTGTGTTGTTGGGATGGTATTCATGAATGAGGAAATTGTAGCTCCACTCTTCCTCTAATTACAGACAGAAGATATATTTGTGTAAGATCTCTGTTAATCTAATCAAAGTGAAAACATTTCCTCTATCAGCAGATTTATTGATCCAAAAATACCCTTAAATTAAGCCCCAAGTTTAACATTATCCCTTTGTACCCCCCTCTAAAAACAGATTATGCACAGTGTTCTAATTCTTACTTCATATCAAGTATCAGATGAGACTTATCAGTCACAATATTATAAAACAAAGAGTGTTATGACAATTTTCTCTCATAAAAGAAAAACTAATGCAAGGCAACTGATACCTTCTGCACAACTGCAAATAGCACTGTGGGCCCAACAGGACTCAGGTCCAATACAGAAGTTATTCAAGAAAAAAAAAAAAACACTACATATAACACTAAATAAAAGCTCTGCTTATAAAAAAATTGTTTTACACAGAGACCCAGATCTGTCTGTGCCTACTTTTGGTCTATTTTAATAATTATTTTCTTTCCTTATGTGTATAGTTAGTTCAAGATAAAAGCTTTAACATCAGTGAGCATTCAGGTGACTTACTGAGCCTTCCTCCAATGCATGGCGCAAATTCTGGAGATCAGCCACTGGACACCAAACCTCAGCAATTAAACATTTATTTGTGACATCAAAACTGCACAGGTTAAGGACGTGGTAAATGGCTTTCATCTTCTTCACTTGGATAACCCAAGTATAGATGGATTCCGATGCTTTATACAACACCTGGCGCAAGTATTCCTCAGTTTTATTCAGCACCTTTGTTTGAGAAAACACCAAAGATCTCACTGAGAATGTGACAGTGGTAGTGCTGATCACAGCAAGAGCACCAGCGCTGGGCCATGTTTTTAGGAGGGCAAGCAAAGCTCTGCTGAGAACAGAAGGCAATGCCACGTGCTGTGGTTTAACAGACACATGCAACACGAGACCAGGGACACAACTTACTGTCCCATCAGCTCCAAAGCTGTATGTATGTTAGGAATTATATTTAACGCTGTGATTCATCACATGATTACCCACAGTGCAACAGCTCCAGCAGAAGGAAATCTGCTCTTTACTCACAGTTTCAAGATCCTGAATACGAACATTGAGTCCTTCCACCACCGCCTGGCGCTCCTCGGTGGTGTCGGGGTAGGGGTACACGTGACAGCGATAGCTGCAGGGACACAGGGCTCTGTTAAACAACCCAACTCCACCAAAACACACCACCCAACCCCTGCCACAGCCAAATCTGCAACACACCACTTGATAACCACGGAACACATTCAGCTCAGGGCAGTATTTTGCCTGTACTTGGTAAAGACTGCAAGTGAAATGACTCATGTATTTATTTGTACGCTGCGTAATTATAGAGCTGGATGCAACCAGGGGAGGAACAAATTTAACATAAAAAAAACCTTGCCTAAAAATCAAAAAGGGGTGCAGGGGAAAAATCAACTAGAAAATACCCCAGGTATAAAGGAATGTACATATATTAGATTTACTTCTTACCAGTCACAAATCTTCTTAACTTTTTGACCAATTTGTTCACCCCAATAGGACACTAAAAAAACAGCCCACTTTGTGGTTTCACCCTAAAAAAAACATAAAAAGTAAAGCTGAGGAATTATCTTTTAACCAGCAACTCCTCTGTCACATAATTATACAGCTAAGTAACAAAGCTGAAAAACTAGAAAAAGCTGTTAGTAGCATTAATCTTTCATCCATTTAGTGAAGATCAAACAATAAAATTCAACGGTGTCAATACCTCTTTCTTTGTTTTAATATTAGAGAAAACCAGAAAAAGTTTCCAGGGAAAATCAAAGAGACATTATATTTTACTCTCTCAGAATTCTTAGTAAGAAAAAAATATTTTAAAAAGGTAACAAATTAGAATTCAAACAAAATTTCAAAAAAGTGACAGTTTAGGTTGCCATAATTGATTTACAAAAAATTAATTTTGTAAATTCACAGAAAAAAATCTCACAGAAACCTAGCTGTACTTGACTCTTTCTTAACTACTGAATGAACAAATGAAATGGCTATTAAAAGGCAATGGACTGTACAGACCTAGTTAATAAATATCCAAGCAGCCATTTCTGCCACGTATTTTGACCAAGGTGGCCAATCATAAAGTCACCACTATTCCACAGTGAAGTCCTGCACTCCTCAAGCTGAACCACGACAAATTAATTGCCACTTCTACAACCTTGAATTTTAAAATCTTACAAATTCTAATACTTCAAAATAGCTTCTCCTCCAAGGACACTGGGAAATCATTTCCATTTACTGCAGGCAGACCTGAGCAGCAATTCTTCCACATCATATGAAAAGAACAAATGAAATGAACTGATCATTGCAACGTTTACTCACTGTATCTGGATCTTCCAGAGCCTTATCCAACTCTGCATAGGTAAGAAAGGGATAGCCTTTACACACTCTCCACAGCATTTTTTCAAATGCTTCAATCTTTGCTATGTGAACTAATCCAGATATGAATCTAGGAGAGGGAAAAAATTGAATTGTAAAATAAAATGTACAAGAAAAAAAATTGGAAATTCAGAGTACATCATCACAGTAATTTAGTATCTGCCATGGCTAGGGAAGGAAGCATCACCCTGAAGAGGAAGTAACTGGTATAGAAAATACCAGTTGCTATATAAAATTTTTATTTGCCAAATAAACAGACCACAGACGTGAGCACACAACCAGAATTACTTCTAACTGGTTATTTCTGTGATATTTTTTCTTGGAAGACACCCTCTTATAACAATGCCATGGACAGCAGTATCCATTCAGCATTTCAAAGGCAACACAATTAATGTTACATTTACAGCTGACACTGCCAGCAAAGGCAACACAATTAATGTTACATTTACAACTGACACTGCCAGGTGATTAAAAAACTGTGTGTTTATGATTAAAAAAGAGTTTAAACAATAGAAGGAAGTATTGATTTAGAGATTTTCCTTCACACACGTCCTTGGTTCGTTGGAAGCTTTGTGACAGCTTTTTTTGGGCGCCGTCCTGTTTATCTCTTCAAATAATCTGGGTTTGTTATAAAGGTACACTGGGGCCAGGCTCCCATCCTGTCTAAAACTGTTTGGCACACCTGAAATCACTACAGGCCATCTTTTAAGAGAACAACCCATTCCTTACAGCCCCTCTCATCAAGCACTTGTGAAAGAGCACATGCCATACCCACCCCAGTGAGGCGCTCAGTCTGTGCGTGCGGCTGAAATCCACCAATGGCTCGTTTTCCACAGAAGGAAATTCCTCAAAATTTCCATGTAAATGAGATTCATACTAGCAAATAAAAAGAAAGGACGTTCATTGCTTTCGGGGAAAAAAAAACCCTCTCTCATCCCATTATTATTCTAAAGAAGGAAAGGTAATTAGGTAAATGGTTTAATTAAAAATATAAAGCTCATTTCCGTATTCAATTCAGGCAACAGAGAGATCCTGGATCTCAAGTGCACTGCTCTTAACAATTATAGCCAGTGCTGCAAAATTACAATGTAAATTTCTTAACACAATTACACCTTCATTTTCAAACAATTCAACAGGGAAAATCACAAAAATGCCACACGACAACAATCCCTGTCAAACACCCCAAGCAATACCTCAGGTGTTCTCCTGACAAAATTCTGTGTGATCTGTAACATGTACTTGTATTCTGTCAGCTCAAGCAGGTTTTTCCTCAATTTTTCTTTGTTTTTAGTTACTTCCCTCAATTCTGTCTCCAGTTTCTGCAGCTGTTCCTAAGGCACAGAGTAAAGAAAAGACAAAGAATCAACTACAGGAGTTTGGAAAACAGAGTAGCATTCATTTTCAACAACTAATAATTTGACACAGTGATAGGAG
Source organism: Hylia prasina (assembly GCA_013397195.1). Classification (NCBI taxonomy): domain Eukaryota; kingdom Metazoa; phylum Chordata; class Aves; order Passeriformes; family Sylviidae; genus Hylia; species Hylia prasina. The sequence goes on from VYXD01012921.1 coordinate 547,952, forward strand.
TTTCCCATTTCTTAATTAACTACAGCTCCATAAGTTTTATCCCTCAGACTGGCAATGACTGCTTTGTATCAAGTACACTTGATCCTCCACTGGCATCTGTTCAGCCTGTTGCTCTGCCCATAGTTTGTGTCAAAATAATGCAGACCTGGAAGTGGAACTGCAGATAGCACAGGGTGGAAAATACCCATTTATTCTTTTAATACAATTACAACAAAACAGAACATTATTCAAAATCAGATCTGTGTATTACCAGCTTCTACACTGAACCCAACACCAAAAAAAGCACTCAGGGAAAACAGCACCTGCAGAGCATTGGGCAAGCAAAACTCCCACACACTTGGAAATTTTGGATGCACAAAGAGCCTTAGGTAAGTACCAAAGCAATAAATGAGGCTGAGGGACTGCATCTACAGACAGTCTGCCTGGAACTGTGTGATGTGCCAATCCATCAAAATACAACGGATGACTGAATGCTCTCTGAGTTTGCTTTGATCCTTTCTCAGGAATTTTGTGTTAAGACCAAAACCTCACTGGCTTTGAAGTCACACTGGCAGCAAGGAATCAGACAAAAAGGAAAACAAATGCTTCTGCCTGCCCACCAACACCCTGATAACTTAAATCATGACTAAAAAGATAGGAAGTCATTAGGCTTGAAATTAAGTTCCAAGACGTTGGCATCTATTTAGTGGAAGTTACCTGGATTTCTAAAATGTGTTTCAGCAAGGGAGCAGGAGGAGCAACATCTCCTTCAGGAAGTGGAATATCTGCTTTTTTAATTTCTTGTACTAAATACCCTGAAGTGAGAAGAAAAACAGAATCAGAAAGGGATCTGCATTGCCTGCACTTCCTAGAGTGCTGCAGAGTTGACCTTCAGCTGTTCTTGATGGTGCTAATCACACTGCAGCATCAAGCCCTGGCTATTTTATTCATTCATTTTAGCAACAGTGCACACACAGAAGTCTTCAAAAAAGAACTTAAAAGAGTGGTGGGGATAAAACACACAAGCTATTCCTGCCTTGGAAGTCTGCAGAAGCAAGCAAACTTCAGAGGTTTCTCTTTCCCAACAAGTATTTTCTAAGAAGCTTTTACCATTTCACAGAACCTCTTTGTTGCTGCACGGTGCCACTTTGTGCTAATGGTGCAACTGTGTCACTTTCTGCCAGAAACAGACGTGCTGCTCACTGACCCACATTTGGAATAAAAAGTATTCAAACAAAGCAGCTTAAGCAACCTTGACAACAAATGCAACTCACACTGGGCAGGGGGGCTGCCCAAACAGCTGCTGGCATGACCAGCACATGGCTCTGAGGAGAGATTCCAATCAAAGGAATCCTTCCATTGTAACTTTTCCTCAGGATACACTGAAGACATCTGCATCCTGACTGTAACACTCTGCAGACTCTATTCATTAACTACCACGAACACACAATTATTAATAACTTGAGGTATTTTTGAGGGTGCCTGGAAAATCAACAGTATTAAGCTACACAACATGAAAAAACAGGGAATATCTTACAGTCAAGGAAATATCCATGGTAAAGGTTCCCTTTCCCTAGCAGAGTTTTAAGTAGTAAACACTGAAACAGCCTCATCTATTTATCAGCAACACATCAGCAATCATTCTTTACCTCTGTGCTTAAAAAAAAAAGCCCAAATCTGTATTTAGTGTAAATAAATTTCACAGCTTACAAAACTTAGGAAGTTTTAAAAAACCTGCAGCTGAAACCTTCACAGCAGTGCCACTCTGGTAACGCCACAGGTGAGAAACAGCAGACATGAAAATACAGCTCACCAAGTATTCTTTCCATTTCTTCACATTTCTTCACTTCATTCACATATTTTCTCTGAAACACACTTACATTTGGGTTAAGCTGAAGGAGAAGGACAAAATGCTTATTAGGCATTTGAAATAGTAACCTCCCCTAAGAAACCACAGCTGTTCCTGCAGTTTCCTGGAGACAATTTGCATGCGATCTGCTCTCTAAGTGCTTTTTAGCTTAGAAGGCACAAAAACCTAAAAAGATTACAAAGTCTCCAAATAGAAAACTTGGTTTTATTAAAGCAGAATCATCCGTGCCATTGGCTAGTTTTAATCAAACAACAAAACAACAAGGTCTACTGGAGAAACCATTCCTAATCTTTTTTTGACAGTTTCAAAATATTGCTTAATGACTTCAAATTAACAAGCCATTTTACAAATTTGTTGTGATGCATTTCCACAGTCCGTTTGAAATATTAAATTTTACGTACATCTCCATAATATGAACATGCAATATCTCTGACTAGTTATGCAGCTATTAAATCAGAAGCACTAATGTATTATTTCTACAATAAATGGTGCATCAGGTAACTAGAATGACATCAAAATATTAAACATACACTCATGCAATCATTCTTACACATCTGCCTCCTCCTCCCTGCCATATTTACTAACCAGCTGTAAATTTCACTTTTCCCAGCTTTCCCTGCAACGATTTTGCAAGCTCCATTTCTAATGTATATTTGGAAGACATTCCAAAGTCTCAGTAAGCAAGCAAAGATCATATAATTATGATGAGCCAACACAGAGACACGGCTAATTATCGCCCAACCCAACTTTACGTTAGGCAGGCAGGCAGGGAGTTTCCTCCAAGGTGAGGTGCCCATCCAGGAACAGGAACCTATGATCAATAAACCTACAGAGCCGGCGTTTCTATGGGTCTGTCAGTGGGGTGGATGGATGCATCAGCTGGGCACACACGCTCAGGCAGTGAGGCTGCAGGTGGGTCAGGGGCTCTCCCGTGGGATGTCGCTGCAAATAACCCCAAGTTTAAGGTACTTCTGTGAGGAAGGTGGGATGCAGCCATCCCAGAGCATTCCTCCCGAGTGCCGGGGAGGCCAGGGCTCCACAATGACTTCCCATCACTCATCCCAACCCCCCGAGCGCGTTCCGGTGTCACCTCGCCGGGTGACCCTGCCTTGGCTGGCGTCGGACTGGATCATCTCCAGAGATCCCTTCCAACCCCAACAATTCTGATCCTGCTTTCAGGCGAATGCCACACAGGGACGGGCCATACACCTGCCAGTCGGAGCCGGGAATAAAAGCAGTTCCCACCGCCCCATCGGGGCCAAGCCCACACCTCCCCGACGGCGGCCCCGGTGCCGGCTCGGCCCTCACGCCGGGCCCCTCAGGGTCCCCGCAGCCCCCGCGCTGTCCCGGGCAGCCCCGGCGGTACTCACGTCTCGGAACTCGGCCAGGCCGCGCTCGCCCACCTCGCTGAGGCACTCGTAGGNCGGCCGCAACCGGCGGCGGCACGGCCGGGCTCGGGCGCTGCCCGCGGAGCTACCGGGGATGGTAACCGGCGCGCTGGCAGCCGCCGAAAGGCTGCTGTGTGAGAGGGGAAATGCGGGACTGCGGGAACATCATGGAATCACAGAAAGTGCTGAGCCGGAAGGGACGAAAAGGATCATCGAGCCCAGCTCTTGGCCCTGCACAGTACCATTCCCACACCGTGTGGGCTTGGAATGAACCTTAATAACAAGTAACACCCGGTCCCAACCCTTCCTGCCGTGGGACGGGGCACCTCACACTAGACCAGGTTGCTGCAGTTGGAACACTGCCAGGCTTGGGACACGCACAACCTCACTGGGCAACTTGTTCCAGTGCCTCACCACCCCACAATAAAAAAATGTCTTCTTAATATCTAACCTCAATTTCCCTTCTTTCAATCTGTACCCATTACTCCTTGTCCTGTTCTACAGTTGTTGATGAAGAGTCCCTTTCCATAGCCCTGTAGGTCCCTTCAGATACTGGAAGGTTGCTACGAGGTCTCCACACAACCTTTTCTCCAGGCTGAACAGCCCCAGCTGTAGCCTGTCTTCAGAGCAGAACCACTCCAGTCCTGTCCTCAACTTTGTGGCCCATCCAAACCACAAGAAAATCCCAAATGTTGTGTTTCATCAGCTAAGGACGATGAGTAGATGTTTTCTGCACCCTGAGCACAGACACAGCAGGTTGCTGTGGGGTTGGAAAAGAGAACTTCAGATCAACACGTGAAAACAGCTGAAGGGCTGCGACTTCTCAGAAGTGTGAGAAGTCTGCCCACTGCTCCAAAAACAGGGGGGCACAAGGGGTTCACTGTCAAGGGGAGCTTTTACTCTGGGAGAAGAGAACCAGCTTGAGAGGACAACAGGCCATGAGGACAATCCCAACCCCGCTGCAGCCTCTGGGCTGGACTCGCCACCTTTGTGAAGTCAACTCTGCACTTTCCTACCCCAAACAGAGTCCAGAGCTTAAAAATAATTTATTACTTTTTGTTTCAAGTAACAGCCATTTTCTGTATGCTGTAGAAGTACTGATTTTATGTATCTTTAAGTGTTTACATAAATTGTCTACAAAATCCAAGAATGTTTCTCTGTAATTTTTAACCTATCTGCTCCATAATTTAGAAAACCAAGGGTTGCTCATAATTGCTGCAAGTAAAACAAGAAATGCCAGAAACAGGCCTTTAGCAAGACTCTGGGAATATGGTTCTCCTGGAAAACAAAATAAAACAAAACAGAAAGTGTAAGCGTGTGAGAGCTAAATTTTAGTTTATACAACAACCCAAAGACACAGACTAAAGTGTATGCAAAAGGATTCTTTTACACTAAACTCCCCACATCTATGTTTCAAAGAAATATGGCCTTTCATGCTTTGTGGCATCCCACATATATTGTTTATATATTGTCTAATCCCATAAATACATGATATTGTTTATAATTTTACCTGTGTAAAAGCGTGTCAGTGGATAAAGGAGTTGTGGCCAGCACACCTCATTTCGATTGCAGTCAAACTCTGCATAAAGCTTCTGATACCTGGAAAAAAAAGGAACCTTTTGATCAGTGCAATTCATGTTACATCTGCTGAACGTAATGGGAGGTTATCAATGTTTTTACCAAAACTACCTGATCACTGGAAGGGGAGGCTGGGCTGGGACTTCAATGAACTGAACAGAAGCTGTGATGGGAAGAGAGCTGAGGGTGTTCTTGCAGCCAAGCCCGCACTGGAACTGCCATAAGACTGTTGAGTAACTGTAACAAAAAGCAGAACTATTGCTTGAGGGCTGGAAATGGAACTTTAGACCCTAAACACAAGCAGGAAAGGACAAAACACACAGTATTTATGAGGAGGTTGATAATCCCTGGATTTTCCACATTGTATAATGGGAGAACTTGCACAGTCTGGAAATGAGGTAAAATGGAACAGAACCCCACTTATTTGATAGGGATTGACTTGGTGGAGGGGGGAGAAGTGTTTGCAGAGTGAAAATTCCCTGTTTCAGGAAAGAATAAAGCATTTAGCACAGCTCCCAAGAGCTCTGCAATGGGGTAAGCCAGAACACAGGACAATCTTGTTGCTTCCACCACATGACTCCTGATGGGATGCCCTGTGTATGCTTGCTGCTGGCATTTAATATTTCAGTGAAGTATAAAGATTATCTACTTTTAATCATTTTGTTTTCTTTAATTTTCATTTCAGAGGGAGAAAGGATGACGTGGTTGTGATCAAAGGATCATTTACATGCCTTTCACTTTGTAACTCTGGGTTACAAAGGGAAAGGCATGTAAAAAAACAACAACAAAACCCACCCTTATTGTTTGTAAAATTAATTTGGGATCTGTTAGGTAAGCAAGGCTCAAAATGAAACATTTATTTGTCAGACAGCCAGAGATACAACTCTCTTTACCTGATCTGCACAGCAAGAATCTGGTGCTGGGGAATCCCTTGCACTGCTCCCACTTTAGCAAAGACAATGCGAATATTCAGGTTTGCAGGAATATCTGGACAAAAGCCTTTTAAGCCTCCAGTGCTCACATTAGAACTAAATGGATCAAGACCTATGAAGGAGAATGGAGGGATTTAAATGTAAATATTATGGAAAACATTATATATTCCATAATTAGATTATGGCCATAGCACAATGAAATGTTGGTAACTGTCACACAGGAACATAATAAAAATGTTTCTCTCCATAAAAAACATCTAAAGGAATAATTTACCAATGGAAAAACATCAAGTCATATGTGTACAGGCTGGCAGTAAAATATGCAGTATTTTATCTATACATATCACTAGCTTTAGGTGTTTGAAATTACAATTTGGATTTATTTTGACATACTTTATTTACTTTATGGGCATATTTAGACTACAAAGAACAACACAAGCCTCACTTACGTATAATTTCCACCCAGTCATTTTGATCACTGTAACTGGAATTGTCCCTCTTTCCAATGTGAGTAGCTTGTATTAATGCATTCAATTTCTCAGTCACGTTTCCTCTGCAAAGGAAGAATGTAACATCACACAGAATGTAAATCTGCACTGTCTCACCACTCTGGGCTGCAGTATTACTGTATCCTAAGGTTTCATCTGAAAGATGTTATCACACAACAAAAATAAACTTGAACTATTGCAGGGAAGAAATGGCAAAGTATTGCAGCCAACACAATCCTCATTTGAGTAAAGAGTGAAAGCATTATTATGATTTCCCATCAAAAACAGAAGTGAGACTATTAACCACAGAAAGCTGAAACACACACATGAATATTTAAAAAGAATGTACCAGTGCTGATGGAAGGCACTTGTAGACAGTCACATAACAATCAACAAGAGGGATGAAGGAGGGATAAACAATTCAGCTTGTGTAGCTCACCTTAAAAAGCTGCAATCTTCATTAATATCAACTTCTAGAATGCACCCAGAGTATGAGTCTACTCCAAATAGAACTGGTCTGTAAGTTGCTGATGCACATAAACCTCTGCCAGCTGTGAAATGAAATCATCTTACTTACTTTGGATCTCTAGCTTTCAATTTTGTGCAAAACATCAAACATTAGAATGCCAACTCAGCGTGGCAGAGTTCAAAAACAGAGGGTCCATTCAATTCTCCAAGAAAGCATTAAAGGTTTTCTCACTGACCTTTGAAAGTGTGGGAAAGAAAAACAAAATCTGGCAGAGATTTTTAACTAAAACATGTTTTTAAAAATCCATAAAGCAAATAAAGCTCCGACACTTTAGCATTAACTACAATTGAAGTTGCAAGCTCACTAGCCAATACCTGGCTGCCAAATGTTCAGGCTTCCAAGAGGATCAGAAGCATTCAGATTTGCAGCTCTCACTGGTTTTCCAACTTGATACCCTAAACAGGGAAGGGTAAATTAAGAACACTGTAGAAGAATCTATAAGCATTAGCATTGTTTGAGATGTCATCAATCTTGAAGCAAATGACATTTCCATTACAGTGGGAATGGCCTCACTTTCCATAATCAATATCTATGCAACAAAAGCCTAAGAACCACTCACTGCTACTGGCAGTGCACTAAGGCAAGAAGGTGAAGGCTGGCAACATAAAGAAGTACAAAAGAAATATAAAATGTAATCACTGATAAGAATCTGTTACTTTTAACAGGCAAAATAAAGTATTAATACCTGGATTTTCAAACACTTCCTCTCCATTAGTATTGTTTAAACTTAGAAATTCAACTGTGAATCTCTGTGTCAGGATTTCTGGTGAAAGAAAAAAGTATGACTTTTAAATAAGTAAATTAGCAAAATGTATGTTCTATGTAGGGCACAAATTTCTCTTTCATTAGTGACAGGAGACTCAAATTAACACAAATTAATGGAAATTAGCCCCGTACTTTTCTTTCTAGAATCCAAGGGAAATTATTTTTAAGAAGAATTAGTAAATAAGAGATTCTATCACAGAGTTTCCATACAGAACACAAAGAAATAAATCAAAAATCATAACAGAAATGTCATGGTACCTCCATCACATAAGCTTCCAAGGAAGACAGTGACATTTACTTGCTCAATGTTCTTGTCTTTCCAAATGAATTTATAATGTTCTGCAAAAGTTACATTTTGACACAGAACCTCAGCAGCAAGAAGGTTTTCTGGCAGAAGGGAAAAAAGAGAAAAGGTCATAATGAAAAGCATTCTAATTAGAAAGCTCTGCTATTGCAGCTGAGAAAGAACACATTAAAACCTTGGCAAAATTCTGGAAATTACAACATTCATCTTTTTTGAGAATTTATTTTACTGTTTCAATGTGCAGTGGTGCAATCCCCCGTGTATGCAAGGTAAGGAACCTGATTTCCTGACCAGCTGTGATGAACTGGAGGAACTTAAACACTTCCAGCTTTGCAGGAAGCCAGTTTATTTTTCAGTCTTAGATAACATACAAAATTCCTCCTAAGAACTGCAGCAGGTGAACATTTTAGACATCAAAATAATCCATTTCATACACAATCCAGGTTAAGTAAGAAACATTATTTAAATGGAAGAGACCTACCACTTTCAGTGATGAATTTGCCCCTGTCAGTGATGGCTCTATAGACAACATTTTGTTGGATAAAGTCTGAGAACAAAAAACAAACAAAGACTTCTGTTTTCACATCCAAGGTGCAATTCTTGTTGTTATGAAAACTCAGTGGGAAATTATTGAGAAAATTAATTTTGGTAAAGACCCAGACTGTTTATGTATTTTGAAAGCACAGCTAATTATCTGTGGGTCTTACAGAGGTAATATAGACTAACAGAATTAGACAATTATGGAGCATAAAATATGTTCATCTTGGTAATCACATTATCTCAAACTCATAAGCTTCATAAGCTTTTGTAAAGCAGAGAGTAACCACTTCTCACTAACTCTAAAAAGCTGATACTGCACCCTCCTGACAGAAAAAAGGCTCTGCAACAGTCTGAAAATGAGTCACCAGGAACAGGTAAATGGGAAACAAAGGCCCCTCCCATTATTTCTTACCCCCTAAATCTTGGGAAACAGTGGGACACTTGCTGGAAGATCATGAGAAGCAGGAACAGAACATCCCCAAATGCTGAACTACCTAACACAGATGTTACATTTAGCAACTGTGCCAACACCCTCTGCTTTGCTCTGTTCCAGCAGCTCTGAGAAACAAGAAACACATTCCTGCCTGGATTTCTGCAGCATACCTGCAGTGCCACTGTTTATCCTCACGTCATGGGGCAGGCCTTCCTTGTAAGAGTCCAAACTGGTCAGGCACTTGACATCAAAGTTGTGGAGATAAGCCACGGGAGCGTTCCCAACACACTGCCCAGCCATGGCTTGCTGCGGGTGGTTCACAGAAATAAGGATTTTCTTTTCATTTGAAGATTGCTTGTTAGTGAAATGCCCCACGTGTGCACTACAGCCACACATTGCACTTTGAGAAGTAAGTTATCTGAACTTACAGAAACACCTCAGCCTCTGGCGAAAGAGAGGTTAACATTTTAAAGCACAGCTTTAAAAGTGGTTTCAATGTACACCATGAGTTTATCTTCATTTGTGAAAATAATTATAACCAACAAATAATTATGACCCTTTCCAGGGATGGGCAAGGGATGAGGAAGGATAACGTGTACTTTTAATAATGACTTTGTGGTTTTGTTTTGGGTTTTTTGGTTGGTTGAGGGTTTTTTCAGTGATAAATGCAGCCCCACCACTTCCCAACATCAAGTTGCTGAAATTGGATGCAAAGCCATAAGGAGTTTGATGCAGGGAGTTCCAAACAAACCAAGAGGAATCAAAAGTTCATAAGCACCAAGTGATTACCTGGGGAACAGTAAAATATTCATCTTCTTCTGTTATAATTGGATCTCCTTCTCTGTAACCAGTGAAAGGTTTCCCAGGAGAAGTTTGTAGAGGGATCTCAAAGGAAGGAACTTTGGGTGTAGAACTGCAAACACGTTTAAAAATTAAACAGTGCTTTACTCTTTACCTCACACAAATAATTACAGGTTTGCTTTCATGTCCTCTGTTCTGATAAACTACCAATGATATTTCTCCACTTGCATTTAAGGTTTACACCCTAAAACCCTAATTTCAAAGTGACTTTCATTATAAAGACAGGTTCTATTTTTGGTTGCATAATGAGTGTGATGAGAAAATAAATTTCCTTAAGACTTACGTAGAGCCATGATAAAAATAGCCAAGAAATGGTGTGTTGTCAAGAGAAGACTGTACACAGAGGAAGGGAAACCACTCAGGGGTGTATTCCATTGACTGGGAAGAGCATAACTGATCATAAGGTGGGTTTACATCCCCACCAAACACTCCAGTGAAACATGATCCACTGAATAACTGCTGCATCTCTGGTGTACACTCCTGAAAGGGAAAAGGATGGTCACTTTTAACAAGGTAATTGCAATTCTTTTGGCAATATAAAGCCAAACTTACAGGTAAATCAAGCAACTTTGTAGAGAGAACATATTTACTTTCAGAAATACTGGAATATCCAAACAAGCCCTCTGGCCCATCTAGTCTGAAGCATTCAGTACCTCCCTCTCCCCACAGACAAGAGAGTCTAGAAACTTTGAAAACACTTAATTAAAGTTTAATAAGAAGTAAATACCAAATCACAGCAACAACGAACATCACAAGCTCCAGCTGTTAAGTTACAAGGACAAGAGCCCAAGGGCTTAAATGCCTGGTTTGGGATGATAGTTGCATTTTCTGTAACAGAAGAGACAATCAGATTAAGTGGACTGAAATTCAAATTAAAAGACCACGCACACAGCAATTTATTCTGTGTAGAAACCTTTTTTAAGATTCCACAGTTTGCTCAGTATCTCTTATTGCTGCCCGAATCCCCAATTTTCCACACAGGAAGGAAAAGAACAGCCAAAAAGCCATTTTTCTTTTAGCACTTACCTGACACATTTCCTGCAAAGGAAGAGTTGGCAAATATCTCAGCTTGAATCAGGAGCTGTGCCAGCAGCACTGAACCACGGCAAGCTAAAACCTGGAGTGTTTCCACCATGCACAGAGGTGAGGGGCAGCACTCGGTGGCATTGGGCAAACACAGCTCCAGAGTTCTGGTGAGGCTCACACTCACCTTGGAAATGTTCTGGAAAAACACAAAACAAAGTTTGACAGCTCTGATGGCTTGTATTAAATTGCTCTTGCCTTCACCATTCATCAGTTTCTGAGAGAGTAATGGAATAACAGAAGAGTCAGTATTTTACATACCACACCAGGAGTTACATCCAAGTTCCAATCTCCAGCTCTTTTACTTCCGCTGCAATTTGCAAGTTGCAATTTTCCTATAACAAAATAAAAAATTTAAAGGTATTCCACTGTCATTTGGAAAAGACTGGGAAATGAGAAGTACATTTAAACTCCCCTCATCCCTTCAGGTACACCCTCAGGCCCAGCTGACACAGAACCAACTCAGAACTAAGGGGTTAATCACAGGAATGTCTGAAATTCCTGTTTCTGTAACTATTAAGGCATTAACTGACATGCATTACCATTTCTCTAGTAATTTTTGTGTCAAAAAACATTAACAATTCAAACGTATTTATGTACACGGAGGAAAGGGGTTGAAGTGCTCTTACCCGTCTCTGCATCTCTAGGACTTAAAATTATAGAAAAATTAACTCCTGAAGAATTGCCAAGAAAAAATGAATTGACTCTGGGCCCTGACATATGAATAAACGAGGGCTGAAAGACTGAAAAAAAAAAAAGAAAGAAACACGTTGATTGAAAAAAGTAACACAGACATATAGATCTTGTGCTTGGGCTATATTCTTATGCTCTGGACTTTCAATTCTCACAAACAGAAGAAAAAGATCATGTAATGCCTAGTACAGGGTTGTATTTCCATTCTTACCAAGCGCTGGAGGAGTGGGTGTAGCTTTCTATGCCACAAGTTTACATGTATGACGATGCCCAGTAAACAAGCAGTAAAATAACATTATAGCACTTCCAGCCCACGCAGATACTACACAGCTCAGGCAACACCACATTTAGCATTTCTTGCTGACTTCAGCTTGCACTTTTTAATTTCTTGGGGCCATGAGCTGTGCCAGGGATGTCCCGCTACCTGCGATCCGGGAACTGCGGGCTCCTGCCTTCAGCATGTGGACTCAGTGTCAGGTTTGGCGTTCCGAGTTGGGAGTTGCACTGCATTTTTCTTTCTAGACTTTGCCAAGGTTGAAAGGTCCGACATAAACTGCTCCACGCTCCCCCCTGCGCTGAGCAGCGGCAGAAACTCCACGGCGAGGAGGCTCGGGTTTGGCAGGGGCGTCCCAAGCCCGAGCCTTGGGGAACCCTCGGGGTCTGCGCCGCCTCCCCTCACGCCCACCCGGGCAGATCCCGCCGCGGGCCCGCCGCCATCCCCACACCCCCGCCCGTCCCTCGCTCCCCGGAGGCCGCCATTCNCGCCTCACGGGAAGGGCGGAAGGTCCCTCACGGGAAGGGCGGGAACGCGGCCGCCTCACAGGGAGCCGTGATGGTGGCGGGGCCGCTCCAGACCCTGGGCCGGTCACAAACGAACAAAGCTAACAACGCTAACAACCAAACTCTAAGTGTGTGAGAAACAACAAAAAAATAAACTTCACGCCTGTCAGACCCGTGAGAGAGGAGGGCATCAGCATGGTTTGGGAAGAGGGAGGTGGTATTGATTATGAACACGTAAGAATGGAGTATTTATGGACCACCAGGACATCTGGCTGGACTTCCAAGTTAAGGAAGAAACCAATAAAGCCAGCTCAGTAATTGTGCTGAAATCAGATTCGAGCAGGTAAAAGGTAATTCTGGCAGGAGACCAGTGATCCAAGAAACCCGCAAACACAAGAGAAGAGAGAAACTGAGCGTGTGGACTAATTAGAATGAGAAGTGAGAGAATCATTAACCAATAGGCGTTAGAGTACTAATTAATAAGTATGTAGCAAATTAGCAGTAATCCCTTCATTTGCCAGAATGCATAGTTAAGTTTTTGTAACTGAAGTACATTTTATGCAGCAGTTCCCATCTACCTCAATGAATAGAGTAATGTTGATTTTTCTAAGCTTACAAACTGCTTAGAGAGTTATTCTTCCCACAGACATGTCTGTCCCTCAGCATCTCCCCTGACTCCACTTGGGCCTGTCCTCCCTCACCCCTTCTCAGTCACATCACACCATGAGACTCAAACAACAAAATTCCAAGAAAACCACGTAGCTCACCCTTAACTAGCAAAGCAACATCTGACCACATTTGAAAAAGAGACAGTCTTTATTACAAAAGTTTTATACAACGTAAATTATAAATACAGCCTTCACACAAAATGGCTTTTTTCAACAAAAAAAAAAGCTTGCCTTGTTACATTTTCAAGCCCAGAAAAAACTGGCACTGCAGCTGTTACAGTGACAAAACCTGACGTGAATATCAAGACCTGACAAATTCCTGTACATACATTGGGAAGGAAAAATAACTCGTTTTCTATGTGGAAAAAAAAAATTCCTCTCCATTCCTTTCAGGAGAAAGGTTAAACTACCAAATTATATAGTTCTCTTTAGAAGGTGATACTGGTTTTTTGAATGAAAGCCACATTCAGAAGTACACAGCAGTCCTTCCTGCCTAAAAGACACCAATCCAAAAGCCTTTGCTCTTGTCACATGTCAGATGGAAACCCACACAATAAAAATCAGAAGTGTGCCTGTTACCATGTTACAACTACATTTCTTGTTCTCCAGTTTCAAAATAAAACCTTGAAGACTAACCAGCTAGTCTGCATTTATTGATGTTATTTTAAACAAAGGGAGGCCTTTTCATTCACAAATGAAGAGATATGAAATTGAGAAAGAAATACCACAAGGACAGTACAGTCACTGGAATATGTGAGTGCACATGCAGGGCAATTAGCACCTCTTTTTTTTCCCAAGTGGCTCACAAACCATCTTGAAAATGATGGCTCACATTGCTAGTAAGAAGTCCCTGATCCTACACACTAGAAATGGTCATTCTTAACTTTACACCAACATAGAGAAAGAATCAAAGCTTTCTTGACTTTGAAAATAACTCGGAGGTGTGAAACTTTGGAGTGGCCTGAATACCCTCAAATTCACAGGCTGTGTCTCTTTACCAGGATGTAACTTCTGGTTCCTCTTACAATTAAGAATTAGTATTTAAAACAGCACAGATTACATGGTAATACAGTGATTTCTTACTTAACAGGCTGCATAGAAGACATACATTTTAAATATTTATCCCCTAAGAAACAAGTAATAGCACTGCATACAGCTCTCTTTCATATCCAACAAAAAGTGCCATCAGTTTCTCAAGTAGGTTCCATTTCATGGAATTACTGGAGGAGGTAATGATGTATTTACATAATGTTGCTATGCAGCTACCTTTAATTTCTTCTTCTTTGCTTTCATGACAGGTGGCAATGATATTTTGAAAGCAGTCCTGGAAAAAAATATGGAAAAGCAACTGTCAGATAGACTGAACATATTCCCACACCCACCCTTGAAATACAAAGAATAAACACTTACTCGCAGGTACTGCAGATAGGACTGAAGTTGCAGAATACTGAAAAATCAAAGAATTGGCTTTCACTAAAACAGGTCATTCGAATGTAAGACATCAGACTGTTAAATGTTTATAAACTTACTTGACAAGCACACAGAGCACACGTAGCCAATTTCAATGAGGTTCCGATGACAGAAGCAGGCAGCTCTGTAGTCAACATGAACAGGAGGTGGAAGGACAAGCTGTGATCTCTGCTCTTGATCAGGGAGAAAAACCCACTGCATGGATAGAGAGGAGTATTTGGTGAATTGGGTTGGTATTCCTGTGTTACCTCATCAGTGAAGTGAGTTATATTTCACATCTGACACATGAAAAACACCAAAGTGTTTTTTAAGTGACTCACCAACAAATATTGCAGAAGGGATGGCATGTGGGGCACTTTCAAATATATGCCACCTGTAATATCACAGGCCTGCAAAGCAGAGACAGTGATCAGATTGTTGTCTGATGACATTAACAGGGCAACTAAAATATCCATGTACTGCACAGGGCCTGTACGTCAGAACTGTCAGATCCACTGAACATATTTCCACACCTACTCCTGATTAAAGGAAAGAGCTGAAGAACATGTTGAACTGTCTAACATTAAGTATTTATGAGTTAATATAAATGGGAAATAAGAACAGCAAGTCTGTACCTGTTGTAGAAGACCTGAATCAGAGTCCAAGACACAAGCATCAATCAAAATACTCTGCAAGACATGAAATGCACAAAAAGCAAATTTAGCCAGCACCCACACAGCCCTGTCAGTGTTACTGTCATGACTTGTTTCCACGATAAATGCACTATAATGAGAGGAAATAACACTTTTGTTATCTTTGCACAGAAATAAAAGATAATAGAAATGGAAAAAAGGCCAATTTCACCTGTTTCTGTGCTGCGAAGATCACATTCATGAAATTCATGTATTGCAATGCACTGTCTTCTGCAGCTTTTATGACCTAAATAAAAACTCAGACTTGTTAGCCTACATATATCACTGGATTTCAAGACTAAAAGAAAACTGTGACAGCAAAAGTTCTTACCAGAATCCTTGATTTCATTTCTTGATTGGCTAAGTATTAAAAAGAAAAAGAAATGCATCAGCACATTGTTTGTATTACCCCTTTAATTGTGTAGCATCTGACACCTCAGAATATACTGGATGTTAGATCTAACAGGTCAGATAAAATATCTGTATGAAACTATTTCCAGTCCCAGTGACAATTATCTATGGACTAATTCCTCTCAACCTCCAGTTATTCCAAGGAAATTCCAATCACAGTTTTATTTGCACACAACAGAAAATCTCCCTAAGGACGTGGACTATTGATCAAGTCCTTTAATTATTTAAATTAGGCAACTTCAAATAAGGCAAAATCAACCTCTCTATCTATTAGTGCCAATTCTGGAAATGGGGATGTGTCCAAACATGCATATTTGTTTGTGTGTGCATGTACATTTTTACCTGTTATTCAGGTTAAAATATTTACTCAGTGTTGAAAACAGAAATAAGAGGTGTTACCTTTTAGGTCTTTGCTCATCTTGTTGATGTCTACATAGGTGGCATTAAGGAAATCTACATTCCATTCTTGGAAATAACTCCATGATCCACACCACACATTCACCACCTTGGCCAATACACATTTTGATAAGCACAAGCCACAGTTACCAGGCAAATGTTTTAGTTTTAAGTATTATAACAAAACAAGAACAGTAAAAGTTAGTATTTGAAGATAGAGTCTTAAGAACACATAAATGCTTTGAAGCTTCTGTGATCAAAAGGATACAGCAAAGTGCTTTAGCAAGTGATCCTGCTAACAGGGTTTCTGTTTGTTGGCCCTTCATGTCAGCTGCAATACAAGAAATAGTGCAAAAGTTACTTTCATATATAAAAACAGCTACTGACCCTAACAATACAAAATACTACACATTTTTATCTTTGGCAAATAATACTGATGCAGAGGCCTGAAGTGTCAAACATAATAAACTCATCTACTTTAATCACGTTAAAATTCATTTTGTAAAAACAGAGCACATTTCTGCAATTCCTTGACAGTCCGAGTGTTGTGCAATTCTGCATATTAAGCCTAGAATTTTCTTCTCCTTACTCTTTGTCATGAGGTCTTTGATCTCTTCTGCAATTGCATCATTTATTGCTGTTAATAATTCATATTTGCCATCCTTGCTGCCAGAGCAATTGGATTCCATGGAAGGGCCTCCCTCTCCGAAGGGATCTGCAGCAGCCCAACGCTTCCCAGGGTACAGGAAACGGCTGCAACAGAGGAAAAGCAAAGTGTTCATGAAAGAGAAAATGCTAAAAGGGAATCAGCTGCAGACAACAATACTCTGAAGTTTAATTTTAAATCCTTTTAATACTTTAGGCATTAAAGAGGCTATGTAAGGTAGGTGACTTTCAACTTAAACTGGAGTAAAACCCACATCCAGCTCCCTCCTTCTGAGACGTCTCTTAAGAGATCTGGTAAGAGATTCCTTGGCTGCACTTGGGGGTAGATCCTGAGACTCACAAATATCTGGGTGGAAAAACATCCCCTAAACAGGGAGCTGCTTCTGCCATTTGCATTGTTTCACTCCACACATATCTACCATTCTCTCTCTACGTATTTTTAAGTCTATTTAAGCCTCCCCTCTGTCTTCTAAGTCATTTTGTAAGTCAGTAGGATTCTTTGCTATATAGTTCCAGCTAATTTCTAAGACGACACATTACACACTTTTAACTTGGTTTCTTGCAATCAAACAAGAAAATCAGGAGACAGATACTGGAAACTTGAAACCTTTACACTGTTCAGAAGCAGCTCTACCTTTCCTGAGTGTGACTTGCTATGACAGCGAGTTTGTTGGTGCGATTCATGAGCAGGTGAGAGTTTCCCAGCACCATCACTGCATCGATGCATTTCGACAGGGTGAACTGATGGGAAAAAGGAACAGAGCAGATGTAGCACAGTCACCTCTACAGAGAAGCAATTCAGAAGAACTCTGTGAAATGACTGCAGTTAATAAAACTTAAGGATGCAGAAAGAGCTTTTGCTGTTAAAAAAAGCTCTAATGAATACAGAACGCTGCACAGCTGTTTCAAAAGGTATTTTGATACCCATTAGACCTGCTTTAGCACAGTTCAGAAGTGAAAGAAAATGATACAATTTCCCCCAGAAATGGCCATCAGCAGTCCCAGGGCCCGAAGGCCGTACCTCAGCCTCTCCCAGGGCCCTCTTCCCCCACCAGATCGGGTTGGTGTCGAGGACGACGATCAGCAGGCTCAGCTCATCATCTGCAACGGGACCGCACAGCAGCGTCACTCCGGGCCCCGAGCAGAGGGGTAAAGCCCCGGGGCCCCGCTCACGGCCTCCGCCTCCCCACGAGGAGCCCGAGCCCCTCCGCAGCGCCCCCAAACCCCTCCGGAGCACCCCCGGACCCCGCGGAGNGCGCAGCTGAGGGACGACCCCGATGTGGCCTCGGCCGTGGCCGCCATCCGCGCGCTGCTGGGATTCCTCAAGCAGGACCGAGGTGGGCCCGGGTGCCCCCGCGGGGACCCCGCCGAGCCCCGGCTGTCCCCAGGCCCTGAGCACGTCCTCGTCTCTCCCCAGGGGAGACCATCCAGGGCCTGCGGAACAGCCTGCGGGACGCCATCGACACCCTGTCGCGGGTGGACTCCTCGGTGGCCGTGTCCTCCGGCGGAGAGCTCTTCCTGCGCTTCATCAGCCTCACGTCGCTGGAGTACTCGGTAAGGGCTGCCCGCCCCGCCGCGCCGCTGCTGCGGGACCCTCCGGCCGCTCAGCGGGCGTCCCGCTCTCTCCCAGGACTACTCCAAGTGCAAGGAAATCATGATCGAGCGCGGGGAGATCTTCCTGACGAAAGTCTCTCTCTCTCGGAATAAAATCGCCAAGCTGTGTCACCCTTTCATCAGAGATGGTGCTGTGAGTAGGCCGGGGCAGGGTCGCTCCGGTTGGGTTTTGCTGTTGCCGGCAGTGAGGGAGGAACAGGAGGGGAGAGGAGTCTGATGGAGCTTGTGCACAACGTTGTTCTGCACAGCGAGCCACGCTGCTAACAAAAGGAAAGGTTTCCCAAGACTCAGCAAAAGCAATGTGTGAATTTTCTTTTTGTCCTGGCAGCGAATACTGACACACGCCTACTCCAGGGTGGTCCTCAGGGTGCTGGAAGCAGCTGTGGAGTCCAAGAAGCGATTCAGTGTTTATGTTACTGAATCACAGCCTGATGAAGCAGGGCGAGTATTCATTCATTTGGTTTTTATCTTGGCTAACAGGGTAAGTTACAGCTACCATCCAACTTGTCGCTGCTAGGCTTGGTTGGAGCATTTTAAATGACAGTGTCACTCGTATCACATTATTCTGGACAAGTGGAAAAAAAATTAAAATATTGGTAATTAACTTAACATACTTGATATTCTAATTAGCATTATCTAGGTTTTCCTCAAAGGTTCACAAATTTTTGATCAGTGCCAGGCAACCTACTTTTCTCTTGGGAGATGGGAGACAACTGCTTTATAATTGTCTCTTTAAGAAGTAGGTGAAAATAATCAGTGTTATGCTAATCATAGCAAAATATACAGCTAACAATGTCATTTAAAGATGCCAAATAATTCCTTCAGAGCAGATATTGTGTAAGTGAAGGAGTAAACCCTGCACACGGGGTAATACATGTCACTAACAACACATAACAATTCCTTCCATTTCTATACAATAACTCATTTTCTGCTCTACCAGCAGGGGAATGGAAAGGCATCAGTCTTTCAGCCAATACTTTCCTATCATTGCCTTAAAAAAAAAACAACTTAAGGTCCAAACATTTTCTTTAATAGGCAAAAAATGGCAAAAGCCCTGAGGAAGCTGAACATCCCCGTGACTGTGATTTTGGATGCTGCAGTGGGGTAAGTCTGATCATAAAATTTAGTATTTTTCATCCTAATTTCATTTTGACAGTAAGACAAAATAAACTTAGATGTAAGCAGCTTGTTCAGACTCCTGGGATATTAGTTAGTTTGTCATAGTCACCCAACAGGCCAAACAAGTTAACAGCTTTAGGTGCACAATTAGAATGTGCCAGCTACAACACAAGCACTTGATTCTGCATGTTGGAAGGAAAGAAAGAACCAGACCTAAGCACTTGTACAGATCTGTAAAAAAGAACTGAGGTGCTAAACAAAGAGGCCACTTTTTTCCCTTCTTTTTCTAAGTGTTACCATTTTTGTGGTTTTCAAAGGTATTTGCTAAATTACCACTGCTTAGTGCAAGTCCAATACATGAGAAAAGAAACAATTACAATAAATCTGAACATTCCAAGTTAGAGTTCAGCTTCTTCCAGCATTTACACAGTTGCCAGGGTCAGCTGTGGCTGGGGAAGGTATGGCTACTTAATATTCCTGCACTCCAAGGATGTGTAACAGCATGTGGACTGACAAGAGGTAGATGAAACTAGTGCAGAAAAGTGAAAGATTGTTTGAATTACTCATTTCTGCTCTGTTCAGCAAGTCGTTTGTCCTATTACCCAGTAAGGCTTGGATTTCCTCCTCCCCTTTTTAACAGCTACATTATGGAGAAAGTGGACCTGGTGTTAGTTGGTGCTGAAGGTGTAGTTGAAAGTGGAGGCATTATCAACAAGGTAATTGTGAGTTTCTTACATCATTCTGTAAACTCTGGACCTTTAAAGTTTGATTTCTTTGAAGCGTTTAAAGCTTTTTTGAAAAGTCTCTTCCATTTGGATTTTATCCAGTTGGAAACTGGGCAATAACTGTCAGGCCAGCACTGAGTCTGCAGTGTTGTTCTCCATCTGTCTCCACAGATTGGCACCAATCAAATTGCTGTGTGTGCCAAAGCCCAGAATAAACCATTTTATGTGGTGGCAGAAAGTTTCAAGTTTGTGAGACTCTTCCCTCTCAATCAGCAGGACGTTCCAGACAGGTTTAAGGTAAGAGAAACTCAACTTCCATCTTACCCAGCTAAGGTGCACACTGGTGTGTCTGTGAAAAATTGTCTCCTAAGCATCTCTGATGATCTGGATCTCTCTGCTGTGGGGTATTATGGGGTTGCTCCATGGTACAGGCAGGACATAATTTGTCTTGATACTGATCATCTGTTCCTAAAGCAGTTCCTTTAGTGCACAGGAGCAGCTGAGGGTAAGAAACAGTTAAAGCAATAAACTCCAGAACTACAAATTGTACTTTTTGCACAAAGTAAGAGCTGAGACCAAGGTGGCACCAGTCTGTACACTTGACTTCCTTCAGTTTTACCACAAACATCTGCTTGAGGCTGTAGCACTGCTGTTGCCCCAAAAGAGGATTTAACTAGCAGCTGTGTAGCAATTAATGGTCTCTGTTTCCTTCTAGTACAAAGCAGACACTCTGAAAACAGGTCAGAATCTGACAGAGGAGCACCCCTGGATTGACTACACCTCCCCATCACTGATCACACTGCTGTTCACAGACCTGGGGGTGTTGACTCCTTCAGCTGTCAGTGATGAACTCATTAAACTCTACCTGTAACTCAGAGACTCCTGCACAGGCTGGGTCATCTTCAGAACTCTCAGGGTTCTAAGAACTTGAAGGATGATACATGAACATGGCAAGGAAACGCCATTAGAAGGATTCACATCATTATGGATCACTACTGAAAAAAGTTACTACAGCTTCTAAAGGCCACAACTAAATTATTTTAAAGAGGGGTGGAGTATTTTGATACGGTAAAATAAAATCCCTTATGGTGTATCCTCATTCTGAGGTGTGCAGTTACTGATCTGTGGTATGTACTTGAAAAAACCAGAATGAAAACATGCACAAGGCTGCTGATGGCAACCTGCAGCTCCTGCCACACCAGAGTGCTGCTTTTGGCCTTGTTCTCAACAACTGCAGGCTCTGTGTCTTCAGGGATGCCAGGTCTCTCTATGAAGAAATTAGATCAGCTCTGTTCTCTGTATCATTTTATAGAAATCCAGTTTTATTGAAATGAGCAGTGTTTTAATGTAAAAATGTGGTCAGAGCAACTGTCAGCCTTCAGACTCCACGTCCTCAACAGTTTCTGCTTTGAGCCTTTGGTGGCCTGTTAGTTTCTTCTCGAACTCTTCTTCACTAATTTTTCCCTTTTTTAATCTTTTCAAGAGTCTTGTGTCATTCAGCAACTCTTCCATGTCCTCATCTTCAATATCAGAGCCCTGGTGGAAGTTGAAAACAACCAATTAAACACGACACCAACAAATTTTCATTCTATACAGTTGAACACAAGAGAAGATTACAAGTCAGAGTTTGCCAGGAATATCCAAGCAGGAAATAATATTCAATTTCTACCCAGGCAATTGTAATCTCAGCCACACTTGCTGCAAATTGACAAAAGCACCCTCAGGCCATACTTCTGCACCTCTGAGAAATAAAAGTCCTATTGCTGACCAGCATCAGTGCTGACAAGTTGTTTTAGCGTTTGGCTTTAAAAACCTCTATAATTTTTTTAAGCTTTGCTTCTCCAAGTCCTACAAAGTTATTTTACAGCCATCAGTCCCACCACACTAAAATCCCAGGGCTCTCTTTTGCCATTGCAAAGACTGCAGTAATCACTTGCAGTTTAAGGGAATGGACACAGTTACCTCTTCACGCTTCCTCTTAGCTGTTACTTTCTTTTTCTTCTCCCTCTTGGCTTTCTGCTTTGACCATGCTTTGTTCTTTACAAATTTCTTTTTCCCTTGATTTTCCTCTCTTTCTTTTCTTTGTTCTTCTAATTTCTTTTGTCTCTGCTTTTCTCTGTTTTTATCCTTAAATGAAATGGAGTCTGTATTGACAGTGACTGGAGTAAAGTCTGGAAAACGTTTTCCTCTTAGTTCAGGCATCTTTGGCATTTTTAACAGTGCAAAACCTCTGGCAAGACTGGCAAAATCCAGATCTGTTGAAATAAAGATTATAAAGTCAGTTTCCTGTTGGATAAAAAGTTTATTTAACTAAGAAAGGAAAGAAAAAGTTAACATTATTTTAATGTATCATTTGCACTCTATACCTTATAAAAGCAACAATACTAAATCACTTTTACTTGTGCTTTTATCAGTTTGGTCAACTCCATATTTAAATGTTTTCTCTTGAAACAAGAAGCTTGAAAAAAATAAGAGGTTTGTCAAACTCTGATGGTGCAAAAAGTGAATGTGAGGTCAAAAATCAGAAGCTGAAGCTTGTGGACAACACCACTGTGCTTTTGTTATCTGAGAAAAACAGTAAGAGGTACCAGCCCTGCTGGGAATTACCTTTGATCCTGAAGATGAGATTACACTCGTGTTTGGCATAAGCCTGGACATAAGAGACAAAAGCTTTCATCCCTTTCTCAAACACTGCCCTGTCAGCCAGAGCCATGGACTTCAGCTTGGGAAGATGATCCAACACATTTGTCTGTGGTTTCATTTCCTGCATGGGACACTGGGAACCAGAAAATAAACAACAAAACCAAAGGAAAAGTTCAAGCAAACGATGTGAAATGCACTGTGAAACCTCAAACACTTCTTGCCCAGTTAATCCTCAGCCAGCTTTGAGTCCCTTTCCCTTTCCAACACACGAGTTTACCATCAGCCCCACACAGCATCTCCTGGCCCAGCAGAGGAGTTCTCACACTGCAGCTCCATCTTCATCTCTTGCTTTATCAGGCTCTGGTCTCATTAGGAGATGTCCAGAGAATTCACAGAATTAACCCCACAAACAGGAGCAGGCATGGGGGATTGTAGGAGCTGTAAGTGAAGGGCAGAGAGGCTGCAGGGTGTGAGCTGCTGGTGGCAGGGCTGTAAGCCAGCACTGCCCCCCTGCAAATGCCCAATTTACATCCTTAGGGACAAAAGGCCTTTCCTTACTCATTGCATCCCATGTTCCTCTTACAAACCCAGTAGGTAACACTGGAGCAATCATGTCCCAGCTGCATTTGGTGATTAATAAGCAGCTCTTGTCTTTTAATTCTGCACCTCTGCTAAAACATAACCCACGTGTGTGACCCCAAGTTCTACAAATTCTGATTTCAAAGCTCCCATCAGCCAGTGTGCCCTTGCTCTCTCCTGCTTTGGGGAAGGATAAAAGCCTACTCACCTTTTGGTTGATTGAGAGAAAGTTAATGTAGGATTCTTCCATGGGGAGCAGAAACACCAGGGCGCTGCCCACGTTGCCAATCCGCGCCGTGCGGCCACAGCGATGCACGAAGGCACTGAAACAACCCAGCAGGAGAGCTCAGTCTGACTGGGCAGCAAAAGGGCAAACCTTGTGGGATGGAAAATGCTAAACCAACAGGAATTAGCAAAGTGTAACACAAGAGATGTGTGGCAATCCCACTCAATTGTTAGGCTAAAGCAAGGGGTGTCTGTTTAGGGAGTGAAGTCCAAGCAAGTTGCAGGACGAATTATGACAGCAGAAGTTAAAATCCAGGGAAAAGCTCCTTTCCTGTGAGCTTTCAATGTACCATTCCTCTGTCCCTGCTCTCATCTCTGTTCTCCTTCACCCCAGTTTCACCTCTCACTCTCACTCTGAATATCTCACACAAAGCTTTACCCCAGAGTCACCTCTGCACACAGAGGTGCCAATCACCCACCTGACTGACACATGCACACCACAAAGTCATTTCAATTCACAGCAGTGGCACCAAAACCTGCACTGTTTCAGCCTCCCTTGCTCCTGCAGGACTGTGTTCTCTCAGATGAACCTCCAGGAAGTGATTAAATGTGTTTTATGCAGGTTTTTGTTCCTGCACAGTAACAAGACCACACAGGAAGAAAAAGGATGTCAGGATGTGAAGTTGTACCTGGCACTGCTGGGTGGGTCGTACTGCAACACCCAGTGCACTTCTGGAATGTCAATGCCACGGGCCATCACATCTGTGCACACCAAAATGCCCCTGGGGAGAAGAAAAAGTGCATTTTCATTAACCTGCCATTTGAGAAGAGCTCAAATGAAGACCTCCTCACAGCTGTGTGTTCTGCACCTTCACTGGAGAGTGTGGAACAAAACACTTTAAAACATTTGGGGTATTTTAAGTGACAAAATGTAAGGTAATTGCAGCTTCCACCAACTAAAATTCTACATAGCATTACAAAAATTGTTGTGATTTATATTACACTTCTAAGACAAATCAATTCCCTATTAAAAATTCAAATTTTAAAGCAGCACTGCATCCACCCCAGCTGAAGGTATTATAATAAATGTTTAAATAAAAGACTTAAGACTTGAGTGACAATTTCAGCAAAACTTTTCAACAGATGTTCTGACAATCTGCTGGTAATTATTTTTCTCATAATATAAAAAGCTAAAACTCAGGTTCCATGCAACAGAAAAAATGACAGTTGATGAGGCAAGAGTTTCTCAACAGCATCCTGCAAAGCTGCCAAAGAACGTTTCCCTGTGGGAAGGTTACAGCACTGTGTTGCATGTTCTTGTTCATACACGAATAAATTAATATCCTGGGTTTCCACTCTGGCTGCTAATCAGGAAAAGCTTATTTTTGCTACCAGTTTGTTTAAACATCAGGGCTAATGTGTGACTGTAGCAAGAGACAGTGCAGTGTGCTCACCTCCTGTGCTGCCACATGGATTATCTAAAGTAGGGTGGAGATGCTCCAGTCACACTTTCCCTTTGTTTGTGGTCACACTTTGGCACAATTTGTGATATTATCAATTCACTCAGAACCAGCCTGGACCATCCTGAGCCATCCTTCCACACTAAGTAGCAGAGGAGCAGTCAGATAAAAAGCTCTTTTGCCTTCTGGCTGGTTTTGCCCATTCCCACCTTCTTACCCTGGGAGCCTCCGAAACTCCGTGAAAATCTTGTTCCGTTTGTGCTTCATTTTCCCATGGATGCTCATTATTTTCACCCGTTTAATTAAGGATTCCAGAGCCTTCCCATAGTATTCCACACAGGCACACGTGCTGTTGTGATGAAGACAGGCATAAAAGTAAAAGGTTAAATCAGGTTTAGACAGTCCAGCTAGAGTTTCCCAAGCTCTTTCAAAAATATACACTATTTTTATTTAAAACATGCAAACAAGCTTTATAATTAACATATAATCATCTACAATCTTGTACTTTAAAAATGCATAAAATTCATGTTTTGCTTAATACCATAATCCTGACATGAAGCAATGATTAATCTCTTTTTAGGCACTGTATTCTAAAAAACAGCTCTGAAAATTAACCACTTGGAAAACAGCTGTGTCCTTTGCAACCAAGTTTTGGAATTTAGGTAATTAAACACCAAACTGTTCTCACAATGAAACACAAACAGGATTACCTGAAAAAGACCAGATGTTTTTCCTGTTTGTGCTGCCGAAGGAAATGCACCAACTGGTTAAATTTTTCATCTGCCTTGCAGATCTAAAAAAACCACAAAAGAAAAACACAAGAAAATGGACTTTGGCTCCTCTGTTAACGTGACCCTAAGTGACCAACACTTAAAATCTTACTGACAGAAGCAGGAAAAAAAGGAGAGGGAGCAGGAAGCTGTGCCAGAGGCCAGGCTCACACCATGTAATAGTTCTCCAGGCGTGTTGGGGTTTTCTGGGTGTTGCTGGCTGCCACTCCCTTCTCCTTGACCGAGATGCGGACGGGGTTCCGCAGCCCTGCCCTCAGCAGGTTCTCCACCTCCTGGGTCTGCGTGGCTGAGAACAGACCTGTCCTCCTCTGCTTGGGCAGAAAGTCCAGAATGGCATTTAAGCTGCAAGTAAAAGCACATGGAAAATGTAACTGTGCCAAGGCTTCCCTCGGGAAGAGGCTGAGTGGTTGGAAGGAGGAGTTTACAAGTTAAACAGGCTTTGTTATCACATGGCAAACTTCTATTGAAGTAATTATCTTAATACAGAGAGAAAGAGAAAAGAGAGGTCAAAGCTTATTGGGTAAATGCTTTAAGCCATTCTGGTGTGTTTACCCAAGCATTAACAGAGATATGCTAACATACATCCCAACAAAGGAAACCCTGTATTCATCAAGGCTCCACATTCCCTGATTCCCTTCCCCCTTAGCAACTGCTTTGTGCAGCTACAGAGCAAAGATGCAAGAACAAAACAGAACAGCTTTGGAGGCCATTGCACTTACTCACATCCATCACACATCAGCTCAATGAAAACTGCAGAAGAACCACCAGGATTTATTATTTCAATACCTTGCTTCAAAGCCCATATCCAGAAGTCTGTCAGCTTCATCCAGCACCAGCACATCCAGAGCCTTCACACAGTTTGCCAGGTCCAGCCCTTCTGCTTTTCTCCTGAACAGATCCTCCAGGCGGCCCGGGGTGGCCACGATGATGTTCCCACTGTTGGTGCACACACACACACACACACACACACAGAGCAATTCACCAACTGCAGGGGGAGGAATTTGGCACAACTCCTCCTGTTGTTAGCCCTGCATTCTTCATTAAGCAATTTAACTCTGTCACTTTGAACTGCATCCATATTTCAGATGCCATGGGATGGGGGGGAAATGCCCAGGTGAAAGCACATCCCCTGTGGCAGTCACAGTTTAGAACACAAACAGCAAGTGTGGAAAGCAACTGTCAGGAAATCTTCCATGCAGAAGGCAAAAAGGATTCCTTCAAAACTCCACTATCAGTATCAGCACCCAACAATTTCAGGAAATGAATGAGCAGGGAGAAGTGAAATATTCCCTGAAGCTCTGTTCTTCACCCAAGCAGCAGATAACTGGTGCTGATGTCACATAAGAGCCTCTCCTCGTGCTGTACCTCACTCCAGGAACAGACCCCACAATTTCCCAGCTCATCCCAAAGGATTCTGGCAGCATCACCCCATTCCTGCACCAGCAGGGCCACAGCTCTGGGCTGAAACCCCTGACAAGGAGAAAACCACAGCTCTGAGACCCTGGCAAACAAACAACTCACCCATGCTCCTTAAACTTTTCAACATCTTCCATGGGGTTCCTTCCACCAATGAAAAGAATCTGACTGAAACAATAAAACAGGAAGATTTGGGTCACCTTTAAGTTTTGCTGGTTCACTGCTGACAGAAGGAACTGTGGCCATGGAAATGATGAAGTTCACCCACCTGAACATGGGGAAGTGTTTTGTGAAATGTGACAGCACCTCATCAATTTGAATGGCCAATTCCCTCGTTGGTGTGATGATTATAGCTCCAACCTGCATGAGGAAAACAGGAATTTGTGGGGAGAAAAAAGAAGGATCTGGGCAGAATCCTCCCTTTCAAGCATGAGCCATGATTTCAGACAAAACACTTCCACAGAAATACAACAAAGTGTAAAAAACATCCAAAAATGTCTAGGAAAGACTTTGTATCAATGTGTAAAACACCTCTGCTCAAAGAGCAGCATCTAATAATGACACTGAACAGCAAATGACAGTGAATTTCCCTGCACACTAAAATGTGTTCAAGGCCAATGGATGCTGAAAAACATTCAAATCTCACTTGCAGTGCCTCAGTGTATTCCATATTTTGGGACATTTTTCTAAGCATGTCAAAGAAGAAGCTGTATCTAAGTGCAATGAGAGCACCCCAATTTTATTTCCCAGTTTGAAAGAGTTTATTGTTATAGTTACACCCAAGAGCTGAGCACACAGTCATGCTGTGTGTAGGCAATTTTCCTTATGGATACTGTCCTTGACGTTCTCAAATCTTCTTGGTACATCACACTCACAGTACTGAATATTTTAATCTCACCTGCATTTTCTTTAATTTTTCTTCCCGTCTGAGAAGAATTTCCAGTATGGGAATCACAAAGGCCAAGGTTTTCCCACTGCCTGTGATCTGTGAGAGAGGAAACAGCGTCAGCTCCAGAGACAAGGCTGGGAAACAACGAGCTGGACGAAGGAAAAGCACTCACCGCTTCTGCAGCCACATCTTTGTTACTCATGAAGAGCGGGATGGTCGCAGACTGAAATAAGAGAAGCGTCACGTAAGAGGTGAAGCGAGGTTAAATCTCACAGAGGTGAAACTCCTCCGAGATATCAGAGCTCGCTGTGGGAGAGCCGGTGGGAAAGTCACGGATGCAGCTTCTCTCGCTGCCACAGGACCCGGTGACTGCAGCGACCGCCACCGGCCGCGGACCGGCCCAGGCGCTCCTGTCACCGCCCGCGCCCTCCTCCCTCAGCCCAGCCTCCCCTTCCCCGGGAGTGCCGCGGGTCCCCCGCACCTGCACCGGGGTCATCTGGTGGAAGCGGAGCTCCCGCAGCGCCCGCAGCACGCCCGGGCTGAGCGGCACCGGCAGCGAGCTCCAGCCGCCCTCAGTCACCGCCTCCATCTTGGCCCGGCGGTGTCACCGCCCCGCCGCTCCCCCGGCCCCGCGCGGCCGCGCTCTGCGGAAACACACACCGGGCACCTCCCGTTCCGCCGCACATCAGTTCCGCCAGCCCCGCCGGGCTTCGCCTCCGTGGCAAAAAACAAACTTTGGATTTCGCAAAACTGTCCTGGTTTTATGGCGAGCTGCCTATCGCAGGAAGTACTTCCGCGGGTCTTACAGCAGCGCCGTGCCACCCGAGGACCCAGAACTTAAGATGTAGGTTCAGAGTTAGCTGATATTTATTGTACCTGTCTCCAAAGTGGGATGGACTCTGGATAAATTCCTGATATTCTAAAGCAGGGAATCACAGAATCGTTGGGATTGTAAGAAAACTCTAGAGTCATCCAGCCCCAAGGCAGGGTCACCTGGAGCAGGTGACACAGGAACAATTCCGTGTGGGTTTGGAATGTCTCCACAGAGGAACTCCCCAGGCAGTTCCAGTGCTCTGCCACCCTTAATGGAAAGTCCTTCCTCTTGTTGATATAGAACTTCTTGTGGTTTAGTTTATGGCCATTACTAAACAAATAATTTATAAAAAATCCTTTGTGTTAATCTGTACTTCCTTAAGGTCTCAAAGAAAAAAAAATACAAAGCTGCTGAGGTTTTTTTTAAAGAATTTGTTTATTTATCGAACCTGGGTCATATTTAGATTTCACGAGCAATTTTTAAATGTACATCTTAGAATTCAATTTTCAGTGTTTTACACAAAAATATTGGCACACAACAGTTGCAATAAGGTGTAACAGCCACCTCTCTGAAGAACTGCTGCACGTGTTTGCCCGAGGTTGAAAAAACTTTACCTGGAACATGAAAACCTGTAACAAATTTTAAATTAATTGTACAAAACTGTTGTGTGTTACTTGTAGAGGCTCCCCCCTGGAAAACCCCACCCCACCCCCAAAAATGATTACAACTAATATACATCAGTCACAACATAATCCTGGCTCAGCACCCACATCAGACGCTTCTTAAATTTTTAAACCAATCATCAGATAACTGAGGAAAGTAACTTTATACAAAAACAAATCTACATGTGCCTGAAAAAAGAAAACACGCCAGTATTTAGCATTATGCTAATTCTGATCAGATCATGGCAGAGTTTGCCACTGCACTTAAATACAAGGGCTGCATAGCATGGATTAAACCCCAGAATCCAGAACCCTTTGGCCTCAGGAATCCAGATTTCCTGAACACTTCTGCCCTGGGAACTGGGCAAACAGTCTGAGCTTTGGACCTGCAAAAGCCAAAGGGTTCATGAGTGTTTGCCAAGACACTGCACACAATTGGCTTCCAAATAAAACCTCTGAGAGACTAAAAACCGTGTAAGGAACGTTTGGTGATGAGCAGAGAAAAAAAAAAAGCATTTTCATATCAACTATTTAATTAAAAAGAACTTTGGGAAGAAGTTGGTATCATTAAGACAGTTGCTGATTACTATCTTTCAAATAGCAACTAGGTATGAATTTTAACCTTTTCCTTGGCAGTTTCTGTGAGTGGAGAAGGGATTATTTCAGTTTTGTAACACTACTGCAGGGTTAAGGATGGAAGAATGCAAACAGTCACGTTAGGGCCTTGTACCGTTTCCCTGGACAGAACTGCAAGTGCTTATGGAAACAGGGAAAAAAGTTAGAAAAGACAGAACAGCTCGTTACTACAGTGAGTTATAGAGTTTGCAGCTTGCCTGGACCTTGCTTAGCACACAGACTGGGCAGATCTCAGTGGGAAAAAAAAAATAATGCCAATAAAGTGACAAGATTTCAGCACAGCTTTTGCTACAGAAGATATATAAAAACAATTCTTTTCTTAACTAGGAAGGAACAGAAGCAAGTAAGTTTTACAGTTCAGTAAAGAGGGTTCAGAAACTATATGACTTGTTTGTTTGTTTTTGTGACCAGGATGTTTGGGAGAGAGTGAACTGAAATCCGGGACCACAGAGGATCTTACACCACCCTTCGGACTTCAAAAAACCTCTTCAGGTAGTAGATTTGTCCCAGTGTCATAGCAACTAGTACAAGGGCTTCAAAGAATGACCAAAGAACCACTCTGCTGTTTGTGTTGTCATTAACTGTTGAGAGAAAAAAAGAAAAAAGTGGTAAGTAAGAAGGCATTTAAACTTAAACCGTTCTGCCATGAAAGTGGAACACTGCACATAAAGCACTGGGTTTGTGTCAGGTCATCACAGGTGCCCCAGAAGGGCCCTGCAGCCTCAGACAGGAGATCTGAGGAGGGATTTTTCTGAACAGTTTGTTTTTAAACCCACTTTGGGCATACATTGCAGCATCTCTCTTTATTCTGCCCACCCTTCTGGCCTCTGAGCTGCCAAACAAAGCCGTGTGCTTTCTCAGTCTCAGAGTCAAGCAGGGAACTTCTGATCTCTGAGTCACCATCTTTGGTTCTAAAACATTCTGATTTTTCTTAAATCAGACCATTAGCAACAAATGTCACAAAACTGGAGATATTCATAGCTTCAAGTAATTGAGGAGACAATGCTTTTATATGTTGTGTTTTCACATAAAAATACTTGCCCCTGATTCTCACCCATGAAAGTAACAGCAGTTCTGTTCTATTTCAACAAAATATTTAAAAAAGACACTCTGGCTCAATTATTAAACCACACCCACTTCAAGGGTGAAGTGCCAGTTCAACCAAAGTCTGGGAACAAAATCATGGAATGGTTTGGGTTGGAAGGGACCTTAAATGTCTCCAGTCCCACTCCCTGCCATGGGCAGGGACACCTTCCTCAGGCACCTCCAGGGATGGGGCAGCCACAGCTTCTCTGGGCACGCTGTGCCAGGGCTGTACCACACTCACAGGCAGGAATTTTTCCCCAGTATCTGATCTAAACCTCCTCTCTTTGTTTAAAACCACCTCCTTGTCCTGTCCCTACATGTCCTTGTACGTGGATGAAATAATATCATCACTGGTATCTCCATGAACACACCATTCAAACAATTGCAGAATTTCCATCACTTAAGCAAATGTTATTTTGTATAACAACCCTCGTGACACGAGGAGAAGCCAATTTGAAGATGACTGCAAGCAACACCTACATTCTTCACTCTGTGGGCAGGCCCTTCAGGATTTCAATTATTATTTTGGAACAGCTTTCATGGGCTCCTATTTAAATGAGCATTTACAAGCTCAGAGGAGAGGGGGGAAGGCATTGCTTGGAGTCAGACATACTTGCTCTGTGTATTCTTTCACGGACTTCCATGTACTCCTGCTCGTGCTTCACAGCTGTCATGGCCACTGCTAACTCGTTAATCATCTCTTCTAGCTTGTTCTGATGAGCTGCAGAATAATTTCAGAAGCATCAGAAAGTCTGTTAGTGACTGAAAGAAAAATCATTTCAGTGAATCTGTGAACAGTTAAACCTAATTTCCTGCTGCAGGAGGTCTGACAGTACAGCTGAACACTCCCTATCCTTACAGCCAAGTTCAGTTTCTGCAGCACCACCTGCCCTAACGTGTCTCTCTGGTGTTTAACAAGTGGGAAAACATTTCTCCACATCCAAACACGAGGAGACACAATTCAGACTCAGTACAGACCCCCACATTTCCAGTGTGCACATACTTTTCCAGGAGAACAGAATGGAAGAATGCACGAGATCAATACCACACACTAATATCTATTTTGCCAAGATCATCCAATATATTCCAAGCAAATTATCTTAACATGACAGCTTTTCCTAGTTGTTAAGCTTGCAAAAATAGAACGACTGAGAATTTAGCTCAAGATCATGATGCTGGCAAATCATGAGATCACTTTCTTAAGCAAAAAAAAAAAAAAAAAATCACATCCTGTGATCTTCAAGTTCAGCTGAAACCCAACACTCAGGGGGCACAATGCCCAGGGGGCCTGGCACAGGCTTCACTTGTGGTGTGTTGTGAAAGCAGGAGAGGAGTTAAATACCAAACCACTAGCACAAAACCAGCTGGAGACAGTTCAGCAAATGGAAGGCTCAGAGATCTAAGATTTAGTGGCTTGACTGTCAATCACAGGATCTTTTTAATACATCCACGCTCAAAGAACTGTCTACTCACAAATTTACAAATTAGGCAAGTCATTTGCAAAGTTTTCTAGCATCAGGTTGAGGTATCATTGCACAGACATGCCCTGGGCAATCAGCTCTCTTCAAAAGTCACAAAACCCAACGTATTTTCCTTTCAAGGGACATGGTTGACTTGGAAGCTACCTTACTACAGTTTTATTTGTAAATTAAGTGTTTCAGATCACAGTCTGAAAACAGAGCTACTCCAAACACACACCTTGTGGGGAACAGTCAAAAGAGAGGACCAGAGAGTAACACTCATACAAGTTACAATTAAAAACTGAATAATTGTGCAAACCACACTCACTTTTCTAATACCTCAAATCCCTTCTTTTCATGGCCAACTGGTCATTGCAGTAAGTGCAGTTTATTAGTAAGAGAAGGAACTACAGTTGCAGGGATAGTCTAACAACACTCCAAAAATTCACCTCAGAAAGTTGAATTGTGGCAGCAATATTCTTTACACTAGATACATGTAGACTCAATAAAAGATTTGAGTCTCTAAAAAAATCAAGTTAGGAATGTGCTACTTTTTAAGTGACATCAAGCACTCAATGCCCAAGTTATTTACCTGCTAAAATACAAAAGAATTGGCTGCCTTTCTAGCTATAGTCAGGGATTTCTAAATAAACTTTATCACTTGCTATGCAATACATTCATTTTTTCACAGCAAATGACAATTTTCAGTTTTTCCCCTGATACATCAGCAATAATTCATAACCTACAAGCAGCTTATTGCTTCCAAAAGCTTTTGATTACTCAATATCCCCTTTAGCAATAGAAAGCAAACGCTGCCAAAAACATCCAGCATTCTTGTATGTTGAGGGGTTTAGTTCAATTTCACCTAAACTGATTAAATCTTCTGCCAGCCATAAATAACCACCTGAAGACAAACTGCCATGGCCAGTGCAAGGAGCTGATCCCAAGAGCTGCTCAGGGTATAAACCTGGGAGCCTGCAGGTGCTCAGCATTGCTCAGAATCAGACCTTTGGGGTAGTTTATTAAAAAGACATTCTCATGCTCCAAACCAATGTTACAGAGAAAAAGCCAAGTTAGCTGTTAGTGAATGAACATGTGCCAGAGACAAGATGCTAAGGAGCTTTCAAAAAGCAGTCCACATACCATCCCAGGTATCTCCACCACCTAGAGGAAAGTGTAAGAGATGAACACAGGTACAGGACAAAAGGCTGCAGATAAAACACTCATTTACATGGGGAAAGTTTTATATTAGCACATTGATCAACTAAGGCATGGAGAAGGCCACACAGTGCTGAGCCTACCAGGAATCAGAGGATGGCACTGATGAAGGGCTAAAGGATGGAAGCATTAGTGTCTGCACATGGCCAAGGGATTCTCTGCTGATTTTGCCTCCAATTGTGTAACCAGGTCTAAAAAACATCCATTTTAGCTGTGCAAGAGAACAGCTAATTACACCTGAAGGAAAGGGAATCCTGAGAGCCCTACTCAAGTTCACAAGTCATGCAAGGAGGGAAAAGCTCCCGAGCTGGAGCTGATTTCCTTCCAGGACTCTTCCTCACCTTCTGTCTCCATGTCCTGCCCCTTGGGAGCTTCCCCGATATCGATAGTGAACATCACTATCTTGGGAGTCATGGTGGACATCCTGTTGCTAAAGCAGAACTTGTAAGTTCCATCCATGTGGGCAGCAAAGGTGTATTTTCCACTGGACTCTCGATCTCCTTTATAAATCCCTTTATTATCGGGCCCTGTGATCTGCGTGGGGAAAACAGAGGATCACACGTTTTTATTTCAAACACAGAGGTTTCAAATGCACCATCACAGCACTGCCAGCACGCTCTGCAGCCTGCCAGCCACAGGCACCAACACCATCTGTAATCTGGCTGCTTTGGCACACGTCAATCTCTCCCTCCCACAACTCACTGGTGCAGATCCCTGCACAGAAATCTCTTTAAATATCCCACAAAGTTCTTGGTAAAGTCATACAAAAGCCTCTCTCCCGGCTTTACGTGGTCGAGATAAGCAGTCAAGAACAGCAAACCACAAAGCCTGGCTGTTTGTCAAATTAACAGCTGCTGGGGAAACCTTATCTCTGACGTCTGAAGGAAAACAAAAAGGAAAAAAAGACATTCTCCAATTGACTTCAGACACACAGTCGGGCACTGTTGCAGTTACCATTTCAAATGGACTGAAGACCTGAGCTCTGAGGGTCACTGGGATCCTAAATTCCCATCCCACCAGGCCAAACTGCTGCTGAGCTTCCACCAGGGACACGTGAAGGGATCTCACAGCTTCCAGAGCCTGTCCTGTGCCACAGCCATGTGTCATTTTCAACTGCTACAGGACTCTCATGTCTGTGATATCCCAACCAAAAAGCTCTCT
This sequence comes from Hylia prasina, assembly GCA_013397195.1. Lineage (NCBI taxonomy): Eukaryota > Metazoa > Chordata > Aves > Passeriformes > Sylviidae > Hylia > Hylia prasina. Next base: position 582,955 of record VYXD01012921.1, read on the forward strand.
GCTCTTTAACACGATGAAAGCAATTCGCATTCAGTATTCTCCTCATTTGAGTCCGCTTTGAAGATAAGTAATCGCTCAAAACTTTCCCGATGCCAACCACCCAGATTAAAGCCAACACCTTTGCCTTCAAGGGGAAGCACGCTGCTCCTCAAACAGGCAGCACCTGATTGCAGAGAGCAACCCCGCTCATTCCTCCCGCCAAATGATTCCCCGTGACGAGGCTGCACCGAGCGGAACGAGGCTGAAAATCCCCAGGGAAGCGTGGACAGACCGAGCAGCACAACAGCCTCGTGCAGCCGCGGCAGGGGTGACACCCCGCGCAGGCACCCGGGCCTGCCCGAGGCCGCCCGCGCCGGGCCCTGAGCGCTCCCGCCGCACGGAGCCCCCGCAGCGCCGC
>VYXD01012921.1:586354-609892 GCA_013397195.1 Hylia prasina
GACCCGGGGGACGCGGCGGGGCAGGGCCGCCCCCGCCTGCCGCCGCCGCTCCGGGGGAAGCCGAGCTCGGCTCCCCCGCCGCCGTTCTCCCCCCGCCGCCGCCGGGAAAACAAAGAGCGACGCCGGGGAGCGGGCCGGGATGCCGCGGGGCCGTGGGAGCGGGCGGTACGGCCCGGGCGGGCTCACGGGCTCCGCGCTGATGCCGCCTTAGCATCGCCGAGGCTTTGGGCGTGTTGTTGTTTTTTGTTTCCTTCCCTCCTGGAAGTTTCCTCCCTCCTTCCTTTTCTCCACCCATTCCCCAGTCGCTGTATTTCCTTTCCCGGTGTCTCCCCGATTAGGACTCCCGCTCCATCCCGTCTCCTGACGAGAGGATAGTGCTGCTTCCTGCTAGGCCAGGAAAGGTCACTGACAAGAATACACTTTCCTCTCCGGAGCTGGGAATGATTTAGCAGTCTAGTTTTCCTGGCACAGACTTCGGGTTAGGCAAGTCATAGGAGAGAGATGGAGAACCAAGTGATTTCAGAGCAGAGTTAGAGCTGAGGAGCAGGGAAGAGCAGATTGCTGCTCCATCCTCTGACGGCAAGGCGTCCCTTGGCTTGTCCTGAGGTGATCACAGCGTTCCCTGACCCCACTCCCATTAAAGCCCAAGGTAGAGAGCATTTCCCATACCCTGTTAGCCTCTTATGGCAGGACAGCACGCTCCAGTTACTGCAGTTAAAGTGGCAGATCCATTCTCCAAACCATCCAGAAAACTGATAAAAGAAATGCTTCTTCTGGTAAATGACTGTGCTAAATCATCACTGATGCCTCGTGCCATTCCTGATTCCACACACAGAATCAGGATAAACAGGACACAGGGGATTTCTGGAAGAGAGACCCCAAACTTCAAGATTTGGCTTAACTGGATAAATCCCAGTTTTATATTTTAAAAAGAGTCAGCTAAAGGATTTTCACCTAGCATATGGAAAATCCAGGATAAACCCTGCAACATTTTGTAGAGGAAATCTCAGGGCAATGTCTCTGAAAAGGAAAGTAAAAGACCTTTAATGTACAAAGCTTTGGTTAGTCTGGAGAGTATGAAAAAGAATAGATACAAACATGTTGGATATTTACCAAAGGCTGCGGTGAAGTGGATACTGAACTGACCCAGTGTCATTGTACAAGTTGTTCTGTGTAGATGTTTCTGAAGTTCTTATAAGTGTTAAAAAGTTTCCTAAACCTGTCAGCTGATCTCCCTGCCAGTCAACCACCTCTGCTCTGTCAGCTCCTCTGAGGGTCATGAAGTGGCTCAGGGACTGTTTAAACAATTTACTTCAGTCTGAACAGATTTTAACAGGAAAATAAACTGCATGATATATACCTTTTATATTTTTTTTAATCAAGCTGGTTCCCAGTGCACCAGGTCCCTGTGGAACTGCAGTCTCACATCTTCTCTGTTCCAGTGTGAGGGTTGAAGGCTCTTTCACAAGACAGGTGCTGATAAGAAAAAAAAAAATCAGATACTGAGAAATAATTTTTGACCACAAAGCCTCCAAAAAACACCCAGAAAAGCTTTTAGTGGTCCTTGCAAGCATCAGTTTGTGAGATTTCAGCACTTAAACTGTGTGTGTGGATCTGTTTTGTGTACAAACCTGGCTCAGCACCCACTGCCTGGGGCTCCCTGAGCTGGCTGGCACTGCCTGGCCCGTGGATGTGCCTCCCCTGTCTGGTACTTCCATTAACGAGGATTCAGAAGTTAATTTCTGCTCCAATTCATTGGGCTCTTCAAAAGCAAAAAATGACAAAGTTTGCCTAGGCAAACCTTTGGATAGCTGTGTGCTTGCAGTGCAGCCCACATAAATGATATTAGTTTGGATTGTTTGGGGGCTTGTGTGCATTCCATTTTGGTTTTATCAATATGCTTGTAAGTGATGAATGTGCTGGTTTATTGCTAAAATAGGTCACTGCGTTATTTTAGCTACGGAGTTGTAACAGGCAGCATCACTGTAAATAGTGCAGGTTTTTTTAAATATCAATTTCATTACAGATTTACTTTTGTCTCAAGGTAAAGAGACTCAAGTAAAATAGCTGTTTAATGGCATTTTCTTTCCTTTTTAATAGCTGCATAGCTTACCACACCTTTGCTACTTATTATTCTTTGCCACATAATGTTTTCTGCAGCACTTTTAACAGCAATACAGTAACAAATGCTGGAATAAAATGGCTTTTGGACCCAAAAGTCACCAGGAACATGACTTCCCATTATCAGAGCATACATTCAAAGCAGAGAGCTATCCTTTAATCTCTCAGCAGAGCTTATTTTAGCCTCGAACTGTGCTTGGCTGGGTTGTTTTCTGAATGTGTTTTGTTGTTAGGTAGGAAAGGAGCATGTGGATGGATGTGAAAGTCAGCAGTGACTCAGCCTGGCTCCAGGGATTTGCATGCAGCTTTTTGTTTGACGAACATAAGTGAAAATGGAGCAGGGAATGCCCCCCACTGCAGAAGTGAGATACACTTATAGAAAGTGAGAAGCTTTTGGAACGAGCAGAGCTCTAAACACAACTGCTTTCCTTAAGGACTTTTTACTTTTTGTCCCGATTTGACCTTCATGAGGGTCGGTGACAGCTGCTCTTGACACAGTGTCCCAACAAGTGGGAGCTGTTTTGACTGGCCTGGCTGCTGCTAACACAGACGCTGCTCAGGACATTCCAAGAGAACAATTTACATAGGAAGCAGCACAGTTTGGGCTTGTGCACCAGCAGCTCTGGCTTTGCTGCACTGGATCACACCCTCATCAATTTGCACTTGTGTTCCATAACAGAATTTAGACCAGGCTGTTCTGTCAGAAGGAGCATGTCCACCCTGAGTTTTCCTGGTTTGGGGCCTTTCTGACAGCTTTGCAGCTGTTCCTGGGCTGCAGGAGGGAATTTGTGCTCGTGTTTGGTTATTTGTCTAACACAGCAGCCTCCTTAATCTGCTCCTCCCATCAAAGGAGCCATCCTTTGGGTAACATGTCAAAAATGTTTGCATCAGAAATGATCCCCTCGGGTATTCACATTCAGCATTTAGCAAAGGGGACTGTGGTGGCTGATTTCCTGGTTAGAAAAGCAGATGTCTTCTAAGAAACTCAAAGTACTCTCTTTTAATTGTTTTCCATAAGAATTAGTAGGATCATTACTAGTTTGATCTGTAACTCATCCAGTCAAAGACTCTTAATATGTTTTAAAATATAAATGTGTTGTCCTGATCTACCCTATAGGAATTAGAACTGGTGGAGGATGTCTGGAGAGGGGAAGCACAGGATCTTCTTACCCAAATTGCACAGCTGCAGGAGGAGAATAAACAACTGATGACAAACTTGTCTCACAAAGACATTAATTTCACAGAAGAGGAATTTCAGAAGCACGAAGGCAAGTTTGCTACTTCAAATTCAGTGCTTGCTTTGTTACAAAAAGCAATATTTTATCAAAATACTTTGACTGGATATTCTGGTGTGGTTTTTCCCTGTAGATTAATTCATTGGGTCTTGAAGGCTTGTTTGGTTTTGGGTTTTTTTAACCTAAATAGAAAAATCTCTGAATACATGATGACACTGAAGACATGATAAGAGGTGGAGGGACAAGGGAAAGAAAACCAACTTTTTGTTTGGCTGAGAAGCATCTCTGGAAGTAAAGTCTAGATTTCACCTTTTGGTCTATCACTTGTTTGGATTCTCATTTTGCAAAAAAGTATTCTTAAGCCCTCCTTATGTTTTTTAATACAAACAGAATAATCCATTCAAGTGTTTATTTCACACATAATGCACAAAACCAAGGGCAGCTGTTGATCTGTTCAGGATAACTGTTTGTAAATAGCACATCAAGATTTCTTTGCAAAATGATATCAGTCCCCCATGTGGAGATATTCCAGGAGAACTGATGATATTCTCCTAGAAGAGGAGATACTGGTTTTACTTGATTTACCTGCCTTTTTTTGGAGACTTAGAGCCAATTTAGAATACGTCAGGATATTTATAATCCAGGGAGGGGGTGAATCCTAAAGAGTTGAAACAACCCATTTGTGGGCATTCTTGAGGCAGAATGAGGTTCCAGACATTCCTGCAAGTACAGATAAATCTCACTGCAGTAACTGCCAGCCTGAGCTCTGAGCCACAGCTCAGCCAGCAGCTCTGTCCCAGGAGCAGAGGAATAGGTGCCCCTTTGCTCCACCTTTCCCAGCACAGGATTTGAGGTTGTGAAATCCCAGGTCCAACTCCCGATGTCCTGAGTGGAGCGTGCAGGGTGACTGAGCAGTCTGAAAGCTGAGCACACAGCTGAGCCATCACAGCTCTCCAGTGAGCATTAGGAATGAAGGGATATCCTTTTCCAGGCTCCAGAGGCTGGGATGAAATGGAGGCTTGCTGGGGGTGGAAAAAACTCTGCCCAACACTGTGGAAGTTGCACTCGCTCTCTCCCCGAGGCTCAGAGCTGCTCACTTGCACTGGGGAAGGGCATAATGAAACCTTCAAAAAGTAAAAATGATTAAACCTCTCAAGATACTTTTTAAAACAAATGCAATGCTTTCAATCTAGGAGTCAATTAGTGGCAAAGAAGTAGCTCAACATCAGGCTGACAAACTCCATGCAAAATTCAGAGTGGCAGCGATGAGTCATGGACCATGAAGACTGATATTGTGTTATAAAGAACCAGCTTCCTCTTTCTTTTCTTTTTTTTTTTTTTTTTTTTCCTTCCAGTGGCTGTCTAGCTCACTGCAGCTCATGTGCTTGCATTTAAATATAGCCATACTCTTCACATCCAGCCAGCCAAGCAAATGCCAGACGTGCTTTTCTTGTTATTTTTACTGTGTCTACCCATGTATGACAACACAAACAAAACCCATAAGCCCATTCCAGAGCTTAGATTCTGAGATCACTGATATTCTTTGGCCAAAATACTCAGTTTAAGTGAAATCTTTAATTTCTATCAACCCCATTTAATTACTGGGATTTATTATATCAAACCTGACTGTTTTTCTTTTAGGACATATCGTCATTAATGAGCAGGGATAGATTTGTCTCAAATGAAGTGTTTGGGTAGTGTCAGAAAGCAGTTTGGCTGCTCTTTTTCAGTCTCTGGCCTTTGGTCTGATGTAGAGTCCAGAGAGGCAGGATTTCAAGCTCAGCACTGTGTTAGCTGGAGTAATTCTGAGCAGACTCCAGTGCCCCAGTGTTTAGCACTGTGATCACATTTCCCCTCAGTGCTGGCCCCGGGGATCAGCAGCTCACTGCTCACTCACCAGCCGGTGAGAGGAGTTCTTTACACAGGCAGCAGAGGCCACTGGTTTGGGTGTGCAAGACCTCGAGAGTCAATCCTGCCAATTCATTCTCAGAGCCTCACTTGAGCGTGGCCAAGTGTCCGTGGGAGAGGCAGAGGCAGTTCTGGGCAAACAGGAGCGACCTGAGCAGTCTGAGCACAGCAGGGTTCCTGTGAAAGGACACAGAACACAAGGGAGGGGTTAAAGATGAGCCTGTGACACCCATTAAAGCGACTCCTCCCAAGCCCAAACTGAGCACGGCCTGCCTGTGCTGACTGATTGGAATATCCCAGGAAAATGCCACATGCAAACTTGCCCCGAGTGGGACAAACAGGACGAGCAGGCTGCTGTGGCACTGCAGGGGAGCTGCTGTCTCAGCCAGGCTGTGGCCAGGGACAGGCAGCAGCAGGGTGGCAGCTCTTGTGTGACCCTCCTGTGCTGCAGGACCTTCAGCTCCCTTCAAAAGGGCCGTTGAACTTGTTCTGAGTATTTGGGTAATGGTGCAGTGCCACAGGTTCTGCCTGGCACCTGGCCTGTAGAGATACATGTTGTATGGACATAGCACTGAACAGATCACTAAACATAAATAATGTTCTATTTGATTTTTATTTTTCCAGTTTCTTTCTCTTTTTTTTGGTGTCCTTCCCTCCAGCTGCTTTCCTTTCTCCTGCTGGAACAAGGCCAGGATCACAGCAACCCACAGGAAGCTGCTCATAGGATGTGCCTGGGGAAGCTGGCTGGGTGTGCCATTTAAGATCTTGCAGTTATTAGAGTTTGAACCATTTAGAGATAATTATTTTACATTTAGGGCACTTAGTGATTTCCCTCTTCTCTTTCCCAGTGCCTGAGGAAATGGAAGATGTGGCTGTTTCACAAAACTCCCCACCTTTCCTTCCCCCGCCTTCCTGAAATAAAAATTGTAGTGATCTGTGCACACAATTGAAGCCTTTTAGGTTCACCTAAAATGTTAGCAAGAAAATGATCACGGTGGGAGGAAAAGCAGTCAGCACTGAATGGTATTTTTTCTTTAAATAGCACCTGCTATCTAGAGATCTCAAAGCACCTCACAAGTGCTGATGGATACAGCTGCATTCACCAGTGCTACCTCCTTCTGGGTGAAACCACCAGTCTAAAGTTTCACTGCAGTCCCTCTACTTCAAGGCAAAGTTTTGGATTCTTTTGGTTTTAAATGCAGCTGATGTGTCAGGCCCCAGCCCTGAGACTGGCTGCAGTGAGTGGATCCAGGAGCCTGAGGTTTGTGTGTGCAGAGAAGTACCAGACCTGTATTGTGATAGAGGAATGTGGATCTTTTAGAATGGTTAAGCAGCAGTTTGTGTTTGTGACATTTGTTCTCCTTGGTGGGTATGAGCTGGTACCACAGCAAAGAATTAAAATTATCCTGTGAAGAACTAGAACCCAGAGCAGCATAGAGCTGATAAAAACCAGGGTCCAGAAATAGAGCAGGCAAATGTACCACAGAATTAAAAGGGGTGGGAACGTGACACGAGAATGTGAACACCGTGTCACTGACATGTTTCTTTTCTGGGGTTTGACAGGAGCACATCCTGTGAACCAAATTCCTGGCCAGCCACGGCCACCAGTCCTTTTCCCAGCAGAGCAGCTCCCTGCTCTCTGCAGCACCACAGCCCTGGTCCTTTAGCACTGAGGACTGGAGCTGCTGTTCCCCTGTGTTCTCTGGTCCCCTCCCTGCATGGGAGTGCACATCCACCAGTCACTCCCTTTCCTTCTCTGAGGTTTGTCCTGCTCTGCTCTATTATCCATCAGTTCATTCTGTAGCTGACCTGGGAGCTGGAGTTCCTGAAGACATGCAGCTAAATTCTGTTGTGGGAACAACTCTGGATTTCTCTGATGAGGGAAGAACAAAACCAGAAAGTCTGAGTTGATGTTAGAAAGTAGAGCCCTTCTGGCTGGATACCTTTGATGCATACAGAGCATATTTCTGATGTGGGAGCTGCTTTAATATATTAAAAAGGAAGCAGCTTTCCAGCCAGCCCAGAGTGGGGAGTGAATCAGCACCATTTGCAGTTTGTAAATGGAAGAAGCTGAAGATCCACATAACAAAATTAATTTGCCAAAATTAATGGAGTTAGCAGCAGACCCTGGATTTGGGCTCCTGCTTGGGTTGGACTTTGGCCAGAGGAGCCACACACTGCTCTGGTCTCAGGGTTTTCATCTCCAAGGGTGTTGTGCAACATGATTTCATGTGATAGTCCAGGACCATCACACTGCACATCTCTGTGCCATTCTCAGGGAAAGTCAGGGCAGGAGGTTCATCACCTCACCAAGTTAAAACCTCTGGTGTGTTTCTCCTCTCAAGAGCCCATCACTGCAGTGCCAGATCCAAGTGATCTCTGCAATGGCAAATGGAAGAATGCTTCCTGTTTTGTGACATTTCCTAATGATTCATTGGTCAGATTTAAGGTTAATCTAACCCTTTCTTTCTTTTCAGACAGGATCAGTGTTGGATTCTTGTTCCAAACTCCTTTCACCAGTGAAATGCTATGAAGTATTATTCTCTCAAGTACAGTTACTCTAAATATGAATCACCACACAATAGGATGGGAAAAGGGTGGCAAAACATGAGGAAAAAATATGTGACCATAAATCAGACTAAATTTTGGTTCTGCATTCAGGGTGGGAGTAGCCTCTGAAGGTCCTGTTTAATCTTTTCACCAAACACAGAACTGGACTTCAACTAAAAATCAATCTCGTTCAGTGCTCCTCAGCTGGTTTGATCCGGATGCAATCCACAAGAGTGATATGTTGTTTACATCTTACTGAGGATCCAGACAATCTTTTTTACAATTTTCACAAGGCCTTGGCCAGCTGATTCCAGAGATAATCACACAGATAACCAAGCTCCCTGGGGCACGGTGTGAACATTGATGTAAAACTACTAAGGCAGCAAGATGCAGCAGTGTCACTCACTGTTATAAATGTTTCTGAGGACTGTCAGTTCCTTTTTTTGTGGAGTCTCTGTGCAGTGGCTTCATGGAGTGGATTCTGTCATCTGTGTTCTCTGTTACCCTTGAAGCAACCTCTAAAGCAGCTCTGTAATTCTACCAGCAGGCAACTTCCAGAGTCTACTTAAATATTTCTCACTGTTATTGTTGTCAGCCTCAGCAGCTCCTGACTGTCCTCAGTTTGTGTTCTGTGTTCTTTGTTTAACCAGGGATGTCAGAGAGAGAGCGGCAAGTCATGAAGAAGCTGAAGGAAGTGGTGGATAAACAGAGGGATGAAATCAGGGCAAAGGACCGGGAACTCGGACTTAAAAATGAGGATGTAGAGGCTGTAAGTGGCTCTTGGTCTTCCTATTCCTCTTCTTTCTCTCCCACGCTTCCATAGACTGGTTTTGAGTTTGAAGTTAATAGAGGAAGTGTAAACAGTGCTGGATTAATAGTCCTGTAACTGCAGTGTCCAGCAGAGCTGTGGAGTGTCCAGAAGGGTCAGGCTTCAGTGCAGTCCCACTCCAGGGATGCAGTGGGGATCACCTCTGCATGAGAAGGGCACTGCTCAGCCCAGGCCAGCCCTGCCAGCTGGGATCTGCTCAGGGCTTGGCCTCAGATGAGTCACAGACTCCACTGTGACTCCAGGCATGACATGAGATTTGGCACTTTCCATAGAATGACCTCCTTACCCATATTTTGCTTCCCGTTCCTCGCACTGCCTCATGTCCTTAGGCCATGGGGCTTTCCTGGTGCTAAGTAAGGCCAGGCCTAGGTGATCTCTGCTCTGCCCAAGTGCCTCTGGCAGGTGCTGCAGCCTTTTGAGTTGGGGCTGTGCACACACACACAGCAGGTCACATCCTGCCTTAGGAGAGAGCCTTGGAGCTCAAAGCAAAGTACTTTTAAACTGAACACTAAGGATTCCTCTGTCTTGTCTTTCTTCTCCCCTGGGTTAAGATTTGATTCAGAATCCCATAAGCCACCCTATCCTTGAGCTAATATCAGAAATGACGGATTTGCTTTTATCTGTAAAACTCCCTGTGCTAGGGGAATTTACTCTAGAAATCAATTAAATTTGGGTGACTCAAACTGTAGTAGATAATTAAATATTAGAAAAACTAATCTGGGGGTGAGGAGGGGGGTGTATGGAATTTTTCAGATTAAATGCAACAGGAACCCACTACTTTAAGACGATGTTTGGGACTGTGGCTCATGGCTGAATGAGGACACTGAGCCCTTGCATGGATGTTTTTGCAGCTTCAGCAGCAGCAGAACAGGTTGATGAAAATCAACCACGACCTGAGGCACCGGATCACGGTGGTCGAGGCGCAGGGGAAGGCGCTGATCGAGCAGAAGGTGGAGCTGGAGGCGTACCTGCAAACCAAGGAGCAGGAGATGGGCAGCCTGAGAGCAGAGCTGGGGAAGCTCAGGGAAAAGCTGCAGGGAGAGGACAGGCAGGCCAGCCAGAATGGGGAGGAAGTAAAGGTAAGAGGCACTTTGAATCACTTTTTAAAGAGCCTTTTCTAAAGCTTTGGAGTTCATACCAAGTGCTGCTTTGCCTTTTGGCAGGGCTGTGGTTGCATGTTTGCTGCATTTTCTTTGGACACAATTACCCCGTCCCCCAAAGGAAAACAAACTCAATTCCTTGGGGAATTTGGGTTTTTCAAAGACAAACAACCAGCAGTAGCTTTAGCTTTGCCACATCTGCAAATATTCAGGGCCAGATGGGTCACAGGGGTAACGGGGGTGATGGTGGCAGATGACCCACAGTGGAACACAAACTGTGCCAGAAGCAGTCCCAGAGCCAGGGCACAGCTCTGCTCCCTGCAGTGCTTATGGCACTTTGGATCAGTCAGGACTAAGCTGGTTAAGTGCTACCAAATCAGTATATAAATATTTCAAGGCACTTTTTAGAGGAACCAGCGTTGGCCTTCTTTCTGCTTTTGCTTCCTATTAGAATTTGTGCAGTGAAGTGTTGTGAGCACAGATGTTTGTGAAAAGCTGAGCCAGGTTCTTGCAGAACAGGCAAAGTGACAGTCTGCAAATGGAGCTGGGCTGAGATCAGAGCAGCAGGAATGCAAACTGGAGGGGAGCTTCCTGAGAAAAAGATGCACTGATATGTTGATCCCTTAGTCCTCTTTATGCTTCCTAGTATTTTCCTTTGTGCCTATGACATCACTTTTTTATTCCAGAAGCAAATATACTGCATTTCCATCTCCTAATGATGCTCTCAGCAGAGTAGGAAATGCAATAAGGGGTGTCATGATATTTAAGAACTTAGAGGAGCTCTATCACACAGAGCTGTTCAGCTTGATGCATTGGTAAGAGTAAAATGCCTGGCAGACTGCAGCAGAGAGTGAAACATCCAGTGAAACATCCAGTGAAACATCCATTTCACTGGCAACAGGCAGGAATACACATCAAAAAGCACAAGTGTACCTTGATCCCCTGGGAATGTGGCAGCCAGTGTTGTGTTAACATGTCACTGCTGAGCTGGGGAAGCGCTGCATTAATAACGAAAAGGATTATTTCATTGCTGTTAATTCAGCCAGGACACCCAGCTTTGTAAATGGGGCTGGGGAGCCCAGGCCTGGAGCCAGCAGGAGTGAAAGTGTCCTCAGTGTCTGCAGAGAAAGGATGCATTCTTCACCTCTCTCTAACTCATCAGTTCCATGGCAATGGGGCCTCTTCTAATTAGAGCCGTCCCTGCTCCCTCTGCCAGGACACTGCTGACACAGGAACTGCAGTGGCAAGCAGAAAGCTGGAATAGCTGCAAGCTCCAGAATGGACATGGCTTGTTGGCCTCAGTCAAGGGCATCTGCATCGGGTACAGGCTGCTCAATTTGCTGATTGGAGCCAAATCTAGCAAAAATACTTCTTTGGGCAGAGATGTGGGGCAAATATACAACCAAAAGAAGAGACGCCAGCTCAGAAGCTGGTGAAGAGGAGAAAAACTGTTTGGGCAATTTCCTTTGAACTTCTTGTTAGGTTGCATCAATCTTTATTCCAAAGGAATGTGTTTGGATGAAACACGTGTCTGGTGATCAAACAGTGCCCAAGTGAGGATCACTCTGCTGCCTCACCCCTGCAGGACAGGCACTGAAATTCACCTTCCACCAGCCTTAGCCAAGTTCAGCCTCAAACCATGGATCAGTTATTGCAAAACCATTTCACAAACACAGGAGCTTAGAAGAGGGTAGGGCCAGGATTACAAGAAATGGACTGTGTAGGAATTTCGCTGCCTAACTCCTCCAATTTCCACCTTGTATCCCAGCAAGGTGTCACTGCCCCACAGGAGCTCTGAGACTCTGATCTCTGCATCCTCCCAGGAGGGTCAGTGCCTGACGTGGCTGCTGACAGCTCTGATTTCATGTGCTGGCCCCTATCAGTCCTTGCAAAAAGCATCACATTTCAAATGGACTTTGCTACATTTCAAATGTGTTTTCCTGGAACAGAGTGTCCTGTGTTTATTTGTATTATTATAAATCCTGCAGACCTCTTTAGGCTTGGAGATGCTTTTCAGAATCTCTAAGTACCCTTCCCAGAACCTTGTGATTTTTCATCATTTCTGTGCAGCCACTGAGTGGAAGAACAGCACAGGTCTCCTGTGTGCTGTGCTTATACACGTGTGACCATGTTTGCACAAGCAGTTGGTGCCACAGAGTTCTGAGCAAAAGCTAGAGGTGACAGGAAACAGCCCCACAGGCCTGGGAATCAAGAATTGTACCCAGAGAGCAAATTCTGGCTTGTTGGGAGCCACAGAAACTGGGTGGTGGGAGACAAAATTCCACCCAAGCTTCCAGTGAGCTCTTAGGGGAAAAGAAGAGGTGAGGGTACCCGTGTATAAACACCTCATCTGCAGACTCCTGTCACTTTGTAGTCAGCTCTGGTGCTAACATCCCTCCTGGTTCTTAATGAAAGCATTAGGGGGGATAGAAACTTAAATAAATCTCCACTTTGTATGTTTACATTATAAGAAGGCACCTCTTTGTGGGAGGAGCTGGAGGGAACTGCATGACCTTTCCAGTGTTTATATAGAAAAAAACTGATGTTTGATTTACTCCATTTGTTAAAAGCATGAATTCCTAAAACTGACTGATCAAAAACTGGACTTTTGAATTGGACAGGGAATTTAAAGCCTGTATTTCACTCCCTAGGCAGAACCAAACAATGATGATTGTCTCTCTGAGTCAGAAAAGATGGCAATGGACTTAAAAGATCCCAATCGCCCAAGGTTCACCCTGCAGGAGCTCCGGGATGTCCTTCACGAGAGGAATGAACTGAAATCTAGAGTGTTTTTGCTTCAAGAGGAGCTTTTATATTACAAAAGGTGGGTTACATCTCCTCTCCTCTTGGATGATATACCCAAAGGAGCCACAGGGCAGGTGTAGAAACAATAAATGTGCTCTGAAGTTCTGTCCAAGTTCATGTTTCTGCAAAGGCTTGTGCAGAGACTGCCAGAATACAGCCTGAGTTTGAACCCAGTACCTCAAACTTGTCCTTCCCTAACTCCCAGGTGTGCCCTGAATCCTAGAAAGATTGCAAACATTTCATACATTGGAACTTCAAAAATGAGAATAGCAGTGGGTCTAAAATGAAAATTCTAGACCTTTTATTCAGTCAGTTCCTCTTCTCCCTCTCCTTGTCACAATGGGAAGAAAATATTAATCAGAGACCCACTTCTAGGTGCTGATCCTTGGTTGATAAAAAAAAATCTTCAATTGATTTTAATGGGTTTTGAACAGATCTTTTTGCATTCCTTCATCAACAGTGCTACCTCAGATTGAATTGTAAAGTGCTTCCATGGCTTGGGAGGAGAACATTGATTATCTTTTCTTTCTTTCAAGTGAGGAAATGGAAGAAGAAACTAGATCCCCACAGCCTACACCCATAATTCAGCCCAAGCCCTCAACCCAGCCTGAATCTGGAATCAAACGACTGTAAGTACCATATTTACTAAGCATGCTGGATATAGTCTGTAAATACCAAATGTTTCTTCTGCATAGGACAGTTTTAAAGACTTCAAAAATTCAGATAACCACATTCCTACTGTATATGAGAGAGACACTAAATGAGCACTTGGCAGGTGTGAAACAACAGTTGGTTTTGGCCAAAACTTTTGCCTAGATCTGGGACTTTCAGTCTTGGATTATCCTTTTCCCATGACCTCACTGTGCCCATTTCCCTGTTGACTGAAGCCTTTAGACCCTGACTTGCACCATGTGGGCAGCACAAAAACCTTCTGTTTGCTGAGCAAATTTGCTGCTGAGAGGATGGGCACTTTCTTGGCTAGAAGAGTGGAACATATTTCATATTTCACCTTTTCCTGAAATATGAATGCTGCTGTTGGAACCAAAGCTCACTGCCAGAGATGTGCTGTTACCAGAGTATCACTTAATTATAAAATCACTGTGTTGGCCAGTCCTTTTCTCTGTTGAAACTCCCTCCTGTACATTTATTTATTCCAAATGAAGCCTTCTAATCCCATAGCAACTCTTTGGATTTTTGTGACAGCGGAAGCTTCACTTTTTAAACTGCATAAGTGATTTTGGAACAGTTGTTTCCATATAAAGAGATCTTCCATCCTGTCCCATATCCATAACCTTCAGTCCTTGTTTAATAACAGCAGCAGCCCTGTGAGAGTAAATTCCACAGGAAGATCTGGACTGACCCAAAACACCATGAAGTCAGGAGGGCACTGCTGATTATTTGCAGTAGACTGTGCTGCCTGTGCTGAGAGAAACCTTCCTCTCACATGAGCAGAAAATACACTTTGAGTTTGGACTTCACTTTTCATTCTGCAGCTGTGATGATGATGATGATGATGATACTGTGTCACACTAGATCTTCACTGTGAAGTTTCTCTTTTCTTTTACATTTCTTTTAGAGCTTTTTTAAGCTAATTCTGTTGTAGGGAATGGCTGGTTTCAGCTCACACAGTTTGTGTTGTGCAGCTTCTGTATTTGATTTGAAATGCTGCCTTTGATGAAGCAAAGGCAGCATAAAAATGTAAACAGGTTGTGAGGAAGAGCACATGTTAGTGAGGTGTTAGTTTTGACTCTGCCTATGCTGAAATTACTTCTTTCAGACGTCATGCTCTGTCCCCAGGTTTCACTCTGCTCTCTCCACTTAGCTGTCATATTAAATAAGGGAATATAAAGCTGTCTACCTGAGTAATCTGAAGGATGGTGGCAGTTTTCAGGTTTATCTCATTCTTGTAGCCTGTCTGGATAGGATTTCTCTGGTGGGGTTTTATTTTCCTTCTCTCCTCCCCTCTCTCTGTGTTGGCAACACTGTATTTGTAGCTGGGCTTTAAAAAGTCAGGAAATGGCACTGCTGGGCCAAGCAAAAAAGCCAAGCGCAGCTTCTGTCCTGTCCCAACACCCTCCTGCCCCAGCTGCAGTCCCTGCCTGCTGCAAGGTGAATCCAGAGCTCCCTTCTCCCTCTCCAGGGTCCCTCTGGCTGCCTGGGGAACACTCTGGCACATAAACTCTCTGTACCCAGTGATGTGCTGAGAACTTGCTGCTCTCTGCATGCAGAGTGCCTTTACAGAGGAAGTGGGGCTGCTTTCCCCTCTCTTTCATCAGAGTTTTCCTCCTGATTAAACAAAAAGCTGAAGTACAAAAATAGGAGCCCTCTCAAGGGAAGTTTTGTGCAATGTGCCCTTTTTCCCTTCACCACGCAGAGTCTGAGGGAATGAGCCACGTGGATGTGTAGCCTGTGCCATCCAAGATGTGCTCAGGTGATCCAGTGCTGCAAGTCCATAAAGAAAGGAAAACAGAAACTACAGAAATCAGCATTTTTTCTGGGTTGGCACATTTGGGGCAAACTCTGAGTTCTGATCTCAGACTGACTGACTCGTACATTTGTCTCTCCCACATCACATGACAGAGTTTTAATGAAATAATGTAACCAGGAGGCTTTACTGAGGAGGAAAAGTCCAAGGATTAAAAATGCTCCCTCTGTTTGGAGCAGAAAACACCCTTTTGTTTTCTCCTTAAGACTACGTGCTTGTTTGTCACTGATGTCATGCCTCAAACAGCCAGGAGTTTTCTTCCTATTCTTGCAGTCTACAAAAGCTGGTGTGTCTGTCAGTTCTGCAGCTCAGGATGTGCCACATTGCATAAAAATAGAAATCCTGGCTGCTGCTAATGATCCAACAGTGTTTGCCCATTTGTTTGCAATTTTAACCTCAGAACAGCAGTTAGTGAGTTGGGGAGAGCTGCATTTGGTCACAAGTGAAATGTCTCTCGTGATTTCAACTTCATCTTTAATTGACATTAGTCCACAGTTCAAAAAAATATTTGGCACAAGGGAGAACCTCTGAGGAGAGCCCTTAGACAAAGAGAGGGTGTTCCAGGTATGGATGGAGGTGTGTGTGGGGCTGGCTGGGCACAGAGCACTGGGCTCTCTCAGCCTCTGTGCTGCATGGATTGGCTAATGCTCAGTGCAAGTGCTGAACCCTCACAAAGAACCCGTCTTGCTGTGAGCCAGCTCCAAAGTGCTCCTGCCAGAGCAGCTGCAAGGTTTCCCAAAAGCATTCAGCTGCCTGCAGTTGGCATCTTTCTGCATGAGAAGTAACACAGGGTTTTTTGGAACAGACACACAGGCCCTTTAACCGCCGAGTTTCTTACGAGGTTATTTCAAGAGTTCACCTGCAATACTGGTTTTTAACTTGAAAATATCAACTGTAACCCTTGTGAAATCTTTAACTGTAGTGCTGGTCCTCTCTAACCCCGTGCCAATATCCAGTAGTCACAGCAGAGTCCTGTTTTGTATTTCTTAACATACACCTTCATCCTTCATTTCATTGTGTCCGTGCCTGTGTGTCACTTGGAACAAAAACGTGCACTCTGCTCTGCATTGCTAGAGGTGGTCATACCTTGATGAAATCCAACCCAGGTTGCAGGCTGCCTGACAACAGGAAAGTGGTATCTTTTAGAAATCCAAAAGCAATTAAACTGCTACAATAACTTGGTTTTTTCTAAACAAGAGTTTTTCACTGAGGAGAGCTGTCTTGGGTGATGCAGATCCCCCTCTCCCTGTAACGTGTCCTGTGTTGTAATTCAAAGTAACCCCGTGTATCATGTTTGCCTCTTTTCTTTTTAATGGAATGCTTTTTCTTTCCCTTGCTCCAGTCTTATCTCTTCTGTGTCTGTACTTTCCTGACCAGGATCTTTACAGCCATAATGCCCATGGTAGCAGCTGGATTGATTCCAGACGATCCCACATTGCAGCCAATAAGAAGACTTGTGTCCCTTGTAGGATTTTTTTTTAAATGTTTGGTACTGTGGTTTCCTCTTGCATGACCCCGTGTTAACAAGCACTGCTGGTTGCATTCTCCTGGCTGCCAGTGGGATCCCAGAGGATCAAAGTGCCAACCAGAATGACCAGTTGGTGTCAGTACTTATCCCAGTCCTCCATGCTCATCCTCAAACTGACATGTTATCACCTTTTGCCTTAATGTTGCCATGCTGAACCAGACATTATTCCTTGGGAAATCGGTGCAATATGCAGTTCTAACCAGCATCTGTTAATTCTGCTTCCTAAGCAAGGCTATTCACAGTTCTCACCAGTGCTTTTTGAGAAACTCGTTTCTAACAATTTGTTACAATCATTAGTTAGTTACAGAATTGAGAGGCTGATTTCCACATTAATTTTCACTGTTAATTACAGGCTGTTGCTTTCATGTCTTTCTATCTATGCCCTATATATTTTGTCTCTAATTACATATTTGGAATAGAGTGTAAACTCTTCATAATCAATTCTGTCATCCAATTCTTGGCTCTCCCTGGAAGACATACTGATATTTGTTAATGCAAAGTCTCTTTGCATTAGAACTGCTGCTTTAGTGATCTTTATATTTACAGCAACGCCACAGTTTCCTCTCCACACAGACAGGCTTTTTCCAAACATCCTCCATGAGAATTTTCTAGCCATAATAACAACTTTCATTGTTTCAGAAGGAATTTAAAAAGCTGAACCCTTCGGAGATTTACGAACTTATTTTTCTCCTGCTTAATTTCCTGATAAAGTGAAAAATTACTGAGCTTTGACATTTGAAACAGACTCTACAAACACAGCAGTCCTTTGTGTGGGCTTCCAGACAGTAACCCTGAGCAGGCAGGACCAAATGTGCTCTGTAGAAAGGCTCAGTCACTAAACACTTCTTTTATCAGCTGGAGCTGGCTCTGGCCCTGTAAATACATGGTATATGTGTGTGAACTCATGAGCTCCTGTGATGCAGGTGGTAGAAAAGTACGAGGCTAATTAAGTGCAAAAGACTTATTTCACTATTAAGGCTGCACATCTGAAGCTAGGAAATGCAAAAGTTCAGGTCCTGCTGGCACTGTTATTTATGTGCATTTAACACTTGTGTAGTGGTTTATTTCCCTTTCTAATCAACAAGTAATTATCCTTAATATTCTCAGTGATTATCATCCAGCCTCCTGTGTATTGAGAGACATGGAAGGTTGAACTCCCTGGTCTGCACAAGGCAGCTGGGAGGGTTGGGATCGTGGTGCTGGGGGATGAAGGGAGAGTGGGAGGGGGGAGAACACTGAGGAAGGTGAGCCTGGACTCAGGATCAGGTTTATGTCCTGACCAATATTCCACCACCCGCCAAAGCTGAGGTTATACTGGCACAGCCCCTACTGTGGAAGCATTTAGCAGCTCCTGTCCTGGATCACAACTGTGACACCTGGTACAGTGCAGGCAAAACAATCTTCACCTCCTGAAGCCCACCCAGCACTGAGAGCAAAGGGATCCACAGCCAGCTCAGTCCTTTGGTAGCAGGAACCACAACTTTTGCATTTCTCAGCAGCCCTAAACACTGCACTAACACCTCTTGTACTGAACCCACAACAAATGTTGAATTTGCCTAATCCAATAACTTCACCCCATACAAATAAAATGATACTAAGGATTTTTTCCAGCTGTATTTTTTAGCTGTGTTAAATGGCTGTTGGTTCATGTACGTCATTATCTTAGAGCACCCAAGGTGTGTGACAGGAAATGACGTGCACACTCGTGTGCATTTGTTTAGAGCTTTCATCCTGCAAACTCTCCTGCACACAGGTGCATTTATTCATTCATTTTTGCAGGAATCAAGTTTTGTATCAAAATCTCTACGCTGGGAAAAAATGTGGAGACTTATTTTCTGACCTTGTGAACTTCCCTGCTGACAACCTCAAAAAAAATTCTATTTCTGCTTTGTGGTAAAATATACAGATTTAATGCCAAAGATACCACTTTACTTATGCCAAGAAACTAACCTGGATCGTGTGGCTTCGTTACCTGAGGGCTGGGGAAGGGGGAACCTACATCTAAATGATACCTGCACCTTGTAGAGTCAACAGCATTTAGAGCTTATCTGAAGCTGCTTGAGACTGCAATGACTCCATCCCTAACAATGTTCTGACATGCACTCCCATCAGGCTGCTCTGCCTTGATTTCCTGCAGATGCAAACAGAGTTTTCTGCTCGGTGTTTTGTTGTGCTGTGTATTGGGGTGGGTGTTTGAAGTGCTTTCAGGATGGTAAACACTCTTCTTTCTTCTCCCTCCCTCCCTCACCGCTCCCTTCCCGGAAGGTTTAGTTTCTTCTCTCGTGATAAGAAACGTATGCAGGCGTCACAGAAAAATGTCCACTTCCAGGAAACTTTTGGAGAATGGTCACATTCAAACAGAGACGACTCCTACATGGAACAAGGACAAGAAGCCCTGCAACACCTGTGACTAAACCCCTGAGGTGTTTGGTTTGCTGCAGTAGATCTCGACAGTCTCCTAACAAGAAGCTTCTGTAAAGCATCGCGGCAGCTCGTCACTTTTACTTGCCTTGCACACCTCGGGGGTTATTTCAGACTCTCCAAAAGGGATCCCTCACTGTTCACTTGGTGACTGTTTGCTGCAAACAGGAACCCAAGCTTTGTAGTAACAGCTGCTGACACCCTGAGACGTGGAAGCTTCTAGATGACTTGTTTTGTGCTGAGTAACAGGTCTATGATCTTGTTCATGCATTAACTACAGTAACACAAGCTTCTTTAAACCAAAAAAGGACCTGTGCCATTATTAGAAGTTTGTTTGCAGTGTATATCTAGTACAGGGCAAAGACTCTTTTACCCTGTTTGTTAACACTATTGGTTGTTTGCTTTTTATTTCTGTAAGAACTTTTTCAAGAGGGATACGACAGCTGGACGCCCTTGGTGGCAGCCCACAGCTCTGCTGTGTCCTGTCAGTGCCGCTGGCATCGGCATCTTGCAGAGCCACCCCTTGGAAATCCACCTGGCACAGAGATAACTGGAGTAGCCTTGAGAGGGACAGTGAGTGCACATTTCCCTTGTGCTTACAGTGCCTAAAGCATGAAGAGCCAATGTATGAGGTGAGCGTGCCTTGTGTTCTGCAGTATTCATGGAAAACAAATTGCTTACAGGGAGGAATCCTAACTCCTGAATTTTTCCCCTTCTTACCAGGGACTTCCTCACAGTGTAGCAGGCAGCTGCTGTAAAGGGATTAGATCTTTCCCACAGCCAGGTTTTTAATTAAGTCACACTTCAGTTTCCTGTCTAGGTAAGACTGCCCAACTTTAGAGGGAAACACATCCTCAGCTGGCTGATGTGAACTATTTCACTGACCTAGACATGACCCCAGCCTTTTCTCTTGACTAAACACTACGTGGGCAGAGCAGATGAATTCTGTGTGTGAGGCTGCTCCTCTGGTGGTGACAGATGTCTGTGTAGCCCCTGTTACAGGACTGAACTCACCATTAACAGCCCAGCAGCCAACCCCCAGGGGCTGGATCTGCTTTGCAGCTGAGCTGGTGAGACCCCGGGCCTGACCAAGGTTGTCCTTCCAACACTAAAACCCCCCAGGATCAGCATTGTGGACACCCAGTGCCAGTGCCCTCCCCACCTCTGCTCCACACACTGCACGAGGAACCTGACCAGGGGGAGAGGGTGCACGTGTCCATGCTGGAGACCACTGCTCGTGGGGAGGATCTCGTGCCAGCAGGGCCATGGGCAGCTGCTGCAAGTGCAGCTCAGTGCCAGGGGCTGGGAGCTGCTCTTGGCACCACGCCCCAGCTGCTCCACCTGCTCTGTAGAGCCTCTTCTCAGGAGTGGCACCAAGGACAGGAAATACAGCTCAGGCTGGAGCAAAGCTCCAACCACTCCAGGTACTGAGTGTAGGAGGAACTCTCAAAGGACTCCAGAGGGTTTAGTGCAGGCCAGTTGTTTTTATTACAGGGTGATCCAAGAGTGGATTTTTAATGTGTGTGAGCAGCAAATGGTTCTTAGCCCATCTGTAGTAAAACCTCTCCTTGCAGTGGTGGGCTGTGTGCTGCCCTGCTCCTGGCTGTAACTGCTTCATTCCAGCATGGACCTTCTGCATGTCTGAGGTAGGGAAAGTGTTTACTGTGCCCCTCTGGTGTCACTGCAGCTTGGGGCAGAGGAGACATATGAGGCCTTATATGAGACACTGTGACCAGAGTCCAGTGTATTGGGTAGATGCATTTTTGCCTGGTTATGTTTTGGTAACATCCTTAAAACAGCAGCACTTCCTCCCCTCCTGTGAAAAGCAACTCTTAACTGGAGGGAGTGTCTTAATTTAATGATACTTCAATTGCCAAGATCTGGCTTCACTTCCATAGGAGAAACCAAAAAGTGCAGTACAGTCACATCAGGCAGTTAAATTGTGGCTGACCCCATCGAGCACAGTTCAGTCGTGTGGCTCATTCAGAAGGGGTGCAGTGAGCAGAAACAATGCCAGAAAGAAACAATGCCAGAACATGGGCCTGAGTAAGCAGATCCCTTTGGAAATCAGCTGAGAGCAAGGAGCTGGGATAATGGAACTGCACAGAGCCAACCTGAGGCAGTGCAGCACAAAGGAAATGTGCAGGCCTGGTGCACGTACAGCCCTGCAGCCAAACCAGTGCAGGAGGCAGGACAGCCTTCCCCACATCTCTGCAGCCCATTACCTCAGGCCCTGCTGGCATTAACCACTCGTTCTCACGTTTGCAATGCTGCATTCACACACCCCAAAGGTGCTGTCGGGAAGGACGGCGCCGGGGGAAGCGTTTGTAAAGATCTGAGGATCTGTCGTGTATTGTTTGTCAATATTCAAGGAAAATCTGCTTTTAGAAAAGGGGCCAGGATGCTGGCAGGTAAGGGGTGCCTGCCAAGTGCAGGATCACTGACATTTTTGGGGTTGGTTTATTTTTTTTTTTTTTTTGGTTGGGCAGTAAATCATTTTAACAGTTTAATAAATATTTCTGAAAAACACATATTTTTGCAAGATCTGTGTCCTTTTTCTTTTTGGAAAGTAATACCATCCATTCTTGGGAATGCAGCCTATGGATCTGTCTGTGTACAACTCTTCATGGAAATACAGCCTCAAACCAGTCAAGGTTTAGGACAGAGCCATTCCAAGACTGATGAAATACAATTTAAAACACATTATATATTTAGGAATGGCTTATGATGACAAAGAACACAACAGAGCCTTTTCTAGACAGCACTGTAAGCTCCTTAATGGAAGAGGTGTGTCTGTATTTACACATCCTAGCCCTGAAAAAGATGTCTTGCCCTCTGTTTTCCCCAGTTCAGCTACAACCAGCACCAAATCCAGTTTCCAGAATGGATTTAAACCCTGTGTAGAAGGGTGAGGACAGAGTGGGTGCAGCTGCAACCACATTTCCCCGTGACACCCTCCTCCAGTGACTGCCCATGGATTCATCAGGAACATCAGGCATTTTCTGACCTGCTGACTGCCCTGTGGTGCACATTCCTCTGTACAAAGAACTTTCATCCTCCCATGTCACAGACAGTGGATTGGTTCCATGTTTCTCTCACCTGGCAGAACTAGTTCAGGACACATTTATCAATAAAGGTCTTGCCTGTCCCGGTGTCTTCACAAAAATGAAGCCACTTCCCATCAGCTTCTGTTTTGGGGCACAGAAGTTTCAGTTTGTTGCTATTCCATTCCTGTGTCTCCAGCTCTTTCCTAACAAACACGTGGACATCTGGCCCACAAATAACCCCTCACCCAGGCAGCCAGACACGGTGTGTGCTCAGCTCAGTGGGATGCCTGTACACTCAGTGCATTTCTTACAGCACTCACCAGTTCAAAAACATTAATACAAAAGTTTATTTTCTCTAAAGAACAACTCAACACACTTCTGAACTGCACTAGGAACCAAACTACAGAGAGCTGCTGGCAGCAGAGTCGGGCACAAGGTGGCAACACCACAGCTTGTTCTGGGAATGCTGTCACAGCCCCGAGCTGCTGTGAGGGTAGGTCACACACCCCAAGGACAAGGCACAGTCACCTATCGGTGCTTATCATCATCTCTTTGCTTCTTGCTATCTCTGTCCCTGCTCCGGTCTCTATCCCTGTCCTTCCTGTCTCTGTCCTTCCTTTCCCTCCCCCTGCTCCTCTCCTCTTTGGAGTCCCTCTCTCTCTCACCGTCACCCCAAGCCCACGACCTCTCCCTTTCTGGCCAGCGTTTGTCCCTGCTCCTCTCGTGGTCCCGGTCCCTCGTTCTCCAGTCCCTCGTTCCCTCACGAGACCAGTTTCTTTTCTCTGCTGATCCTTCTCCATAGAAATCATTTTTCATGTTGGGCAAATTGATGGGCTTTCGGAAAGGTCTGTCCCGTCCTCCGAACCGCAGCTGCCCGGATTCTTTTTTGCCTCCAAACCCACCCCCAAGCCTCCGGGGAATCCATCCTTTGAGAGTTCTTTCCAGTTCAAAGTCTACAAAGATCTCATGTTGGTCGATGACCAGCCTGTTGGCATCTCTGTGGGCCTTCAGGAGCGCGCGCTCCTCTTTGTACTCAATAAACGCGTAACCCTTGGAAAATCCCGTGACCAGGTCTCGAACCAGACGGATCTTTCTGATGTCTCCGTAGCGGGAAAAAACCTCCTTTAACTTCTCTTCTGTGGTCTGAAGATTGAGCCTCGCCACGAAGAGGGTGAGGTGAGGATCCCCCGTGACGCCCTTGTTGGGTACGTACCGTGCCAGCATGGCCCGCCATATGGCCCGGTCGTGGGGCTCCTCATCCGTGCCATCGATGCTGCCGGCCTTGAGGGGGTCGTACTCCTTCGCTATGGGAGCCCAGTCAGCCATTGTCTAGTGGGGGAGAGCACACATGGCACAGGCTCACGGTTGTGCAAGAAGCGCATCCAGCACCGCCGCATTTCGTGCCCATCCAAAAATCCCCCCGAGTGCGACACACGAAAATAAACCAGCCGTGTCGTTGTTGTATGAGTCAAAATGCCGGGACAGAGCCGTGTCGGGGAGCCGCATCCT
>VYXD01012921.1:609971-623504 GCA_013397195.1 Hylia prasina
GGGGCCGGGACGGGGAGGAGGAGCTGGAGGAGGAGGAGGAGGAGGAGTAGGATGGCGGCCCGGAGAGCGCCCTGGAGAAGAGCCCGTTCCAGCTGACGGCCGCGGATGTCTACGACATCTCCTCCGTGGTGGGCCGGGACCTGCTGCAGCTCCGCGCCGGGCCGCAGCTGCCCGCCGCCCGCGCCCGGCTGCAGTTCAGGATCGTCAGGGTGCTGGAGATGCTTGAGGCGCTGGTGAGCGAGAGCAGCGTGGCCGAGGAGCAGCTGCGGCGGGAGCGGGACAGCCTCCGGCGGGAGCTGGAGCAGCTGCGGGCGGCGGCCCGAGGGAGCGACCCGCAGGTGGGTGCGGGACACGGCCGGGGCACACGGGACATGGCCGGGGCACACGGGGCACGGCCGGGGCACACGGGACACGGCCGGGGCACACCGGGCAGGGGCCCCTTCCCCAGCACGGGCACACCACGCGCGGGTCGCGGAGCGCACCCAGAACCACACTTGAGGTCTCTTTTGTGGCAGCAGGAAGTGTTTCACAAAGTCACTTCCCGTCTTTGGCCACGAAAGCCTTGCAGCTCTTTCCTTCGGGGTGGTTACGGGTCGCAGTGCTGTGGATTCCCCGCTCCAGTTTCACTGCAGTGACTGACCCAGCAAAGCTGTGCAGGCACGCAGAGTTCAGGGAGTACAAACCCACCGTGTTCAGCTCTTGCACAGCACCGGCCCCATAGCGACAACTGTATGCAAACACTGAGGCTTTGTAACCCCCGTGTGAGGGAAATGGATGTCTTGATTACTACAAAGGTTTTAAATTAAAAAAGGTGAGTTCAGTTCTCACCTTTCTTTGACATGAAATTTTGGTGTGGCATTAGATAGTTCAGCTGCCCCTCATCATCTGAGAACAGTCTGATAAAAGCATCTTCTTGACAACTAAATTGCAAACTCTTTGGGACAGAGACTTTGCTTTTAACTGTGGTCAGAGCCTGTCAGAGTTGTGGCCTATACTTGACTGGGGAACACGGTCACTGAGGGAATACAAAAATATGAAGCACTATAATTAACTGCTTGGAAAAAACCAAACCAGGATTGTGATGAATTCATACTAGTTCTAAAAAATCCATATTTATAAAATCCAGATATTTTACTCTCTGAATGCTGAGTTTTTTGAGAGGTTACAAGATCCACTGCTGTTTATTTTACAGCCCAGCCTTGGACCAGATCAAATGGTGATAGACCTCACAGACCCCAACCGGCCCCGGTTCACGTTACAGGAGCTCCGAGATGTATTGCAAGAGAGGAACCAGCTGAAAGCTCAGCTTCTGGTGGTGCAAGAGGAGCTACAGTGCTATAAGAGGTAAAGCTTGAAGTCAGCAGAGAATTAATACTACTAATAACAAGTACTTCATGTCTGGGAAGCTTATCAGGTGAGAGTCTTGCAGGTTTGGGCCCCTCGGTAGGATATAAGCACTGTCCAGGTATGTAAGAGACCCCTGTGCTCCCCAGAGCACACAAGTGAGCAAAGAAAAATGGGAGAAAAATGGGGGAACAATGAAGTCTCTCTGCAGCATGATTTAAAAACCAAACTCCCTTTTCCTCTGCACAGTTCTCAGCCTGTTGCCATAATTGTCCCACTCTCAGCCCACACACAGTTACTCCCACTCCACATCCAGGCTGGGTTCTCATGCACAGGAATTCCTCTGTGCAGTCACAGCAGTTGCACACACACTGTGTCTAAAGCCACACTACATACCAAAGAGCAGAGGGGGTTTCCAGCTCAGCTGTAGTCAAAGTTTCCTTCCTCCTGCAGTACAATGCTGGTTGATCTCTGGTCCTTCACTCCCACGGGGTATGGCACTGATCTAGAAACAGAATATTGAGCTCTTTCATCATTCATGATAAGTATGGGGTTTTTAAAACTGCCAGCAGAGGGTTGTGTAAGGCCCTTGAACTGTACAAACCAAGTGATTTCAGAGAAGGGTTTGGTTTTTCTCGAAGGGAGAGTCAGTGTGAATCAAAGGGTGGGATGTGGGAAGGGTCTTGACCTTGGTGCTAAAAATTCATTCACCCCAAAGGCTCTCCTTCCCAACCTCTGCCCTCTCTCATCAGGCTGGATTATAAACTCTTTGGGTCAAGAAATTTCTTCTTAATCTAGACACAAAATGTCTCAGCACATTAGATTTCAGTTGGGATATCTCAGCAGCACCCTCCTGGAAACAGCGAGCCCGCCCTTTGCCTTGCCTGTAACAGGTTAAACCAACAAGTTAAACTTAAATCCAAGAATTTACAAACTGCCTGACAGCACTTCCCCAGCTCAGCTGGATGCTTTGCTGTGCAGCAGTGGAATGGCTTCTTGCTTTGATTTCCCAGCTGTTACACAGTTTAGTACAGGCCAAGTTAAAAATGTAACAGTGGGAACGGTTTCAGGGTTTTAGTGATTTGAGTCACAGTGCTGTGCACCAAGAGCAGGGCAGGGCTGCTTTTCATGTCCAGTAATTTGTGAGGTAATCTCCTCATACAGTGTTACAGCTTAAGCCAAAACCCATTTTCCCTCTAAACAGTCACATAAAATCCTAATTGTAATTGTAGTAAAGAGCAACTGTGCACAAGAGGATAAATATATGTTCTAAAATGCCTTGTACACGTTGGAAATAAGCTCTGTATAACACGAGGTAACAAACAGCTCAGAGACAGGCTCAAAGTGACTGGTGGTGGTTGGAGGCTGCAT
This sequence comes from Hylia prasina, assembly GCA_013397195.1. Taxonomy (NCBI): domain Eukaryota; kingdom Metazoa; phylum Chordata; class Aves; order Passeriformes; family Sylviidae; genus Hylia; species Hylia prasina. Next base: position 612,687 of record VYXD01012921.1, read on the forward strand.
TTTTCATCATGATTTCTGGGTAGAAGTTACCATGCAGATGTCAGAGCTCTGCAGCATCACCCAGCAGCTCATTGTCTCATTTATCCAAGAGGAGAGTCTGCCCCAGAATTACCCCGTGCCTGGTGTCACAGCGGTTTTTAAGCGCTCTGTGTTTTGATTTCCAAATCCAGTTGAGTGTTGCTTGGCTACTCTTTGCCTGCAGCTACTGCTTTGATGCTCTCCAAATGACTGAGGTCAGCTCAGGACACGCTGTGAAAACACTGAGTGTGCAGCCTGGGAAAATCTAACCCCGTTCCAGGGAGGGAAAACACGCTTTGGTCACACTGAAACTGTTGCCTGGAGTAGGCGGTTACAACTTCTGGAGTGTAGAAACACTGAAGTGGGAGGGCAAAATGTAGAGCTGAGGCAAAGCCTTTCTTCTCTCCTCTGTAGGGTGGAAAGAGGAACAGGCACCTGGCTTGCAGGGGAGCTGGGAATCTCCCATCTGTTCCCAGGCCTGCTGAGAGCCTGGCTGGCTGAGCTGGAGGTACCACACATCCACCCCTGCAGAAATTCACCATTTGTATCCACACCCTCTTATCCTTGGACTTTTGCACAAATCCAAGTGTGATTACACTCCCTTTTCACCTCCATTATTATTTGCCATGTTTTCTCTGTGGAGAAATCAGCTTGTTACTTTTTTTTAGTGTTCTCATTAAAGCATAACCCTGGCACCATTACATTGCTGTATTTAGGGGTAATAATTCATTATTTTCAGTTCACTACAAGGAAGAGGTTGGACTGCCATCCCTGTCCTGTGGACACTCATTCACCCATGTCCTAACTGCCCAGTGAGAGGTCTAACTCACGCACTGTCACACTCTGCACAAACCCACAGAAAATAAACAAAACCATTTCCTTTCCCAGTGGGATCATCTCACAGAAAAGGGACCAAACTGAAGTACTGGAAAAAGAAGCCACTGGCAGCAGTGCAGGCAGCAGCAAGGACAGGGAAGAGAAGACAATCATCAAACGACTGTAAGTTTGTGTGCAGATTTTGGGGCAGAATTTGTGAGAACATGGCCCACTCCTCACACAGTAAATCCAGGGATGGATGCTGAACTTTAGCCTAGTTGGCTGGATATTGTTTTCTGCTCTCCATGTGAAGTTAAAAACCTGATAAAGCAATCTCTTCCTGGGGAAAAAAAAAAGCACTGCACAGGAAAGCAACCTCCACCCAGGCAAGCAGGGAGTCACTTTTTTTCCTAGGAAAAACAAGCATTCCCAAGCAAAATGATTCAATATTTGCCTCCCCTGCCAGCCCCTCAGGCATGTGCTGTGAGAATACCCCAGCTGGCCCCAGGCTTTGTTTACATTGTACTCAAAACCCACAAGCTCAGGGTCTGTCCCTAAAGTCACCCAAAATAGCACATTGACAGGGCCAGCCCCCTGCCTGTTCCTTGTTTTCCAGTTGCACATGATTGTTTCATTTCTGCTATTTATTTCTTTCCTTTAGGTTTTCTTTTAAACATGGAAAATGAGCATCCTCAAGGACTTTGCTGCTGGTGAGAATGGCACTGATGAGCCTCAGAGGTGTTGGGAAAGACAATGATTGGAAGCAGCAGCATCACTCCTACTGTAGAGAATGAGCAATCTCATTAAAATAATGTTGTATAATATTCTTTCAGAATAGATTGTACTCTGCTTTTTCAGAAACTGTTTGAAACAGACACTTTTTGTATTTCTTACTGTTAGACATTACCCACATGTAGAAAATAAAACGTTTATACAAAGTTGGGGTTTATTCTCATTAAAAGAGCCTGTGATGATCTGCACTAGAGCACACTTATCCTGTCCAGCCATCAAAACATTCAGCCCAAATGATTTTGTAAGATGAAGGTAAGTTAAGAGAGACTAACATTCACAAGTGGGTGTTTGGGGGTGGGATGAACAGCGGAGAAAAGCACAGCAAAGGAAGAAAAGCTGCTGTAATTGGGCTCTGCCAAAGGACTGAGGGGCAGGCAGTGCTCAGACTGGAACAGGTGCACCAAACATTTCATTTCTGACAGATGAAGGTCCCCTGTGGTAGGCAGTTGTGTTTTGCATAAGCTCTGTTCTTTCAATCACCTGCCACAAGCTGTGTGTTGGCCCCAGTAATGAGATTTAGCACCAGTGGAAGCAAATAGGGCAAACAGAGGAGTGGCAAAAGAAGCTTGAAAGACACCAATTAGGTTCTCAATTTAGAAAGGCAGAATATCCAGAGCAGAAAAGCCCGAACAAACATAAAAGAAGCAGTGACAGATATCAAACTGTGATCTTACTCTCTTCAGAAATAAAAGCAGGCTCTGAAGTCTTTTGATTCCCTCTCCTACACTGGCAGCACGAAAAAATATAGGGCACTTCACACATGTGCTCAGCTGCACAACGTGCACGTGGCTCAGCAGAAGGCAGAGCTGCAGCCTCCCTTCAGAGGTCAGGAACAACTCGTCTGTCAGCAAGGCCACTCCACACATGGCTGACCTCAGCCAGCTGCTTTAGCCAGGGCACAGAACCACTCAAGTCCTTTTGCCACCTTCAAAATACCAAAGAGCCTTGGCCGTGCCCTCACTGTGTATTTTCTAGAGCACAGCAGCAGGGAAGGCAGTTCTGCATTGCCTGAGCAGAGGCTTTGCACAGAAAAATTAAACAAAGAAACAATCAGCAACAGCCAGAATGCACCTCTGAGCTGAAGAGAGATGCTTACATGTGGTCTGAATTCCATCCTCTTCCATGGTTTATCCAGGGATGTATTTTCCAATTTCCTTTAAAAAAAGCAGTTTAGCTCCCAACCCAAGGGCATCTTTCCCTGGGACACCTTGTTAGAAGATGAAGCCTTCCTGTGAGGCACAGAGATAAACATCCAAATGACACATCCTGTGAGAAGTACATTGAGATAGATCTATAGATCTCTATATGTGTTCCTACAAAAGTAAAGGATACATATGCAGTGCAACATGAGCTTTATTTCCATCCTCCAACGCAGTGCTACTCAATTACCAGTTAAGCTTTCAGAGAAGACATTTTCTTTTTATGTAAAACAGGGAGATCTTTCCCCTTCCTTGTTTACAAAAGTGATGCTGAAGTACAGGGTTTTAAGCTATTCAACCTGATAGAGAACAAGTAAATGTTTAAATAAAATAAACAAAAAAAATTATTCCAATTTTGACTTAAGGGAAGTGCTTTAGTTTAACAGGACACTGTACACATTGCTGAGGTCTCTGTTACTGAGACCAGAGAAAAATCAGTGCCAACTCAGACAAGTTGGCCAACGAGGCTTACCTGAAACTCAGTACATGTAATGTAACAGGTCTCCAGTTAATTCTTCAGAAATAGGAAAACACCCAGGCTTGCTCGGATAAGTTTGCCTCGTGTGAAGCAGTAAATAATAGAAAGCATTTAACAGCTAATGATTTTCACAGCTTTCTTTCAAAATGCTCATGAACTGCAATGGAGACACAGGTAGTATAGCAGCCGTTTCATCAATAATAAATATATTCTTTATTTTACAGAGACATTGTCTTCAAGTTTTTAATTTAAAAAATACATCACTAAGCCACCTCTCTTGCTGCTGGAGCACACAACCAGGATGTTGTTGCTATCTGACCTATCACATAGGCAAGCATAGGATTGTCTAGAGGGCATTCAGCTGGAACAGCAGCAGCCTTCAAGACATGAGGAATAGAAGACATTAACAGAGCCACAGATCCCTTGCTGACATCTTCCAGCAGCAAGCGTGGCTGATGGCTCACAGCCATTTTCATCTACACACATGCCAAGCCTGCCTTGGCAAAAATTCCAACTGGTAAGAATTCATCTTTAACATAAAGGACCTGCATTGTATTGCCTGCCTATATCCCAGATTTGGCTCTCCAGCAGTAACTTTCTGAACATCCACGAGATGCCAAGAGCTCAACTCCCATGTGAGACAGTGGGACCAGACTGTGCTGGACAGACCTACAGGACCAGGCAATAAGGAATCTACTTTCTTCACTGCATAAACTCCATCACTACAGTTTGAAGCTGCATATGAAGATGACTCCTATTTTTGGAACCACTATGCTCTACTTCAAGCATTCACAGTAAATAAATAGCTTCTGATGTGGCTAATTAGCATAGGAAGGTAATATAAAAATTTTTGGAGAGAGCTTTTACTTCTTTAAAATCCTCTGGAGACACCTCCAAGAATCAACCATAAAAAAGGTACCTTCTCAAAGTTTAGAAAATAAGTAAATGTCCAACATTGATTCTCACCGTGAAGTTCTATCTTCACATCTGTAATCAGTATCAACCCAGTCTATCAAAATTCACCCTCATTTGGCTGGGAGTCATTTCTCCAAAGGAAGCAGTCAGTCTGACCATCCTTTCCCCTCAGTGCCAGTGCATTTGAAGTTGACTGCCAACAGAATGTGTGACACAGGAGAAACTGGATTCCTACCACAAGTTATTTGAGAATGACAATAGCATCCATCTCAGAGAAGCCTGTCAGCACTGGGCTGTGAAAGCAGTGTGACAGGCAGTCAAGCCACTGCATGACCAAGTCAGAGTACAGCAGTACTTCTGTCATAAAGCCAAGTTCAGCACCCCAAAGTGGAGCCTGAGATTTCCTTGCAAAAGCAGAAGCACAACGCCAGTGATTAAGTTCCTGTGCAAGTCTTTCACTGCTCAAGTGGCACTGGTCACTGTGCAGAAGCATTCAAATTTTAAGGAGGGTTTTCCTTTTATGATATAAAAGTTTTGGCAATCTAAGATCAATTATTCAAGCCTGCCTGGAAAACTGTACTAGGTATTTAAATACTGCAAAGCAAAAAGGCAGTTTTTAAGGAGCTCGGAAGACCATAAGCAGTCCACTAAGAAAGCTGAGGGAAGTGAGGGCAGGAAAAAGAAAATTCACTGACTCCTTGTAGAACACTCAGTCCAAAACCAAAAACCCCAAACCAAGGAAGATGAATTAGTGTTTCAGCCACGGGTGAGCTTCAATGGAAGCTTTGCTTCTGTCTCCATAGTCGTACAACAGTTCTTCACCTGCCTTAATGTCCCTGGAAGCTATGAGGATGAGATGAGGCACACCATCGATGTCGTGGAGCTTGGTCTGACAATTGCCACACTTGCTGTGATTAATGAGCCTTCCCAGACGATTCGTTTCTTTCGTGGCATCGACACTGAAAGAGCAAGAACAGAAGGTGGGATTGCTCCTGGGACAGGGGCACCTTTGTGGACAAAGCCCAAAGTGCAAATCGGACAAAGACTCAGGAATCCGCACGAGTCTTGAAAAATTAAGGAGAAACAGAACATTATCATGTTACATCACAGAACCACCATGATTAAAGAGACAGCCATAATACAGCAAGGCAGGGAAACTGAAACAATTCTGGGAGATTTTGAAGTTAGCACAAATCCCAGAAACTGAAACCTTGGGATTGTTTGAGCTGCCTCTTTCCAGGAATAGCAGAATCCACATGCGAAACAAATTATAAAGCTTGGACTGAAGTGGGTGTCAGATACTGGAGAAACAAGGACACCCAGTCAAAGTTGAAATGTTTCTCTTCCAGAGAGTCTGCCCATCCTGCTTTCCAACCCAACTCCTCACAACTCAGATAAAGGAGCTCATTTTACAAGAGGATAAATTTAGGCAGAAAACCACTGCAGAACTACAAGCCTCATCCAAGCAGATGCAACTCTTCACATAGTTTGTGCTGTACTTCAAAGAAGAGGGCTTTGAGTCACCTGCCATTCCTCATAGCCCAGACGTATGGGAGGCTCTCAGACCACAGATCAGTGCTCCAAAACGTTTCATAATTCACAGTTCCCATTAAAAACAAACAAAAAAATGCATGAAAACAAGAAAAGAATTGGCAGCATTCAAAGCCTCAGTCAATGGAAACTTGAGCTTACCAGTAGGTTTTGCTGAGGTACTGGAAATAGTACATGTAGCAGCCTGTGGATGGGTCTTGAGCATACACAGCCTCTCGTTTCTTGGCATCAGTGATCTCAATGAGATCCCCATGATATTCAACCACAAATTCTCCTCGATTAAAATGTTTAGTAGCAATTACTCCTCTCCCTTTGCCATCGATGTAATCAATCTGTTGAGTTGAAAACACTTTCTCATTTCCCAGCTGATTTACATCATTGCAGTTATGCTGATTACTAGGAAATGATTTGTCATTAAAAAAATGCTGCAAAAGGGAATTTGTGTCTACTGCAGACAAAGCTGTAGAAACACAATGCATGGCACTGTGGAAGAAATGCAGGATGAGTTTGTGACACACTGAGTTATGGGGTAGCTGGACACAAAGTCTTCCATTAAAAGAACTTTGAAGTACATTTATGTAAAGACCTTAAAGCCCCCTCAGTATTTAAAAGAGAGGCTGCACATACATATCCTTCAGAGCCCAACATTGCTCACTCTAAAGGAAGGACTGTGTGTTCCAGTTTTCCTGCATTTAAATCAGAGAATCACAGGGTCCTGAGACTGAGTTCTGCTAATCTCTGTTTAAATAGATTAACATCAAAGATATTGTATAATAAACAGTACATGACTACTTAGGTTGGCACTGCAGTTACCTTCATTCCTTCTTCCTTCCCACTTGTAATCAGCTCATCTATTTTCCTCCTTTCCTCAGTCTGCAGAGTAAACAAGAACAAAAAAAATGACAATATTGTTGATAGCTTTTGTAGCTTATTCTAGAGCTGGAAGGAAATTACCCACCAAGGACACTAATTGTTCCAAACCATCTCATATTTCCAGCAAACTGAATGGCAGAAAGACAGACTTCTGCCCCCCAAAATACATGAGAAGCTGGATTCTGTTCTAAACTGGACCGGCACTTCCAAATTTTAAGCATGTTCTTAACAATACTTCAAGTAAACAATGCTATTTGCATTTGGAATGGAAACCATTTACAGAGAGTTACAAGCTTCCCCAAACTTTCAGCTAATCAGGCATGTTATAAGTAATGTCATTTTAACAAGAGGCACTACCTCTAATTCAGATTTGCTCTTCCTGGAACTTCTTCTTACTGGGTAATAATCTGTTACTTTTCGGTTTGGTGTTCTTCCTTGTGTTCTAAAGAGTAAGAAAAAGAAAACACAGGCACATTTCAGACTATTTGTTAAGTTACACCTCTAGAGCAAAGGTACGTGCAAGAAATTTTTATTTGACCTTGGTAAGTTGAAAGGTGATCACTATGAATCAGTGTTTTTTATCAGTACTCTTAGCTTCAAGCCTCAGCTACATCCCCTTTTCTTCCCCACACTATTTCCATTACTCCAGTACTAATCCTTGAACAATGAAAGTGAGATGTCGTTGGAGATCAACTGAAGGTCACATTACAAGTCTGGGGCCCCCTGCGTGCCTTGCCAGAAGGCACTCGAACATTTAGGTCACGAAAACTGCTTGGCAAGGAATGCATTAATGTTAGTTCACATTACTCTGATACCATGAGAAAGGCTATCAGCTCAACCAGGAAGCCTCCAGCTGTTCTGTTTCTCACAAGACATTCCCATTTGTCCACAGGAAAGTAGAGCTTAATGGCTTGTTAATTTCTTTTTTCCAGAGGTGATCAGCAAATATTTCACTTCTGATAGAACAATAGAGCATATTGACCTTGCTTTCAACACAAATAAGTGTAGGTACAAAGTAGGTACTTGGATGCTATTTTAGGGCTTTTAAATCCTGATAGTCTCCAGAAAACAAAGAGCTGTCCTTTCACAATTCCACAAGTCACTTACTTTTTCCTTGATCCTCGTTTTGCTTTAACCATCTTCTTCTGAGCTGGCTTTGCATTGGCCTCCTCAGCACAGTCTGCAGGCAGGGGAGCCTTTTGGGTTTCCACAGTTTCTTGGTTTTGATCAGAGGGCACCGAAGGATTGCACCCACCTTCCTTATCCTTCTGGTCTTCTGGTTTCACAGCACCTTCAACTGTTTTGCCACCATTCTTCTTTCCTGGTGACAAGGAAATGGAGTAAGGCTCTGAACTTAGGGCCAACTACACGCGAGTGCTTTAAATGAACTCCAGTGGTTTATAGCTCTGTCAAATGAGAGAAAAAGGACAGCAATGACCCTGCACTGCTGGGCTCAGCAGCTGCAGATGTTGGTACCAAGTGGCCAATGCCACTCAAGCTAAATCCATGGGACCTTAAGGCTGGCACTGACAAGAAATCTTCACTCCCCACAACCAACATTTACTTGTTTTTTGCATCCTACCCCAATACAACCACATCCTCCTCCTCAGACAACCGACTCAGAGGGAGGTGAGTGTGGTTTAAAGCTGAATAACGTTTTTATGTAGAGTAAATTATCAGGTTTAGCAGTCCCATCTGCTGAGACAGATGTTTCAGTCTCACTGGAGAAAAGCAGCACAGCTGCAAGGCCTCAGCAGTGGGACAAGCTAAAGCCACCTTCACTTCCTTGTCAAAACTGGGGAGCCAAATTAGGAACTAAAGGCCCCAAGTTTCCAGAAAGCCTGGCAGTCCCTGCATCAAATGGGACTTAAAATACCTGCTTGCTAAAAGTGTTGGCAGCCAAGTGCTTTGACAAATTACAAGCCTGAGCAAATGCACCTTTAAACACAAGTCAGATGGGTCATCTTCCCTTTCATAAACTTACAGGACAGTCCCATTTCCAGTCACTACACTGAAGCACCTGTGAAGCCTGGCAGATTTGGGCTCCTCCTCACTGCTTTTACTCTTTGATGAAAATGTTAGAATTGGGGCTGGTAGGAGCACATTCACCAAGATAAGCAATCCAAAGCTCAATCTTACCAGCTCCTTTCCTGTAGGTTTCCTTTAGTGTTTTGCCCTGACATTTCACCTCGTGATACATGACAGAGTTTTCTTCTTGAAGCGGGGGGCGAGCACCAGGAGCTTTGTTGGGATTCAGGTAGCTGTAGATTTTGGATTGACCAATAAACACATTCTCCTAGAACAGACCCACACACAAAAAAATCAGTTCAGCACAGAGATTCTGGGAACCTCAAGTGGGCATCCACAACAGTCTGCAGCAACCAGGGCTGACAGGTGATTGTGCTGATGCAAATCCCACTGTTTGAAGCATCACCCTCACTGACATTGTGATTTCTAAGTGAAAACATAACAGTGCTGAGCACTCTGAGAACTCAACTAATGCAAGCTCTCAGTCTGAAAGAGCTTTCACATAAAATGTGGCAGGATGGGTAGTCATAGCTAACTCCAGCCTCCACCCTTGTGCCTCACAGTATGAACTTTGGTGCTAAAAAAAAACCCCCAAGCCTGAGCTCCTGGGGACGAAGGCGGCCTCAAAGAGCACAAGCCAAAAAAAATATGAATAACGCAGCAAAAATTGCCCAGGCCCAGTACACAGAGCTCTCACAGCCACAGAGGTATGAGCTACCCAGCTACTCCCAGGAGGTGTCAAATGTTGCTGCAGCAAATTATACGCTCAGCTGAGCAGCAGAGGACTCAGTTTTACAGCTTACCTTGAGTGACACCTCTCAGCAAAGCATGGGAGATAAACAGTGCTAACTTTTTATCCATTATGCGACAAAAAAATAAAGTGTGAAAGTTGCTCATGGCAAAAAAAGCCCATTAAAGAGTCTACACAAAGCTCAGTCAGGAAAATGGCAAAACCCTCTGGCATGGCCAGACACCACAGATGCAACTTGGGCAGAATGAGTTTTTCTTGGCTAGTTTGACTCAACCAAAAGCAAATTTCAGACATTGCAAGCCAGTTAAAACCACCAAAATGTGCATGCATTTTTTTTAGAAAAGCAAGGAACAAAGGGTCCCAGTAGTTAAAAAAAGATAGCTCAAATATAGCTGACTAAACAAATACCTCAGTATTTCAGTCACATTCATGGAAAAAGTAAACAAAGTACACAATAGAAGAGATAGGATAATTTTAATAATTAACGTAGTCATGAATAACAAACTTCCTGTGTACATAATTCACACAAAATCAGACCAGTTAAAGGCTCAAATCTTAGTCCACAAATAAACTTTACTAAAGATTGAGATTAAGATGGAACAGCCCAAGAAAAACCAAATCAGACGGACAGTCCCTGACCTCCACTATTTCTGAAAGGCCTATGAAAGGCAAAACTTGCTTATTTAAAAAAAAAAGGGGTTTCAAAGCATGAAATACTATGAAAACACTCCACTTCAACAACTGCAAGCAATGAACCCTGAGCTTCAAAGTCTTCAAGATTTTGTAAGAAGCTTAAATAGGGGCATTTTGGAAGAAAGCCCAAAGCAGTGAACTGCAGTCCACCTGCCAGCTAAACCTTCAGGCTCTGAATACACCACGAACAGGAAACGAACAACTATTTTTCCAGCATAGCCTCCTCCCTTCATTCCCAGCTCCCTGCCTGCTGTGCTCTTGGCGCAGCCGAGACGCCGCTGCCACGTCTTTGTCTGTGCCAGGCTTGAGACCCCGGAGAGCAGAGACTTTTTCTCAGCACAGCAAAACACACGAAAGGCTGCTGAGGAGTTCCAGGATTTGATGCAATAGCCACAATTTTTTTCCATTGGGAGTTAAATGCAAAGAGACAAGCAGCCTCCGGCCAGCTGCCTGTGACAGAACTACAGGACAGGGAAGATGGCACGGAGGGAATGCCGAGCCTAGGGCCTGTCTGCGGCAGGGCACAGGGAAACACGGAAAGAGTCCGACTGTACTTAAAGTGAACCGATCTCTGAATGATGCGAGGGGCACCCGAAGGCCCGGGCCCCGCGGCTCCCCGGCGCGGCCCGCACGCCGGCTCGCCCGCACCGGGGGGAAGCGGAGGGCACTGCAGACCCCCGGGAGCCGCCCGCCCCGCTCCGCCC
>VYXD01012921.1:628487-664093 GCA_013397195.1 Hylia prasina
TTTGAAGTGGAGAGATGAGGCCGGGGGGATGGGGGTGTTTGATTTATGGTGCCGGAGCGGCTCCGAAAGGCGCCGTGAGACGGAGCCCTCCCGCCCTTCCGCGGGATCGCGGCGCTGCTGAAGGGATCTTTAAAGAGGTGAAGGTCTGGAAACAAAAAGTCGCGCATGGGACAGGATTACGCAGCCGATTCTGGCCCAACCCGGAAGTTTATGTCGGGAACACGTGTTGGTGGGAAGGTGGCGGGGCAGGAGCCGCCGACCCCCGGCTCTCCCGGGGCTTCCCCGCCCGGCCGAGCCCTCCGGGGCCCCGCTGCTCCCGGGGAGCTGAACCGCGGCGACAGACACGGCCTCAAAGTCCAGGGACTCTTAACGAGCGCACCTCAAACAGAGGTTGCTAGGGTGAGTAATAGTTTAACGTAGAAATGCTCCTACAGTCTGATGGGGAAAGAGGCCTTTTGGGGTTTTTTTCGGGTTTTTTTCAGGCTGTTTCTTTATTATTTTTAGCTGACCAGGCTCCACACTGCATTTGAGAGTATAAATTAGAACTCTTGTACTTTCTTTCAGGTACTCATAGGCTGGTTTTAAGTGTTTCATACCTGTTAAAGATGAGGCAAATTTTGTAAATGCTTAAAAACCCCAAACCTTGAATTGATATATTAGGTAACTCCAAGGTTAAAAAAAAAGAAATTAGTGTGATTAAACGACACAGTGCAAAGTTATGAATAACTCATGGTAGACTATTTGGCTTTAGACTATCAAGGTTGTGTCTGGATTAAAATTATTTAAAAACACACATTAGCATTTTATAAGCTGCCCTCTCCCAACATTGAAAATCTGTAGTTGACGTTGTAAAGCAAGAATTGAAATTGTGTAACAGTGTGACATTTGAATTGGTATTCTGTATCTGCCTCACAGCCATGAGATGTTATATTTGTATGCAGGCTTAATATTTAGAAATGAAATGTGGGCAGTTTGTCTTTTTGTCCAGATTACTACTTTGGTTTCAGAACTGGCTGAGAACTTTTCCAAAAGCCATTGAAGCAAGTTATGGGTATAGGTAAAGGTGCTTTGAGATACACCTGGAACTGGCTGCCAGGCTGAAACTAAGGATCCTGGTGCTCACGTGCTGCTCTCATTTCTTTGAGTTTTTACTTCTTAAAAACTTCAGCTACTGGCCAAATTACCAGCTCTAGCCTTGTGGTCTGAAAGCTGATTTCATGCCAAATTATTGCATTGTTAAGTCTTTTAATATTTCCAAAACTTCTGATTTTCGTATGTGCAGACTGTGTAACGTACTGTAAATTTTGTAGAACAGTCATTAAAAAGCTTTGAGGCACAGTTGAACCCCACAGTGCCCTGAAGTGTCCCTCGTGTCCTTGAAAGCTTTGATGTCTGAGTGCTAACCAGCCTTGGAAAAACGGGGATGATCCTTCCAGGATTGGAGTTAACTTGTGATTTTTGTGAGAACACTTTTGTACGTGTAAATGCAAAATTAAGTGCTAGTCTTGAGGTGAAGGCATGGAAGGACGAGTGAGTTCATTAATTAGGGTTTGCTCTTTGATTGGATGGTGACTTGGAGAGGACCAGAAGGGGTTGGTTGAGGGGTTTTTTTACTGTTACCCGGGTTGCTTTCTGGAGGCAAAAGCTGTGAAAGGAGCAGAACCCACGTGGATATCCAGAGAATCCTGTTGGGTGGGATGGGGCTCAGCAGCCCTTACACCTCTGCTGTGAGAGGCTGCAAAGAGACATGTGGAATTTTCAGGGCAATAATAACCCACGGTTTACAGGCAGGCAGAGAATTTGCAGGGCAAAGCTGTCTTGTCTCTACAACTCCAGTATTTGTGTGATATTATAAATGGCTTCCAGTACAGTTCAGGGACAGGTATTCCTCCAACAGGCAGTGAGATAAACCTTTCCAGTAGAAGAACCAAAGCTGCTGGATGCTGTTTGTGTCCCAGGTGTCTGAAGGGCTTGGGAATAGCAGTGCCTGGTTGATTGTGATGTTTGGTTTGGCCCAACTTATGATACTGTAATTGATTATGGTTTTTAAATAAGCGCTTTGGGCGTGCAGTGTTACAATGTGTAACTCACAGACCTGAAAATCAAAAGGCTCTTCATTGTTTGGGATTCTACCATTCTCTTTCTCTGGGGAAACAGAGCAGGTTGCTCGACATGTGTTTAGAATATTTTTTTCTTTTTTTTTTTGTTTTGTTTCTTTGTACCAAAGCTAAAATGGAAGGGGAGAGAGAGCCAGGTTGGCATGGATACATGACATGATATTAAACATGGCATTCTGGTTTTGTATCTTTAAATCAGGAATTATTTACATAATGTGCAGTGATCACAAAACCATCTCTTTATCAAAGTTTTAAGCTATATTCTTCATCAGGAAAGGACCTTACAGAAATGTTTGGTGTGTTTTGGTAGCCCTTCTTGAAATAGCAGCAATTTGTTCTTCTTAAAACAAAGAAAGATTAAGGTACTACTACTGTTAAAATTTTATAAATACATTTTTTTTAGTTTTATTTAATGGGCTGATTTTTGCTCAGTGACATTGGACTACCTCATTAAACATAGACAATCTTATCTGCAAGATTCTACATGCTCAAAGCAGTTCTTCGAGTGATGAAATGCTCAGGGAACAGCTTGTAATATTCACAACTTTTTAATAAGTATTTTCTTCTGGAGATTTTGAAGATGTGGCAAACAGGTCCTTATATAGTATTGCCAAGGCTGAGCTGCAGAGCTTGATAAAGTCACTTTCCCTTGTGTTAACTGAGGAGCCTCCTACCTTGCAAGATTATGGAGCTGGTTCAGCCTGATAATGCTTGAAGCTTAACCAGCATGTGCTACAGAAAATAAAATAAGTTATCACAATGCAGCTGCTCCTGTGGTTTTTTTTCTACCTCATTTAATTTCCTTGTTAAATTGTGATGGGAATGGTGGGCAGCATTGGTGCTAGGAAGTTGCACAAAGCCTAAAAGTGGTGCTAAATATTCAGTGACTTCTAATGTAAAAATTCTAGAATTTTGTTCCAAACAATGCAGCTTTGTTCCTACTGTACAGAAACAAAATAAGTGAAACTAGTCAAACTTTCATTGTTCAAACTGACAGACAAACAGTTGCTGTTGTTTTAACTGAGCTTTTTGCTGGGTTGTGAGCAACCATGAATTTTTAAGACTGAAAATTTGACATATCAGGAGAGAGGTGCAGCTGGGGGATTTCTTACATGAAAAGAACCCCATTAAAAGGGTTCCTTCTAAACTGGAGATATTTACTCTGAAATTGTAGGAATTGCTCTGCTAGTTTCTATCACCAGTCATCTACTGAAAACTTTGAACCAAGCAACTAAAGCGTTATTGCTATGAAATTTTTATTCTGAACTCTGAAACCTTTAAGATACCAGCCATCCTGTTTTTAAAGATTAAACATGCAGAGGTCAGTGGCATCGTGGATGTGTTAAACTGGACTTGAAACAGATGGGATGGGTTGTGACACCATTGCAGGGTGGCTGGGGAAGATGTTTTGTGGTGTTGGTGTGGGTTTTTCTTCTAGCTTTGGTTTTGCTTTGAGTCTCAACTTCATAGAAAGGCCCTTCCTTCCTGTATTGTGAGACACACTAGAAGTTCTTGAGTCTTTTCATTTTCTCTTAGTTCTCTTAAGTGAAAAGCCCCCAGCCTCTGCCTTTTTGTGCCTCTATTCAGTCCAGTCCCTTAAGTCTCAACCAAACTTTAGTCATATCTTGGCTTAGCTGTGGGGTGATCACAACTCCACACAGACTCAAGAATGATTTAACTCACGTTATTTCTGTTGTACACTTGGACATTTTAGTTTATTTGTCCTTTGAGCAAAGGTGTTGCTCTGTGTGCTGGTGCCTCTTTCCCAAGTGGATACTATGAAGTTACAATTTTAAGGTGTTTTGGAGCTGTTTTGATGGGGTGACCTGTGTTAATTCCCCTTCTGTAGGGAAATTCATCTTCAGTAGCTGCTCGTAAGTTCTGAACACCAAAAGTATTGACAAGCAAAAATTTCATCTGGAGACTTGAACCTTCTTTCCCTCACCTTGTTTCTAGTTAGTAAACAACGCTGCAAGCTTCTTAACTTAGCTGTGATGGCCACTGTTAAGATTTTACTCTGATGGCAATTAAGTATTTCTCTTACCTAATTAATGTGTATGTATAGTCCTCTTTTTTAAGAGAGGAAGCACAATCTTTCTGGAATGAAAGGTGAACCTAACAGTCAGTCCTTACCACTTTTGTTGACCCATTCAGAGTCCTGAGAGCCAGGCTGGTGGGTGGTGCCATCCCTTAATGATGCTGCCATATCAATTAAATCTGCTAGATAACTTAATACTCCTTAATATTTTCTGTGCCTCATAGCAACAAACCAGGCCACTTTGCCAATTTGTTTGGTCACCTCAAATGCCTTTAAGAAAGAAGAGTCTGGTTCTGACAAGCAAGTGGTGTTTGATGGGGCTGTGTGTGCTCAGCAGCAGTCCCACCAGTTGTTTGTTGCTTTGATGTTGTTTGCAGCATCTTTAAGTTTTTGATGCCTTTAAATGTATCTTCCCCTTGTCCCTGTACTTGCACTTGTGGTGCCACCATCTCAGCATGAATCCAGGACCAAAAGGTTTCTCCCTGCTCTTGCACAGACTAAAACTGGGAAGAGCAAGAACTAAGTGCCTGAGGCTTGGCTTATTACGAGAATTACCTGTTCTGCTCAATGTGCTGAGGAAGATGTGTGACCAGCCAGCTGGATGTGGCTTAGCTGTGCATGTAGAAGGGATAAGCAAGGGAATGCTGTTTTGGAGTCTGGTGAATGAACATCTAAAATTCCAACAGAGAATTTTGTCCTCTTACCTGATTTAGAGTAGGTGTTTGGCTTCCTTGGATTTCCATGTTTTGCTCCCAGTGGGTGTTAAGGGGTGTGGAGGGTAAGTGAAATTAAGATTTGCTTGAGGTGTATTTTAGACTGTATAAGCAACAGCTCAAGTTCAGTGAAATCATTTAACTTTTATCTTAATACTAGGGCAGATGGGTTTCCTTCTTAAGCAAGTGAAACGTGTTATCTTCTCTCTTCATCTTTAAATATGGAGTATTTGGCTTTTTAATAAGTTTTTATACGGTCTAGAATAGCTTTTTGAAATTAGTTTTGCTTGTCCTACACATAAAGGAGTCCGTGACCTGATGTTAGTGTCCTATTTAATAAGCAGTTACATACTACAATAGTGGCACATTTGTTCTCTCCATATGCAAAACAAAATTTCTCCAGTGAATGAATGTAACCTAATGTAAGGGCAAGCAAGAAATTAAAGCTTTCCTTATAAGCTCTTTATCACTAACTTGTTACAAGATAAAGTAAATGAGTTTTAATTGTGCTTCCCTCGTGCAGTTGCTTCACCGACAAAGATGGATCATTAGCATAACATGGTCTCACCATTTCTGCTCTTGGTGTTTCTTGTAGTGCTTGAAAATGTAGTGCCTCTAAGACTAGAGAAGGTGTCTTAAGTTTATGGCTGTGATAGCATTTTGTGTGGTAAACTGTTTAATTCTCCCTGCTTTTAAATGTGGTGGGCATGTTGAAAAGCCTACAAATAAACAAAAGAACCAGAGCAAATGTAGAAAGTGAAACTGTGTGTACAAGAGACTGCACTGTGAATGCCCTTAAATCCAGGAACTGGAGTTGGGCAGAAAATAAATCAGAATTCAATGTACTTGTATTTACAGTTCCATTTCTCTTTTTTTTTTCCCAGAGATGGTGGAGCCAGGACAAGATCTGTTGCTTGCTGCTTTGAGTGAGAGTGGAATCAGTCCAAATGATCTCTTTGATATTGACTCTCCAGATGTGGTTCTTGCAAATCCAGCACCAACTCCAGCTGTTCAGCAGGTTAAAACAAGAACAGAGGGGGTTGTTAGAGAGAGCTTGGGTCTGCTGTGATGGGGGGGTTAAAGGGCATGATGTCCATAGCAAATGGTTGAATCGTGTGGAGTTTTCTTAAATTTCTTGCTTCATGCTACTGACATTGGAAAATGTCTTGCGAATTAATTTTAAACTTGTCTACAAAAAAGCAATCTGAAACACTTGAGGTCAGTACAGACAGAAATGTGCTTCATTCTGGACATGACACGGGGACATAATCTCATGTCATTGGGGTCTAACTGCTCTGCAATAAAATGCATAAATGTGTAATGAAGTAGCATGTTTAAGCTCCACGATGGCTTTCACTCTGCCAGAGTGTAGCCACTTCAGGCACAGGCTGGGAACAAAAGCCTTAAGCTTTTATTCCTGCTGACTTGTTTGCTTTCTTCCCTCTGCAGTCAGTACCACTTAGTGCATTAGAACTGGGCCTGGAGACTGAGGCTGCAGCTGCTGTGAAACAAGAACCAGAGACTGTGTCTACTCCAGCCTTATTAAATGTTCGGGTAAGAACTGGTGCTCCAGGACTGAGATGGGGAGGGGGCTTAACTTGGGCTGGGCACCAGGTGCCCTCTGAGCTGCTTTATCACTCCTGCACCTCAGTGCTACAGAGGCAAACAGTGATGGGGAGAGGCTCATGGGTTGAGCTAAGGACAGGGAGATGAGCAATTTGTCATGGGCAAACCAGGCTCAACTCGAGGAAATTAATTCATTGCCAGTTAGCAATAGAGAAGGAAAATGAGAAATAAGAACAAATCTAAAAATACCTTCTCCCCACTCCTTCCTTTGTCCTGGGCTCAACTTCACTCCTGGCATCCATGGTTCTCCAAGGGTTGCAGGGGAGTCCCTGCTCCAGCACCTGGGGCACCTCCTCCCCTTCCTTCACTGACTTTGTTGTCCGCAGGGTTTTCTCACTTATTCTCACTCCTCCATCCCAGCTGCTGATTGTGTTGTAACAGTTTTGGCCTGTTGTTAAAACAAATACCTTCTCACAGGCACTGCCAGTGACACTGGCTGAGCCTGGGCCAGCAGCGGGTTGGATTGGCTTTATCAGATACGAGGAGAAACTGTAGTGGTTACATCTTGCACCTGGATGATGAATTTTTCATTTTATTTTTTTTATTTCCTTTTCCTTATGCTAAAATATCATCTAAAAAAATAACCTTCTGAAAGATGTACAATGTATGGAGAGATACTTTTTGCTCAGACTGTTGCAGCACAAGATAATTACTCTGGCATCTTCAGCATGCTATTTGAAGACACTTCTTACTACAAGTGTCTTTTACAAACTGGTGTATCCTTTGTGCTAAATGAAGCCCACTACAGTTTGCTCTTCCTTTTTTGACCGTTGGCTGAAAACTTCCCCCCTCCTTTGTTGCCAGCAACCGCCGTCCACCACAACCTTTGTGCTGAATCAAATCAATCAGCTTCCAACTCTGGGGACGACAATAGTGGTGACAAAAACGACGCCTGTCACCACCTCGAGGCAGACGATCACTGTAGCCAAAATCATCCAGACCAGCACAACCACCCGGCCCTCGGTGGCAGCACCAGCAGTTCGCAATGCCTTGACCACTGCACCTTCCAAGGACCAGATTCAGCTGAAAGATCTGCTCAAGAACAATAGTCTGAACGAGCTCATGAAACTGAAGCCGCCTCCTAATATTGCCCAGCCAGTAGCAACAGCAGCAAGTGAGTTTTCTTTCTTTGTAATTAGTCTTTTAGACAAACAGTGAAGTAACGAAGATCTTTGGCGTTGTGGATTTCTGTTGCTTGGTATGATAGCCTGGTAAAATGAAGGGGGTCAAGAAACCTGATAAATTTCATTCTGACTGTAGTAGTGTTAGAATTTAGGGTGAAGTAGGATGAAATAACAGTGTAAAAAATTAAGCTCTTGATTTACTGCATGGAATAAGGAAAATCACAGATTGCAGGTGGGAAATTGGTAAAATTAATTTGTGAACGTTACTGAAGTCTATTAGCTATGTTACTGTAGTCTCCACCAGTTCCTGTTCTGTGTGTACTTGGAACTACAACAAACTAGTACTTGTTCCTATTTAGCATCTTCCAGACTAGACTTGTACACATGAGGAGTTTGTGTGTAGTGTCTCCTGCAAAAGGAAATTCTGTCCCTTTGTTTCATTGGAGGCATCAGATCTATTGTTTAAGAAATTAAGTCCTAAAAACTTGCTGTTTATTTTCATGTTACTTCTGAAATGTTGCAGTAAGTTAAGCCACAAGTACTTGATCACACTCCAAATCTTAATTTTGTGATTCCTTCCATAATATTTCCTTGCATGTTATTTCTAACATGTGGCTTACTTGTATAAGGAAAAAGCTGCATGTGTGTGAAACTCTTTCAAGTAGTCCTGAATTTAGCATGAGGTTAAGATCAGGCTAGGTCAGTTTGAAAATATCTTTATTGCTGCTTTTTTTTCTGAAAGATACACAGGCATTTTCTGGGTTTCTGTTATTTTCATTGTCTCTGAAACAAGCTTTGCTGATTTTATAGGTGTGGTTGGCATAACCTATTTTTCCATATGCAGACAGAGAGTGCAGTGCAGGAGCTGTCTGTTAGAACTGAAACAAAAGCAGAATGTCCCTCCTTGTGTCACTGTTTTCTCTTAGGGAGTGGTTGCCAAAACTCAAGTTGGGACATGAACTGAGGTTGGGGCAGGGAGTAAAGGAGGAGATGAAGAGGAGGGGAGAACTGGATCTTTCATAAGTCAGTTCTATTAGTGAAAACTCAGAGAAGCACAGAATGGGTGACACCAACACACAGGAACTGTTAGAGTGGCACAGCTGCAGAGGCCAGTTGAATCTGTAGCTTCTGTATAAAGTGAAAAGGAGACCTGCAGCTTCTAGAACTGCATTTCTAATCTTATTTGTGTTCCTGTGTCTCTGGATCTTTCCTTATGTTTGTTTTTAAAAATGACAATTACTTGTAGATAGCTCTTGAAAGGAAAATGGTCTTTACATATAATTCAGGCAGCAGGAGTTCTAGATGGGAAAATATTAAGAAGTTAAATTATGCAGTGTCTTTGAGGAAAACATTTATTTGTGCAAGTGCCCTAATTGTTTTTAGGGGCAATTATGCTAAGTTTATTACATGCATTGATATGATGGAAGCTTGACAGCTGCTCTCAATCTTCTGCATCATCCTTAGGCAAATTATTTTAGTTTTGTGCTGAGCTCTATTCCTAGTTCCTTGCAAATGTGACTGAAGAGAGTAAGGTTAATAAATGATCTTCTTAAAGGATCCTGTTACAAATTTGTTCTTGAAGCATCACTGTGCTCTGGATACTTTAAACTTCTCTTCCAGCTCATTAATAGAGCAGCACATTAATCTGAGTTGATGTTTGGAGGGAATTCTGTAAACCACAGCTTTTCTTTTGCAGCTGACCTAAGCAATGGTGCAGTGAAGAAGGAGGCTTCCACAAAAGAAGTAGCAAGAATATGGATAAATGACATTAAAATGAGAAGTTTTTCACCTACTGTGGTAAGTGGCACAAATGATTCATTTTTCAAACCAGTGTGTTGCTGGCCATAAACTGTTGTGACCAGTTTCAGGAGTTACTCATACTTGTCTTGTGTGTGGTGGAACTGTCAAGTGCATCTGTTTGTTCCAAAGGTCAGTTGCTCCACAAGATGCAGCTTGGTTAGATGAGTGAAGTTAACAGCTGTGCAGAGCAGACTTAGACAGTAAATGATGATTTCAAGAAATTACTGTCCTTAGCAGAAGCTGGTGTGGCTCTGATTAAAGGTGATAAGCACAGCATTTCCTCTGGGTTCAAACATTTCCTTCTAAAATCACTAGCAATGAGGAAACTGAAAGACTTCCCCCTAGCTTGGCTGTCCTTCTGGGCAGTTGAAGATGTAAATTGAGTATCATTCAATTTTCTAAATGTAATAAAGTTACATTTGATGCTGTAAACACTTGAGTTTTGGCATCTTTAGTGATAGTTAGGCTCAGGCTGGTGTTTGGGAAGAACTGTGCTCCAGTTCTTCTAGAAGGGGTTTTTCAGATCAGTCTTTTGTATTAAACATTGTTAGTTGTGGAAGAGGTTTGATTTTTCCATCTGTTGAGGGCTTTACAAATATTTATATATTTACATTGATCAGGGTCACAGTAAATGGGTAACTGTCAGGTTTCAGAGAATACTGGACAGAACTGACTATTTAACTGTAAAGTTGTGAAATGATGTCATGAATGTGGAACTGCAGGAGACTCCAGGGGAGTACTTCAACATCAGGGCTGTCATGTTTTCAAGGCAATTTTCTTTAAGTCATAGTCTGGTTTGAATATGCTGTAAGAAGAATTTCTTCTTAATCCTGCTTATGTGAGTTTGGAATACTTGATCTGGCAAAGAAGAGGGAGTTCCCTGACTTTTTGTCTCTACAGGGTTGTTCAGAGTGTAAGAAATCTCCATTTGTGTGTAATTTCCCCAGCGATTCACTGGTTTGTCCCCTACCTGTGTTAAAACATTGAAATGCAAGTTTGTCCTCATTTCCTTTCTCATGTTAATTCCCAGGAGATGGAATAGTAACAACGAGCTGTTTGACTAACACAGGTATTTCTCTCTCCTAGAAAGTGCCAGCAGTAAAAGAGGAGGAGGAACCCGAGGAAGAAGATGAAGAAGAAATGGGCCATGCAGAGACCTATGCTGAATATATGCCAATAAAATGTATGACCTGATCTTCTGTTACATCATAAGGCTGAATGCTTTGGGAGTTAATTTATTTGT
Organism: Hylia prasina; assembly: GCA_013397195.1. Lineage (NCBI taxonomy): Eukaryota > Metazoa > Chordata > Aves > Passeriformes > Sylviidae > Hylia > Hylia prasina. The sequence continues at coordinate 639,149 of VYXD01012921.1, forward strand.
GTAATTACTAACACAGAAAATAGATACTGTCTGAAGTTAACAGGACTGAATATGTTGTGGGTTTTCCTAGGAAATTTACCTTCTATAGCACTTAGATTTGGAAGATAAGTGGATTTTTAAATAGAAAAGGAATTCTTCCGTGTATCACTGAGCAATATTCGTTTCACAGATATGACTGATGAACCAAAATCGGGCTTTTTTTTTTTTTACATCTGTTAAGATGCCTTGTGCCTTAGCAGAAGAAATTTCACAAAGGAATTCAGTGCTCACTGCTACACTTAGGAATCCAGTTTGAGTCTTTTGGTGTGAAATCACCCTAAGTACATTCTTCCTGCATTGTTCCTTGCTGACTACTTGGAACTGGCTCTTGGTTGTTTTTCTGAGTGAATCTTTTACTGCTGTTAATTGCCATCTCCTCTTTTTTCTCTTTTCTTTGTTGTCCCCATTGACAACAAGCTGTAATCGTGGTTGGTAAATACAGTGACCTGCTGTAAAAGCAAGGCAAAAATTTTTCAGGGAGTTTGTAGCTAAATGGTTAATTTTTATTGTTACTGATGAGATCTGTCAGCAATTAAATCATGTCTGTTCTAAATCTTTTCTTCTCTCATTCTGCTTAAAAATGGCACTATATAAATAGTGAGAAGAATGTTGCTATTGTGATTCTGGCATCCTGAGGCTGCTTCTGGCCTTTTTGGGAAGACAAGGTTCAGACTGGGTTTTCTCAAACAAGTCAAGTACACAAATACTTTAATTTTCTGTAAAATGAATTTTATCTAATCTCGTAAAATTGTAGGAAGGGGGTGAGAAGAGAAAGTTAAGATTGCAGTTATAAATTCAGATTAATGTGTTCCTTCATATGCAATGCAGTTTAACACTTGACAGATTGTTGCAATGAAACATACTCGTTGTTGAGTTCAGCCTTTCCAGCCACAATTGTAAGTTGTTTGGGTAAACATAATAACTTCTGCTGCAGCAACAGACCTCTGTATTTTGTTTTCATCTTCTGCCTTCCTTCCCTTTCTTTCTCCACCAGTGAAAATTGGTCTACGTCACCCTGACCCAGTAGTGGAGACCAGCTCGTTATCCAGTGTGACCCCTCCTGATGTGTGGTACCAGACATCAATATCAGAGGAAACAATTGACAGTGGCTGGTTGTCAGCTTTGCAGCTTGAAGCAATCACTTATGCAGCCCAGGTATGCCAGGCATCAGCACAGCTTAAAAGCTAACAGAGAATTTAAGAAGAAAAACTGCAATCTGACAAGTGCAGCTATGTCAGTTTTACAAGGAGATAAAATAATAAGAGCTTAAAGGTTTGAGTTGCATTAGAAGATGGCAGGTGAGCTTCAGCTCAGATAAATGTGAGGTAATACACCTTGGAAAACTTCCTCTAAACCATTTCCACGATGCTGATCTCTTAACTGTCTTAGAACATGTTAGTCATTTTTATTTCTCTGAAATAATTTAATGCCTGCAGTAGCAGCAGGCTGAGAAAGCCAGCCCTGTTTGACATCCTTGAGAAGGGAATAGAGAACAGGACTGGGTGTTATTTTGCTGCTGGGTTAGACTTCAGTGTGCCCACCCCAGATGTGAGTGCAGTGCTCTGTGCTGGGGGAAAGAGGCAGTGGAGTTAGGGGACAACTAAAATGGTCACAGGAGGAAAAAGTTGCCTCGTGAAATGAGACTGGGACAGCTGGGGCTGGAGAGGAGGGAAAGGAATGGGAATGAAATCAGGGTAAAGATAATCAAGGAGTGATATCACACAAAACCAAGAGCAAAGCAGAACCTGGTGATACTGACAGGGTAGATTCAGAATACTGCATTCCACAGGCTGTGGATGTCTGGGTCTTGCTGCTGTACAGAATGCCTATCAGTGGGTTAGGAAAAGGCACAAAACATTGGACAGATGTTTAGAGCAGTTGTGGGTGCTGAGGGAAGAAAGGGGAGAATGGATCACACAATGCAGTTGGGGTGCTGTGCTCTCCTTAAATAAAATCCCCTCTTCCTGCTTCCAGGAGTTTGCTTGGACCACTGGTCTCCTCCAATAGGATGTTTCTTATGTTTGCTCTTTTCTGACAATCCCCTGTGACGTGTTCTGGAGAATGGGTACAAGTTTTTTGTTCTTTCTCCTACAGCAACATGAAACATTCCTGCCCAATGGAGACAGAGCTGGATTCTTGATAGGTGATGGTGCTGGTGTAGGAAAAGGAAGGACCATAGCTGGAATAATCTATGAAAATTACTTGTTAGGCAGAAAAAGAGCAGTCTGGTAAGTGTGTCAGGATTTGTTAGAGCAGACACTCCAGTGACTCTATGACTTAAATTCAGGGTCATCTGTCTTCTGACAAATGTTCTAGCAACTGCCTTTTGACCTGCTGTAACTCACAGAGTCTGCTTTGTCTTGGATCTTCAGGTTTAGCGTGTCAAACGATCTGAAATACGATGCTGAAAGAGATTTGAGAGATATTGGAGCAAAAAACATCTTGGTGCATTCATTAAACAAGGTGTGGAAACTTTTTACTATGTACAGTTGAGGCAAACCTTTAGGTACGCTTGTGTGACGAGTTGTGCATGTTGACTGTTTCAAGAGCAAGAATGTACTAATTTCAATAAATTTGCTGTCTAGGTCTTGTTTGACAGGCCTAAATCTTACAAAGAACCACACAGAGCTTTGAGTTAATCATGTAAATAGGGCCCCTTGTAGGATTAAGTCTTAGCATGTGTGCTTTTTTAAAAAAAAAAATTACACTTCAAGCCACTACTGACACTACTAGTAGAGTGTTTTCTAAAAGTTGAAATATTCTTAACATCTTTAAATCTTAACATCTTTTTTGAATTTTTACCTTTCTGTCTCTCAGTGCACATTCTGTATGTAATGCATTTTGTGTGTAATACTTGAAGAATGACTTGTTCAGTGATTTATTAAGGCAGCAGTGGTGTGTGCGGTTATTTTTAGAGACACTGCTTCTGTTCTGGATTTGCTGCTTAAGTTGTAAAAAGTGATTACTGGTTGAATTCACTGAACTTAAAAGTTTGGTTTTAAGTTGGTATTTTTGCTTTGTGAATTCTTAATTCCTAAACTAAGGCGTTAGAAATCGTTATTTATGGTACACTTGAGGTGTAGTGGCTCTTAAAAGGATACATTGAAACTAAAATCTCANTTTAGAAGTCGTTATTTATGGTAGCAGCTGTAAATACACTTGAGGTAGTGGCTCTTAAAGGGATACATTGAAACTAAAATCTCAGTTGTATTTAAACTGAGGACACTGTGTAGCCAAAGAATGTGGCTGCTGAGCTTTTCAAGCCTCAGATTTAGTCTTCCTTAAGTCTGTGTTTGGGTAAGGGCCTGTATGACTCCTTAACCACATTTCCATCAGCAAGTGGCAGTGTGATCATGGTGTGGGGTTATGGGTGGCTCCAGGTGCTTAACACCACCAGCATCCCTTCAGCATCTGGTAGCTGGGATTGAGGAGAGGTCTCTCTTGATTAATTTCTGTAATTTTTTTATTTATTGCAGTTCAAGTATGGGAAGATTTCTTCCAAACATAATGGGAGTGTGAAGAAAGGTGTCATCTTTGCTACTTATTCTTCTCTCATTGGGGAAAGTCAGTCTGGTGGTAAATACAAAACCAGATTAAAGCAGCTTCTTCACTGGTGTGGTGAAGACTTTGATGGAGTTGTATCCTTTTTCTGGAGGTCATTTGATTACAACCAAATTGCTGTTTAAACTTACATCTTCCTGGATTTCTAGGTCTGCTTTATTTGTAATGGCAATCAGTTGTGTGCATGCTCTGACATGACACTTGCAGTTTTACAAACTTTGTGCCAAACATTACCATCTACTTGATGCCACACAACTCTGGTTCAAGAGTGAAGTTTCTGGTTTTTTCTATATCAAACCTATAAAATTAAACTATTATCCTTAAGAACCTTAAGTTTACACAGATATTTTTTACAGACTTATTTAAATATAAATTTGGAGTAGCACCAGCATTTTCAAGAACTCAAGTGTTGGCAATTTTGTTCTTAAATACTTAGTATCTAAATATTATTCCAAGGTTTTTAGTTAAAATTACTAGTGTCTTGAGTTTACCATTTCCACCAGCCCCTTATTGTAAGTAGTAGATTTTCTTGCCTTCTGTTCTAGCTCCTCATTCCATAAATTAGTGGGACAAAGCTTTTCCTTAATTACGGTTCAGATCGTATTTGACGAGTGTCATAAAGCAAAGAATCTGTGTCCTGTTGGTTCATCAAAACCAACAAAAACAGGTCTGGCTGTACTGGAACTTCAAAATAAACTTCCAAAAGCCAGGGTTGTTTATGCCAGTGCCACAGGTATGTACTGCTGGCTTTGCATGAAATGTCTCTGGATGGTTTTGCTGGCACTGGTAGAGATTTATGTTTCTCTTTTTAGGTGCATCTGAGCCAAGAAACATGGCATACATGAACCGCCTTGGAATATGGGGTGAAGGAACTCCATTTAGGGAATTCAGTGATTTTATTCAGGCTGTCGAAAGAAGGTAAAATTTCCAGTTCCTACAGCAAGAATGCACAGGGTTGTGGCTGACTGCTCCCCAGTTCCTTGTCTTCACTCTCTAGTCCCTTGCAAACATGTCCTGTCACACTGAGAACTCTGGCTTCTAAATCTAGCAGAAACGTAATCTATCATAAGTGGTGAAAAAGATGATGTTTCCTTTATTCACAGAAAATTTTGAGAGCTTTAAAAGCTTTCTGGGAAAAGAGGCCTCTCAAAAATGTGAGTGTTAGGAAAGCAAAATACTTTGCTGCTCCCCATGAAAACACCCTGTATTGCAGTGAGTATGCTCAGTGCAGTTAATGGCTCACTATTTGTAGAAGGCCTCTAATGTTTATGCATTCATCTTAGGCAATTGAACAGGAGGAAATCTTGTGCTTACTGCCACAAGAACCCAGTTCAGGGAAATTCTTTGTGCTGTTACAAGGTACTTGGTGTTTCAGAACATACTAATAATACTAAATGTGAGAGGTCAGTAGAAACCGCCGCTGCCGCGTTCTGTGCCGGGTGAACATCTTGCTTTGCCTGCTCAAAAAGAATTTTGAACACTTCAGAATGCCACAGTAGGGTTTAGGATGCATCTTGTTTGCCATCTACACGATGTGTGTTTTTCCTGGGCTCTGCAAGTGTGGCCTCACCTCATTACTGAGTGCATATCAAATGATAATAATGAAGTCAGAGCCCCAGGCCTGTGAGTAGCAGTCAGCTGTTCTGCAGGTGACTTCTGTGCTCTCCAGGTGTTCTGCTGTTGAAGGGAACTGAAGTTACTTACTAATTAAATCATTTTCATAGCAGCATAAATCTAAATAACTTAAAAGGGTTTGTGTTATTTTAAATCATCAGCAGTTTATATAATTAGAATGGAAGAAATTGCTAATATTTGGACCAACTTTATTATCCAGTTACAATTCATAAGTTACTGTCTCCTAATCCATCCTGGGTTATTTGGGAAAAAAGTAACTAAGTTTTACCTCTTGGGATACACTTATTATAATACACAATATTATTATACACAATATTTACAAGGCAGGGATACAGTTTTATGTAAAGGCTAAATTTCAAATTATTTCAAAAACATATTCCTTCACATTCATAAGCTGTTTCTTTCTAAAGTACTTGTGGTTGTGCTCTGAGGCATTTTTTTAACAGATCCTTGCTCTTGAAAATTCTAATATGGACTTAAATTTTTCCTTTATTTTAGAGGTGTTGGTGCCATGGAAATAGTTGCTATGGATATGAAGCTGAGAGGAATGTACATAGCCAGGCAGTTGAGTTTTTCAGGTGTAACTTTCAAAATCGACGAAGTTCTGCTCTCACAGGAATATGTTAAAATGTACAACAAATCTGTGAAACTGGTAAGATCCCCTTTTTAAAATTGCTTTCTCTGTTGAATTCTGAGAGGCTGAAGTTGGTTGAAATTTGAATGCTCGTTTTCTTGTTCAGTGGGTCAGTGCTCGAGAGAGGTTTCAGCAAGCGGCCGATCTCATCGATGCAGAGCAGCGCATGAAAAAATCCATGTGGGGTCAGTTCTGGTCAGCTCACCAGAGGTTTTTCAAGTACCTCTGCATAGCCTCAAAGGTGAAGAGGGTGGTGCAGCTGGCACGGGAAGAAATCAAGAATGGCAAAGTAAGTTGATGCAGGCTTGTTCTGAAACGTTTGTCTTAAATGTAAAGTTATTCGATTGATTTTTTTAATGTGTAATACAAATATTTTCAGCTGTAGTAAGAGCATGCCTTTGTACTCAGTGGTATCTAATGGGCAGAAATTCAGGCAAAATCAACTTACAGCTCAGTCACAGTGACAGTGTCTGGTATTCATTTGTCCTTCAGTGCGTTGTCATTGGCCTGCAGTCAACAGGAGAAGCAAGAACACTGGAAGCTTTGGAGGAAGGTGGTGGGGAGCTGAATGACTTTGTTTCTACAGCAAAGTAAGACTGAATTTTAAAACTGTTCTTTACAAAATTAACCTTTATCCAGCTTAGAGTGTGTGTGTAGTCATTTGTCCTTCTGTGTGTCAAACATGCATCAGTGTACAGAAGGCTGGGAATCCTTTAGTATTGATGTTTACTGAAGCTGCCTGTGCCTAAAATCTGGCAGCAGTGCCCAGGTGAGGCAGTGGTTAGCTCCTGCTTCTCCTGGCATTCCAGACTGATGTTTTCAGGTGTGAACAGCTCACACTGTTCCCCTCAAACTAGGAGGACAGGGAGACCTGCCAAGTGTGTGCTGCATTTACACCAGAGCAAGTTACAGCCCATGACTTCCTCTTTGATCAGATGAACCAGAGCCAATCCCAAGGCTCCCTTGCTGAAGGTCTTAATACATTAACTTCATCTTTTACTTAAATTGAGCAATAAAAAAATGGCAGTAGTAATGCCACTTATTACCAAAAACAAATTAAACAAGTTGTAACAGTGCTGTAAAAGAAATGTCTCCTACTTTTAAGGTGACAAATACAGTAATGTGGGTGATAATACAGAGAGTGCCCAACTGCACTCACAAGGAGTCATTCTTCAGAGAAGTCAAGCAAGCTGTTAAATGTTACTTTAAATGTTTGTACTTGAAATAAATGCGGGTTCCACTGAGCAACCCTTTTTTCTTAAACAGAGGAGTATTCCAGTCTCTTATTGAAAAGCACTTTCCAGCTCCTGACAGGAAGAAGCTGTTTAGCTTGTTGGGAATTGACCTGACTGCTCAAAGTAATAACAATTCACCTCGAGACAGCCCTTGCAAGGAAAACAAAGTAAAGAAACGAAAAGGTAATGCTAAAATTCATACACTAATGCCACAGTGAAAATGGCAACTTCAGAGCTGCCTGGGAGTGAACTTTGTGGGGGGAAAAAGGGGAATATCTGTACAGTCATCCATGAAAGAGAATGTATTGAGATTGCTTCAGGCTGTTGTTAGAGATGTTACATTGCTGCTGAAGCAATAGAACCTGTAAATTTTAGTTAATTTTGCTCAGAATTGGTTGATCTGCTCTGGAAAAATAGCCCAAAATGCCTTGCCTGTGTCAGACCACTTGCTGGTGGAGTCACTCAAATAACTTTCTTTACCTTGAGGCTCAGTGAAGAGAAGCCTAATACCCTTCCCAAACTGATTTCCTTAAAAGTAGGTGGTCATAAAACTTGAAAGAGAGGTCTTGCTTAAAACTTAAAATCTTTTAAATAGTTCTGGTTTCAAAAGTCGAATATTTTTCTAGTTTGTGTGGTAAAACACATCTCAAACAACAAGGTTTAAACTAACTTCCTTTTCTTCTGGGATGATGGAATTAGGTGAAGAAATAAGCAGAGAAGCCAAAAAAGCTCGCAAAACAGGTGGCCTTGCAGGCAGCAGCTCTGATGAGAGTGAGAGCGAGTCTGATGCTTCAGACAATGAGGAGAGTGACAATGAGAGCTCCAAATTTTTGAGTTCTGGAGATGATGATGACTTCAACCCGTTCAGAGATGAGTCCAGTGAGGATGATGAGGATGGTAAGGCAGTCTAAGTGTTTCATCAAGCAAGTAGCTGTGTTTGGAGAGAGTAAGCAGAAAGTCTTCCCAAACGTTTCAGTGAGCCACAGATAAGTGTTTAATAAGCATGTAGTTTAGTTCCAGTGAGACTGCAATTAGTAGAATGTGAAACTTCAATTAGATTTTTGTACACTGGAATTCAAACTTTTGCAAGTCACTTTATGCAGTGAGAAAGTATTTGTTTTACAGGGGTGGATGGCTGCTTAGTAAATGTTTGAAACTTTTATTTAACTTCAGATCCCTGGTTGATCAGAAAAGAGCATAAAAAAAATAAAGAAAAGAAAAAGAAGAAAAGCATAGACCCAGATTCTATTCAAAGTGCCTTACTAGCCTCTGGTCTGGGCTCCAAACGACCCAGCTGTTTCACTTCCACTGTTGGAACCACCACTTCTAGTACCAACACGTCTGGTAAGAAGAACTTTCTTTGATGTTGATTCATTTCCTAGCAGTTAGGCAATAAAATTCTAAATCTCAAAGAGTCTTTCTTAACTTTCAGCAAACAGTAACACAAACAGCAGCTTTGTAACGAGTCAGGATGCTGTTGAAAGGGCCCAACAAATGAAAAAAGAGCTGCTGGATAAACTGGAAAAGCTGGCTGAAGATCTTCCACCTAATACACTGGATGAGCTTATAGATGAACTGGGTGGTCCTGAAAACGTTGCAGAGGTAGGCTGGTGTTCACACATAGAAAAAGAAGTATGTTTGTTTTTAAAGAGGTTGTTTATGAGTTGTAGACAGCGATCTCAGGAATGAGAGCAGAGGTTACTCTGCTGATGCCTGGGGATGACAGAGAAACTTGAAGATTGTGTTGGAATACAGGGGGAGCTCTGAGTGGGTGAACGTTGTTGCTGACATTTGATAGTTTCTAGTTGGGTAAATCACACCAGTTTCTCTTGTGCTTTACTGTGGTCTGTAGTCAATTTGCTGTTGCTGTGTATTAAACAGACAGGAGCTTTAGTTCATCCTCCAAGGCAGTGGAGATTAAGAGCCTTTATGTGTTAATGAAAACCTTGATTAATTAATCTCTCAATAACTTCAGAAACATGTCTTTAAGCTACCTGTCTCTATCAAGTAGCAGCATCAGTGTGATTTAAAAGACCCTGTTAAAATCAGTGGCAGCCTAAGCTGTCTGTTTAATTTATTTTCTTAGTGCTGCTGGTAAATCCCTTATGAACAGTAACATAACACAACATTATTTCTACACAGATTTGCTCTGTCATGTTAGCAGATAATGGCATCAGCCAAAAAACAACCCAGGTTCTCTAATGTAGGAGTAAATGACTGAGCATTTTAATGTGGGTACAGGGATAAATAATATTTCTTGGGGCTGTTGGTGCTGGGGTGCTTTTGGCATTGCCACACTGAGCCTGTGCTCCCTCCCAAAGATGACAGGCCGCAAAGGGAGGGTGGTGAGCAATGACGATGGCAGCATCTCCTACGAGTCAAGGTCTGAACTCGACGTGCCCGTTGAAATCCTGAACATCACAGAAAAGCAGAGGTTCATGGATGGAGATAAGGTAATCCTTGAGGAGAGAGACTGTAGGCACATGTGCCAGATGCCATAGGAACTCTAAGCTGTGTCACTCTAACCAGTGACTTGCAGGGACTGTAAGTACTAGTTGAGAAGCACTTTCAGTTCACTGCTGTTTTGTTTTTCAAATCAGTGTGTTTAAAGGGCAGGTTGTAGTTTGGGTGACCTCAGAGGCCTGTGCTTGGTGTGCACCCCTGTGCCAAACTGAAAGCTGGCACCTCTAGGCTGGTTTTGTAAAACAGTACGTGTTTAAAAGGCAGATTTGTGATTCATGTCTTTGATTCATTGATTTGGATCACTGTGCACCTCCCCTTCCAAGAGGAAACAATTAAATTGGGAAATGGGGAAGAGCAGCGTATGAAAACTTACAGTGAGGGGTGAAGGGAAAACCTGGGGTCTGTTCACAAGGATTGAGAAGTAACACTGGCAGGAGTGGTGGCTTCTGCCCTTTATATTGCACTCTGAAAGAAAATCCTGACCTGAATAATGGTAGAATTGCATCTGATGAATGGAGAAGGGGAAAGCCCTTCCCGGGGGTTCACTTGGGCCGTGCTGCCACAAGAGGGCAAATGGAGTAAATGTCACTGTGCATGGAACTTGTGTGGTCCCTTGTGACACTTGAGGGTGAAGACTTGGTTCCTGTAAGTGACTTGTGCACAGTCAAACATTTACATTCTTTCAAGGCAAATGCATTCAGGCACTGAAATGGCTGGATCCTCTTCCTTGTGCAGCATTAGCAGCAACATTTTATCTTTTCTGTGGTTTGGAGCAAGTCTGTGTCCTCCCCTTTTCCTTCTGAAGTACAGCCCAGTGTCCAGGAGACCTGTTCTCTGGGATGGCAAGTGTTTGTTTGTACCGGGAGTTGTTAGAAAGTAAATCAAAACCCCCTCTTTTCACTCAGAAAAATTCATTAGCATTTCTAACTCTGGTACAGAAAGCCACACCTTTGCTGCCCTCCCTCTGCCCTGTGAGTAACAGTGAAACCACTCCAGAACCATGTTTGGTCATAGCTGTAAAGGAGATTTCTTGGTGGTTTTTTGGGGGCGGGGGGGGAACTGAAGCTTGATCTTGGATGTATTGCTGACTAACAAGTCTTTTCTCAATCAAAGAACATTGCCATCATCTCAGAGGCTGCCAGCTCTGGCATCTCACTGCAAGCAGACCGCAGGGCCAAGAACCAGAGGAGGAGGGTTCACATGACCCTGGAGCTGCCCTGGAGCGCCGACAGAGCAATCCAGCAGTTTGGTAAATCTCTCACTGTGTGTCCTCACCCTGCTCAGGCACAGTAACACCTTCCTGCTAACGTGCAAAATCAGATGGAGTGGGCAACCTCCTCCTGTACCCATGAACAGAATCAGCTTTATCTGTGGTCAGAGCTAATTGTCTTGAAAGCTTTGAAAGAAACTTCACAAACAAGCCTAGGCTGCAGCTTTGGACTTTCATTCACATATGAAGTGTCTTTATGGAAGCTGTCACAACTTTGAGAGTATCTCTGTGCTACCTTCTGTTTGCTGTGTTACAGCAGAAACAAGTTTTAAGCAGGATTAAATCCTACCTTTTTTCCTTGCTCTTCACAGTTCATATTTTATTAGTAATATTCAGTGAAATAGCATTTATCTAACATACGTGCTTCTGCTTAATTATCCAGGAAGAACTCATAGATCCAATCAAGTGACTGCTCCAGAATATGTGTTCCTCATTTCTGAACTGGCAGGAGAGCAAAGATTTGCATCTATAGTTGCAAAAAGACTGGAGAGTTTGGTAAGATGTTTCACGAGGTCTGATCCCTCCTTTGAGAAAATGCAGCTTAGATTTCTTTTTGTTAGAAGTTGTATTTAATGACAATGTTGTGTCTCCTACAGGGAGCCCTCACCCACGGGGACAGACGGGCTACAGAAACTCGAGACCTCAGCAGATTCAATTTTGACAACAAGGTAACAATTGTGTTTCTGTTGGAGAACTCCTGCTGGGGAAGGTTCCTCTCCATCCCTCACCTTTAACGGGATCCCTTTCTCGTGGAAAGCCTCTTTCTGCAGCCCATAATTCTGTTTGTGAAGCCATGTGGAACACACGTGTGTAAATCACTTTTCTGCTCTTGCAAACAATCGAAGTCTTAAGTAAACGGTGTGTGTCCTGTAAGCCACAATGAAAGATTAATTTGGCAGCTGTAATTAAAAATGAAGACTGGGCTGTTTTCAGTTATAAACTACACTACATAAAAGTGATAAACAATTCCCTTCACTGTTGCAGAAAAAAGCTTTTGATTGTGAATTATAAATACCTGTTAAGCCATGTGTGCCTGGGGCTGAGGCACAAACACTGGCTGGCATTGACAGAGCAACTTTTTTTCTTGCACAGTATGGCAGAAATGCTCTGGAGATTGTTATGAAATCCATTGTGAACTTGGATTCCCCAATGGTCTCACCTCCTCCCGATTTTCCTGGAGACTTCTTCAAAGGTAAGATAATGCACTGGCTGTGATAGCTACCTTTTGATCCTTCTCCAGTATGCAGAAAATGGAAATGCTGTTAGAGCTGTGAAACAGTTACAATTTAAAATGATCAGCTGAGACAGATGGGAGTGAACACCCAGTGAGAGTCTGTGCACATTGCTTGAATGTTGAAGTTCACACATGAAACCAGATCTGTGAACTCTCAGTGTAAGGAATGTTCTCTATCTGCTTGGCCAGTGTATTATAAACAGGTTTTTATCTTCATTTTCCCATTACCTGCTGGAACTGCTCTCATTCATGGTGCCACTGGTGCTTCCCCTGCCTGGGGACAGAAGGCAAAGCTGTGTCTTGCTTATTGGTGTGTAGAAACTGCAAGTAATGGGAAGTGAGGGGTGTCAGAGGCTTTGGAATCAGATCCTGTGCCTAAACAAGCTGTTACTTCACTGGGTTATTTTTAGGTGGCACAGCAGCTATGATTTAACTTCTTTCTCTTTCCTAGATGTTCGTCAGGGACTGATTGGCGTAGGCTTGATAAATGTAGAAGACAGATCTGGAATACTGACACTTGATAAAGGTACCTGGGTGTTCAATGTGTCTGTAAAATGTCCCTGGGAACATCTTGTGTCATGACAGTGGATTCCCAGCAGCAGAACTGAACCTGTAGCTATCTAAAAAAATGACCTTTCTTGAAGAACTTAATGCTTTCTGCATTTCTGAAAGAATGTATTTAAACAGTGTTTGTAAGAGTCTTTGAATACTGATTGAGGGTTTGTGGTTATCAAACTTAATCTTTGACCTAATACACGGATTTCTTCCTCTTTTTTTAAGATTACAACAACATAGGGAAATTTCTGAATCGAATTCTTGGTATGGAAGTCCATCAGCAGAATGCTTTGTTCCAGTACTTCTCTGACACGTTAAATGCAGTTATTCAAAATGCTAAAAAGAATGGAAGATATGACATGGGCATCTTAGGTGAGTAAATCATTTCACAGTGCTTTGAACAGTGAGAACAGAGCAGCAGAATGAAACTCTGCTTTCCTTTTCAGATTTGGGCTCTGGGGATGAGAAAGTGAGGAAGGCAGATGTTAAGAAGTTTTTAACTCCTGGATATTCTACCTCTGGACATGTGGAGCTGTACACAGTAAGTTAATCCTGTATCATCTCTGTAGGAATTAATAACATTTAGCAGTAAGTGTTTACAGTGTGCTCAGTTCCTGTGTAAGTATTTCAAAGTCTGTTCCCACTGAAATACCCCTGCACTGCTCTCTTGTAGATCAGTGTGGAGAGAGGAATGTCTTGGGATGAAGCAACAAAGATCTGGGCAGAACAGACAGGTCCAGATGATGGATTTTATTTATCACTACAGGTAAGATTCTTCTGTCTCTTGGATTATGTTCAGGAGTTTTGGGGGCTAAACTGAAAAACTTATTTGTTCAAGTTTTGCAAAATGCGTTGAGTCTTACTTTAAAATTAATTTTAAAGGTTTTTTAACGCTGAGTATGAAATTCTTCCTTTTACCTCCTCAGGATATTTTCTGATAGGAATATGAGCCCAAATTAATAGTTCCTATGTAAACCTACACCAGGAAACCTCATGGTTTCACTGTGAGTTTGAGGTTAATCAAGAGGTGTGTTACTGTCCTTGGTTTTACTATTGCACACTCTCATTGCTTTGTAAAAAACACAACATGGAATCACTTGAGCAGATCCTCTCATCATGTTTTCATTTAGGAAGTTTCTGGTTTATCTTTTCTTTTTTTTTTTTTCCCCCAGATAAGAAATAACAAGAAAACAGCAATTCTAGTAAAAGAAGTGAATCCTAAAAAGAAGCTTTTTTTGATATACAGACCAAATACTGGGAAACAACTCAAACTAGAAACATGTGCAGACCTGAAAAAGAAATATAAGAAGGTAACCATTAGTTAGAACTTAGAAAAGTTTGAAAAGAATTATAAGGAGGTGGGGTTTTTTGTATTTATACATAATTTTGACAAGTCAAAAAGTAGGTTTCTTTCTCTGGAGCAGAGCTTTTATTTGGGTCTTTTTAAGCAGGGATACATGATTCTGGCATTCCTATATCCATTGCTGAACTTCTTTCTGAATATAAATTACCTGTGGTGTGGTAATAAAAAATGAGGTTCCTTCAGGGTCTAGTGAGTGTTGAATTTGCCAGAACTTAAGGAAACCCACATGAGGTGTGAATTATTGAAAAAAGCTCTGAGGCTGTGCTGTGTTTAAGCCTTTTCTCATCCTTTGAGATGGATAGTTTGAAATTATTATGATGTAGGATGCTGTACATGTCTACACCATCCTGATGTTGGTGTTCCCTCCTTTCTCGTGATAATGACCAAATAGTTTTTTTCTATGTAAGTTCTGATGTGTTTTATTTTATATTACTTTATATTTGTATTTACTTTGGATGACTCTTCCAGGTACCTTCTGAGGATGCTCTGCCACACTGGCTGGAGCAGTACAACTCCTCTGCAGACACCTGCACCCACGCCTACTGGTCAGTGTTTGTGCTTTAACTCCTCCTGTTCACTTTGGGCTGCTCTGTCACTGTTCTCCTGTCCCTCCTGTAATGTTTTGTGTAAGGGAAATTACCCCATGAGCAGTGAAATGACCCAACATCTCAGTGAAAACATTGAGCTTGCCCTAAAGTTCTAATTAATGAGATGGGTGTTAATGTATAAATTACACTCACAGGGACTCAGGAGTAGTTTGTGCTTGAAGTGTCTTAACCTGTTCTGTGTTTGTAGCCTGATAGTTCAGATGTTATGGGGGGAAATGTTTAGAGATGAGATGTCAGAAGCAGCTGCTCCTCTGCTGCCTCCTGTGCGTCTGAACTCAGCTGAGTTCCTGAGGAACTGCAGAACTGCTGGAAGTTTCAGATTAATATTGGAGCTTCTGAAATAGCCTGATCAGGTACCAGTGTCCTGTAACATACTCCAGCTCTCAGGTGACCTCAGTGATGGGATCTTTGACTCAAAGCTCTGTGCATTTTGTAGATGGGGGCTTTCCTAGGCCAGCCCCACTCCCTGTGCTGAGAGCATCCTTCCCTTAGTGTGTGTGCAGCCCTTGCTCATCCCTGACTGCACGTTCAATAACCACAAGTCTCCTTTTCAATGCAATTAGATCCTTTTACTTGCAGAATGGTTTTGAAAGCTTTCCTCTGTGCCTGCAGGAGAGGCAATTGCAAGAAGGCAGGCCTGGGGCTGGTCTGTGAGGTGGGGCTGCGCTGCAGAACCTACTATGTGCTGTGTGGCTCCGTGCTGAGCGTGTGGACAAAGGTGGAAGGAGTCCTGGCCTCAGTCAGTGGCACAAATGTGAAAATGCAAATCGTTCGCCTGAGGACAGAGGATGGGCAGAGGATCGTAGGTAGGTGCATGGGCTGCTCCTCTGCTGAGCAGGGCTGGCTGCAGCTGCTGAGGGGCTCACTTTGCATCAAGATGGTTAAAAGAGGACAGGCTTGTCTGAAATCTTCTACAATTCAATAGATCGAGGCAGGTTTCTTTTTCAGCTGGGCTTTGGAACACTTAGTCTCAGTTCTTTGGATTTACTGCTGCAAAAGTGTCACACACAGCCTGCTCCAGCCAAGGTTCTTTTAATGGCTCCACTTTGTCCCTCACTTTTGGCAATGAATAATAGTTTCAAAGAATTGTTTTCATGGGTTTTGAGCTACTGAAAGTGTGTACAATGACTTCAAGATGGTTCTCTCTTCACTAAACCTTATGGTGAAGCCCTCAAAACAGGGACCTCAGAAACCAAACTCTGCCAAATTTTTGTTAAATGTGGACTTCCTGTGGTTGTGCCAATATCATGGCAGCTCCTCCTCTAGTACCAGTCTTCTAGGATGTTGGAAGTTAGGTTATTCTGTGTTTAAACTTTCACGGTGATGTAACTTCTGTGAGACTAGAAAAGCAAAAACAGCTGACTTCTTGTGACAGAGGTAACATGAGAATAAACTTTGTTGTCAGGCAAAATGGGGGAATTTCTTTCTCCTGCTTCACAGCCTAAAGGATGTGAAGGACTGAGGAGCAGGACTGTGCTGATTAGACCTGACATCCCAGCAGTCATTATTGAATGTTGCATAAATTAAAGGGTGAAATCATCCTCCCTGAGGTCTGAACGAACGCGAGCGATGGCGTTTTTGCGAAAGCACTGATGTGTTGCTGTTCTCAGGTTTGATCATTCCTGCAAATTGTGTGTCTCCCCTGGTGAACCTCCTGTCGACGTCCGACCAGTCGCAGCAGCTGGCAGTGCAGCAGCAGCAGATCTGGCAGCAGCACCACCCCCAGAGCATCACCAACCTCAACAACGCGTGAGAGGACAAGAGCTACAGGTGTTGACTTTGGTGTTGGAGGAAAAGGCTGTAAAAGCATATCACTCGCATAAAAATCAGGGACAGATTCCAAAGAAATATAACTTTTTCAGTTCAGTTGTGTCTCGGATACTTTGGGAATAAAGAGATCTAAAAAGGTTGGTAGAACTGAAAGCCAGCAGCTGTTTATGGTGGTGCATCTGTCTTTCCTTATGCTCTCTGTAGTGCTTCCTGTTTGCTTTTACTTTTGGCCTTTTAAGCTACAAACCACAATTTGTTTGAAAATGCTTGAAAATCCCCAGGCAGGCTTTATTTTTATCTTGTCATACAGTGCTCAGGGTTTAACGCAGTGCATCGATGCCATTGCTGTGGGAGATCTCGAATGCATGTCTTGAGTATATATATAGAAAATATATATTGGGTTTTTCTCTTCAATTTGAGTTTATAAAAGCATGAAACCTAGAGGTTGCACATCATGCATTCAGGTTCCTTCCCAGTTTCTGTTTGACAGTGCATGTCTTTGGAAACGGGCATGGACAGCATAAACACACGAGACAGGAATTCAGAGAGAAACACAATCTTAGTTGTACAGCATTGGTTATTGCATTTTTATAGTGTTTATACCCAGGTGTTGCATTTTTTTCTGGTTCTCTCCTGGGAGTTATATATTTGAGTCTACGACATGTTCTTTTTGTGATAAACATCTTAAATTAAAATTAGTTCATTTTTAATGTATTAATGGTATTCCTAATGTGTACTGCAAAGATGGCTGGATGCCTGTTTTCCTTAAATTGAAGCATTTCCTTAATCTGAGGTGGTTATGGAAACTTAAGTGCAAATTCACTTCCATCTCGCATACAATCTTATATTTTTTACTTCATTAACGTAATTTAATTTGTCACTTGTAAGATGAAACCTTACTTGAGCTGTAAATTAGAGAATGGGAAACACTTGAGGGTTCCGCTGTATGTGCTGTTTCTGTTATGTTTAATATGTTGTAAGACATTGTAGAGTTTATCTGGAGCTGTTTAAAAGAAATTGTAATGTACAAATGTGAATAGTCACTTATCTATAATATGGGTAAGTTTTGTTTTGCCTATAATAGTAGATGTTTATAAGAAAGTGAAGGACAATGTTTGTCATTTCTTGCTTGCACAGGTTGCACTATTGAAAAATTGAGATTGTATAAACCTGTCCAAAAAACTACAAGATAATGATCTTGTAGATGTCAAATAAAAGTTATTGTACTAACAAGAAGTGGAGTCTTGTTTAGGCAATCACCATATTCCAAAAAAACTAACAAGTCTGTGCAATTGGAGCTGGACAGGACTTGGCATGTTCCAGGCTGCTCTAACCAGGCTTCTGTCTTGCAGCCCAGATCTCTCGGCTGAACTGGCTGATGAGGCAAGAACTAAACTCTGTCTGAAGCTCGGTGTGTATTGTAGGGAAGGCTCAGTTCCAGAGCAGCATGGCTGCAGGTGTGGCACTCTGTGAGCCCCTCAAGGTCAGAAAGAGCAGGGCTGAAGTTCCACAGCTGAGGCTGAGGAGGTTCCCTTATGGAGTTACTGCTCCTGAGGCTTGGTTAATGCTCCCTGTGTGGCAGGGAAGGAACTTTGCCCACTTCCCTCAGCCCCAGCCTGAACTGGTCAGGAGGGATGAATCCCCTGCTCCTGCTTGGAATAACTGGAAATGCAGACCTGGAGTAAATCCTCTGCTGCACCTCTGTAAATACCTGGAATGCAGGTGCTCCGTGTTGGGGTCTCCAGTCTGCTGGGAGCAAGGGGAGGGAGCCTGAGCGCTGTCAGCACTGGGAGCTGATGATGCCCTGGCAAACTCTAGAGCACAGAGTGTGGGGGAGGCTGTTCCTGTGTTCTGTACCCACCAGGGGATGTGTTTGGCACCCATTCCAGGAGCAGGGCTGGGATTTTGAGGAGTGTTGACAGATTACCACTGCAGCAGACAGCAAACCAAAGTGCCAGTAACGTCAGGCTCTGTGTATACTGCCCTGTCTCTGCTGCTTAATTGTTTGCTGGAGAAACTTCTGCGGGCTGAGATGGTGACATAACATTTTAGGTCTTGATCCTCAGTAAAATAGTTCTGGAAGTGGTAGATTCACAATTAGTGATTTTTAATATTTTTTAAAATAGTGATTTAAATATACTCAGTTCCTAAGTGCTCTTCTCAGCCTGGTGTGCTCGCTTTGATTGTTGGGATGAGCAAATCTGATAGTCCCTGTATTGATGAGCAAACCACACTTGTTTTGCTTCAACCTTTTAAACTTCCTTTAACTGGACTTGTATCCCCTGGAGGGGAAAAAAAGCTGACAGTACTTCCAAGGTCCATACAAACTTTTTGTTCCAGAAATCCATTCCTTACTTGCTCTTCTTTGCCTGCTCCTTGTGCCATCACTGCCTTGGCTTTGCCATCCACTTACTAACACAGCTGCAGCCACGGCTCTGGACTGTTGTGACACCTTGAAAGTTAACATCAAAAAAAAGAAAACAGCCTTCAAGCCACAGCAATGTTTTCTCTCTTGAAAATTCCTACTCAGTGCTTGGGGTGTAGCTTTTGGTATTTGCTGCCTGCATGAGCTGCTGATAAAGCCTGGGGAGAAAGGGAATATAAATTGCCCTGGATGTGGTAACAACAGTGAGTTGTGTCCCTTTGCAGCACTGCCTGTGAGACAAACATCCTGCTGGGGAGGAAAAAAAGACCAATTATTACATCATAAATTACCAGGCCAGACAAGGGTGGTCTCTGTATTTTCCTGCTTGTGGGGTATTGATCTGCTTTGTACAAAATGAAATACAAAATGCTTTGTACATCTGAAATGGGTATAAAACCTAGAAAGGACAGGAGGCTCTGGTGACAGAGGTAAATGCCACCTGCAAATGGCAGCAACTTCTGTACTGAGTGGATTTTGGAATTGTGCAGCAGAAGAGGAAAGTACATATTTGAGTTCATTTGGGAACTTTGGGTTTTCTTTTCTAACTGTCCCTTGACATCAACTAAATTATGAGTTGTTAACTAGTTTCGTAATTAAGATATGTCTGGCATGATAAATGCAATTATACCCCTCTCAAAACCTCCTTGCACTGCAAGTATTCCACCTTTTCCAGTGGCTGTGTGGCCCATTGGGAACACACACCTCTTGTAAGGACTTGGAGTTCCCCAAAGATGCGAGTTCTCTGTTCCATGTGTAGTATTTTCTTTGTAAATGGAGAAATCTTTGCAACCTGTAAACGCTTGTTCAAGTGAATTATCGAGGGGTTTTGTATTTTTCTTTTGTGTTTGGAATAACTTCACTCAGCTCCCAGCGCAGTCTGTACATAAATAGAGCCTGTTTGTATATAGAGGTGTTAAAGGCTACTGAATTATTGAATGTAAATAACTCTTGTTTTCCTCTGTGGTTTTTTTCCTTCATGACCTTCCCAAGATGTATTCCTATTTTCTCAACCTGCCACATGGGCAGCTTGTGTGTACTTTGAAATATATATAGAGCATATATAAACCTTCCAGGGTGTGTGTGTGCATTGTAGATGCTATGTGTTGTCATCATTTTTTTTTCAAAACTCTGTTGTCTGTCTCCCATCATCCTTTTGATGCTCTATGGGTTTATTCTGTATTTTTAGTATAAAATGCATTCCCTTGAAACAGACCCAATGTCTTTCAGTGATGCATGTTCACTTCTTAGTGCCTCTATCAGAGAAACAAATATTTGAGTTTTCATGCAGACTGTTTCCTTCACTCGTTTCAGTATTTCAGAACTCGAGCTTTAAATCCTAGAAACATTTCTGGTTTTTTCCACTTATTGGGATCTCCAGCAGTGCATTCAGTGAGCTCCAAAAATCAGAGTTCTAGAATTAAGTTCTAACATGTCAAAGTCTAAACTGCTTTTGTATTAAATGTGAACTCTCTTAAAAGGGCTCTAGAATGGCAGTGATTGAGAGCAGAAAAAATCTGTCTATTGCAGCGTTTTCCTGGGAAAATTTTGAGTTTCCTGTCACGTCTAAATGTGCAAAATGAACGTAACGAAACTTTCTTACCTTGGGAAAAAAACGGCGCAGATTTTTAATTGCCAGGTAAAAACATATTTCTGTCCAAGTTGGAGATGAATAAGAAATCCCATTCATTGTTTGTCTCTCAGCCCTGGAGCTCCCAGCAGCTGTCCCGTGGGTTTGGCCCTTCCCCAGCTGCAGGGAAGGGCTGTGGCCGTGCAGTTGTTCCCTGAATTCGGTGATTTGCCAGCCCTGCTGACCGGAGCCAGGGAGAGAAAAGTGCAGCTGCAAACAGCAACAAAATACTCCTGGTGGTTTCTGTGGTGGCTGTGAGCTTTAAACGGGGAATGTTGAGAACTGAGGGGGGTGGTGGGGTCAGTGCTGGCAGCTGCAGCCTTTGGTTCCTTGGTGGGGCTGGAGAGGGACGGAGCTGGCAGGAGGAACAAAGGAACACAATTCCACCGGGGAACCTCGCACTTCCCTGGGAGCAGCACCAGTCGTAGGATGAGTTTGAAAAGCAGCAACTCTCTTCTTAAGGAGAAAAACAGGGAAGAAAAAGCTGTAAGGTGCCACTTCCAACAGCTGCAGGCAGGTTGCTCCTAAAAGCTTGTGCTGAAGAGAGTGAGATGTAAAAACCTGGAGAGAACTTCCTGGATCCGATGTGCTTCTCTGGTTCTTTACTGGCTCAAAATAATTTCTGAATGAAAAAGGTTTGAGGCACCACTAAGATTCAAGAATAGGAGCTGGACGATGTCAAAACTCGTGGAAGAAATTTTTTGCCTGCTGTGTCCTGAACTAATATCCAGGATTCTGTGAACCTGGCAGCCTGTGTGTGGAGGATGCTGAGATGTCTGTGTGGAAGCATTTGGTGCACTTAAAACAGGCAGCTAAACCAAAATACAGAAGTATATTCAGATTTGAGTGATGTCCTGCACTGTCAATACCTGAACCAACATTGTGTTACATTTTATTTTGTAAAAGCTGACTTTGGTTGGTGTCTCTGAACTTAGCTGTGCTTAGGGCATCACTTCAGTGAGGGGCCTCTGTGGAGGAGTAGCTTTCCTACACTTAATTTGTACTGGGAAGGATAAAGAGACATTTCTGCTGCCATTTCTGATGCCATACATATTTATGTCTCTTCTTCCTGGCTTGGAGGAGATAACCAGGAAAATGCCAGCTTCCTTGCCGTCACAGAATCGCATTTTTATTTGCCAAGCAATTTGATTTATTTTTCAGTCATTGACATACTGAGTTTTATTGGAGGTGGGTGTTCCCTGTACCCCAGCCCTGCAATGACTCCCTGGGGATCTGCCTCTGCACAAAGGATACACTGATTTTTTTTGAGTAGGGCTTTGCTATTAGCACTTGTTCAGTCTCCACCTTTGGATTCAGGCAACAGAATCCCAAAGCCACGTAGGATTTCAGCTGAGTTCAATGTGAGGAGATTTTATTGCCTGCCCTGAGGGGAGCCTTTGCCAAGCTGAAAGTCTCCATCCTGCAGCCTGGGGTTGTGCTGTGTCCCGTCTGCACCAAATGTCCCCAGAGCTGCAGGACTTGCAGTGCCTGGCAGTAAAACATCAGCACTGCTTAGAAAGATTGATACCCCCCAAAAATGACAGGCTGAAACATGTTGGACTCTCTACTCAGCTCTTTGGTTTTTTGGTTAAAATTTGTTAAATAAACTGATTGCTGCTTTGGGAATTTTTTCTCTTTCCCCTTTAAATTTTCTGTTCTGGAGCTTGCCCACGGAGGTGCTGGAATGCCTTTCAGCAACACATGAACATCCATTAAACACGCTCATTGTTACTCCATTTTAAGATCCCTCAGACCAGCAGAAGTCATGTTCTAGTGATCCAAACAGCTTTTCTTTCAATCCACTTGAATCCTGGCACTGAACCTGGTTAATGTCATTGGTTAATTAAACTGGTTTTATTGGTAGTTAAGAGCAGATTCACAACACTCTCGAAGTGCTAATTGTGCTGGGCTTAAAAAAGAGAGGAGGGTTTATAAAAATTGTATCAAGATTGGAAAGTATCAACTTCATATTTTATGCATATTTTATGCAAAGTATGAAAATAGTTTTCCTTTATCCAGAGTTAGTCTGGGGTAAACAGACTAATCTTAGTTTAGTACATCATTTAACATTGACTTTTATTCTCATTTTCCCCAAATATGGAAAAGTGATGTTGCCAAGATCTCAGCAATAAATGAAGATGCCCAAACCTCAGAATTTAATTATTCATTTTCACAAAGCAGTAGACTTTGTTCTGCAAGTAAGGGAGAAATTTCTTAAGAGAGGTTTTGGTTGGCTCCTTTCCAGCATGTAAATAATACACCTTAAAAATGCCAGCGAGGCAGCTCGGGAGCTGACAGCTTCTTCCTTTGGAAGTCCAGGTCTGGTTTCTGTGTTCCTTCCACGTTTATAAAGTGGAAGAACCGACTTTGCCTGCTAACTGCACAGTGAATTGCAGGGCATGAAGCAGGGCTCTGGATCAGCCAGAGTGAGTTAAATGATACACCAGGGTGTAAGGGATTGAATCCCTCCTGGGTAAGGTCTCCCCTGAAGTTACTGGAAGGGAATATAAACGTGGACAGGAGCAACGTGATGATCTGAGCCTGCAGCTGGTCTGCACCATTGCCAGCCTTACCCCTCCGTGTGGGAATCCCGGGCTTTGGGGCAGGGCAGAGCTTGGGATCGGGACCTTGCTGGGACGGCTCCTGCCTGTTTTAGTGAGGGTCCCCCAGCTCCGGCTGCTGAGCCACACATCCCCCGGCCCTCGGCCGCTGCCCAGGGTGGGCTTGAGCACAGTGCTGCTTCCCTCCGTCCCCTGTGTCGAGAGAAAAGCCCGTCCCAGGCCCAGGAGCTGCTGGAGAGGGCAGAGGATGCCGCGGCCTGGGCTGGCCCCCCGCAGCCGCTCCGGGCCTCGGGCTCTGCCCTGGGCTCGCGGCTCCGCCGGTGTTGGATCGCCGGCAGCGCTCGGCCTCTCGCCGCGCTGTTTAAATTCCCGACCCAGCCAAAGCCTGTCACCAGCGCCTGCCAGGGCTGTAAATCCTTCCCATCCGGGATTGTCCCTCCCTTTCTGTGCACACGGGGCACAGCGAGGCGGCTGCCAGGCTGCAGCATCTGCCGCCTCCGTGGGGAGGATCCACTCCAAGAGATCTGGGGGGACCCCATGGCCTCCCCTTTTTGCTTTTGTAGAGGGAAGAAGGCGTTTTTAGGCATTGTGCCAGGCCAGGAGGCTGCTGTTGCTCTTCAGGTAAATGTTTAGGCAGAGTTTAGATCGTTTGGTTCGGTAAAAATATTTCGTTTTCAGCATCACCCTGTCCCACTGCCTCCACTGGGAACTGGCACTGGAAGACGCTGCACCCACATTCTCACAGGGCTGGGCACAGAGGCTTCACACAGACACCAGCTTGGCAAGAGACACCAGGGCTCTCCCTTCTGCTCTGAGCAGCGTCCCGGGGCAGGAGCTCCGCAGACGCGTTAGACTCACCCTGGCAAAAGCTGTGTCTGGGCTCTGGGCCGGGGAGGGGAGGAGGTGCCGTGCCCGGCAGTGCCAGCCGAGGGCTGCGCGGCACCGGCAGAGACACCGAGGGGCCGCCCGTGCCACACGCCAGAGACTGAGCCGTCCTGTCACCGTGATTTACCCCCTGCCGCTCCTCCTTCCCCCTTCACTCTGCTCTTCTCTCCCCTGCCAACTCTGAGTTGTTGTGAAGCTCCACATTCCTTTCCTCACAGTCATTTCCATTTTCCAGCCCTGAGCTTTGCTTCCACTCTCTCCTCCACTTCCTTTGCTCAAATGACCAGTAACAGAACAATTAGGGATGCTCCCATCGGGCTGCAGGGCTGGTGTTACAAGGAGGCTCTGAGGGACAGAGGTGTTTGTGCTTCTGATTATTTGTTTCAGGCACAGGACGCTTGTCAGGTGACACAGAAGGTTTTCTGTGGGGCTTAACCCCGATGTGTCCCTTCAAACCGTGGTTTGCATCGGCAGCTCTCACAGGTGCCACGTGGATGATTGTTTCACAGGACAAGGGCTGCTTGACACCAGCCTGCCTCCAGGAATCACCCCGGGCGAGCCAACACTCAGCTTTGCTGCCCTGGATTCCTGCGCTCCCAGACGCAGAGCAGGTTCAGGAGCTTTCCCAGACAGGGCTGGGATGAAAGCAGGTCTCGGAGCCTCCTGTGCCCCAGCCAAGGGTGGGGTATTCCCTGCCCCGGGCCCGCAGCAGCGCGGGGAGGGGGGCAGGGGCAGGGCCGTGCCGCAGCCCGGCAGTGCCAGCTCACTCCTTGGCACAGCCTTCAAGGGCTCAGAGTGGGAGGAAAGCAGGAGTCCAGCCCACAGGGCAAGAAGGGAGAGTCCTCCCAGGCAAACAGAAGGAATCGGGCAGGGTGGAGCACTCGTTTGTCTGGAAAGATGATGCAGAGAAGCCCTGTAATGTGGGGAGAAAGTGATATTCCATCCCTGCAAGCGACAGCAAGGAAGGAGGAGCCCCTTGGCCCAAGCCCCACCATCAGCTCAGCTGCCTGTGCCCTGTGCCCAGCAGGGCAGGGAGAGCTCTCCTCTCCTCTCCTCTCCTCTCCTCTCCTCTCCTCTCCT
>VYXD01012921.1:670314-685825 GCA_013397195.1 Hylia prasina
AACAAGTGTCTTTTTTTTTTTTTTTTCCCCCTGAGAAAAAGTTTTGTAGTTGCGTTTAGGAGGGAGGGAAACGTGCCTGGGGGATTTTTACAGCACCGTTAGCGGTTGTAATCCTGGGAGGCTGAGGAGCGAAAGGGATCTCTGGGCTGCATCTCTATTCTAGCTTACCAGGAGAGCAACAATCATATTTTACTGCAAGGACTCGTCACCAGCTGGTGGATGAGCCGAGGTGGCTGTGCCGCCTCGATCCTGCGTGGAGCTGAGCTCGGTGGGGCTGCGAGGGTGCAAAGGCTCGGGGGGCCGGGGCCGGGTGTGGGGAGCNAAAAGAAACAAAACAAAGCCCAGCAAGGGAAACGGTTCTCCTGCCGGCTCCCACGAGAACCTGTGCCTTGCTCTCCGGAACAGCCGTAAAATTGCAGGGAAAACAAAGGTGGTATTTTGCGATGGTGGGTGAGGGGTGGGGATTAGGTCATGCAGTGGAGGGGATCCGAGTCTGGCTGCTCTGCGAGCAGGGACTGCAAAATCCCGGCTCAGACATGCCGCGCACAATGCGAGCCGAGCGGTGAAGTTTCTGTCTCCAGCCCTCTCGCTGCCGTGTCTGTGCTTTCCAACGCTCCGGCTGCGATCAGGGCTTCGGATTCTTTCATGCAGTTTTATCTTCCCCTTCTCTCCCACCCTCCTTTTCCCCTTGTATCGGCAAGTTAGCAGCAGTTTGCTGTCATGCTGGAACTATTCTTGTCTAAGTTGTCCTCTCTTCTGAGTTCGGATCATCCTCAACACCCCCAGAATCTTTTCAATGAAAGAACGTCCTCCTCTGAATCCAAAATGGGCTCTCTCTTCCCTCCCTGTCTTCTGCCATTATCCTCACGCACCAGCTCTTCCTCTAGCTGGTGGTATTGCCAGCACCGTGGCCTAAGGCCAAGGGACTTAGACAAAGCAGTCCTTGCAGTTGCACATATCGCATTCAGAGTGATATGACTGCAAATGGCCCCCTCCTTTCTGGAGCTTAATTCTGATTTGGAGGAGATTGCTTCTCTATTGTGCCTAAATTAAATGCCCCCCAGCCAGGAGGATAAATCCTAGGTTTGCTTCCAAACCTGGGGTGAAGGACCCCCCCGCCTCCCACCTCCCCCCACCGTCCTGCAGAGGAGAGGAAAACAGGAAATCTGTCCCTTTTGGCCTGAAATCAGCCCTGCAGAAGCCTCTCTGTATGAATGCTGAATATTTTGGTCTCGGCCGACGGAGGGCTCTGGGCAGCTGTGGATCTCACAGGGATTTTCCTCTGGGAGGTAATGCTGCTTTCCTGCAGTGCAGGGCTTCTGGTGCAGGAGTATTTGGGAAGGCACTGTCGACTCAGCTCTTGGAGCCGTGTCCTTGCTGCAGAGCAAACTCCTCTCAAGTTGAGGCTGAGAGTAGCCGCTCTGCAAAATTAGACTTAAACTGCACATCAGTGAGATGAGGCAGTTGTGGTTGGTGGGTGCCTGGGCTCTGTTCTTGCATGGGAGCATGCTTTGGGAATCCAATCCTGGACCGAAGTCCAGAGGGAAGGGAGCTGTATGTGGGGGAGGAAATACGGGGAGGAAACCTCCGTGGGTTGTTGGCAGATCTGGGGATGACTGCGGGTGAGGAAAATGCAGCTGCTCCACAAGTGACTCAGGATGCTGGAAGCATCTGGGTGCTGACTCCTCTGCCTTACACCAGGCTGAGGGAGGGAGAAGGTGTTGTCACAGCAGAATTCAGTGCCTGTTCCTCTTCCCCGTTGCCCAGGTCAGTGCTGACACTTGGCCCAGGGTGGCTGCAATCAGGCTTGCGGTGTTTTGTCCGAATTTTGTCCGAAGTCACCTTCCTGTGCTCAGGGAATTGGCTTCCTATATGTAGTACCCCAAGCTTCCAATTCCAAGCTGCCTGAGCTTGAAGAGCCCCATTTAATCTCCTGCACAAGCAGCTTCTGTAAAGCAGAAGCTTTTTTTTACAGCCTGGGCTGTAAAAAGGTGCTCTATTAGGGAGCTGCAGTG
The DNA here is from genome assembly GCA_013397195.1 of Hylia prasina. Lineage (NCBI taxonomy): Eukaryota > Metazoa > Chordata > Aves > Passeriformes > Sylviidae > Hylia > Hylia prasina. Next base: position 672,330 of record VYXD01012921.1, read on the forward strand.
GCTCTACCTTCCCAGCCTGACCCTGCAGTGTCCCAGGGGAACCTCTGTTACCTTCTCTAACAACTATGTTTTGATTTGTTTGCCTTGTCTTGCTTGTCCCACTGATTCCTGGGAAGTACTGTTTCCTCCTCATCTGTCTTGTGTTTCATATTGTTTGACTATTTCTCTGTAAGGGACCAGCTGCTGAGCTGAGGTGAAGTAGAGCATCTCCATTGACTTAAGCTGAACTAGACAGTTACACCAGCTGTGAATGCGTCTGTAGTTTGTTTTTCACCACATTTCCATGTGTTTTCTGGCTCAGTGGATATTCACCAGCATTTCTATTTTGTTTACACTAAGCACAGGTCAGAGAAAATGTGTTTCAAGACACAGAAGCTAGCAGAAACAGCTTGGGATTTTCCTTTACTTTCATTCTCATTCTTGCAGAAGTGTCAGGGTTTGAGACAAAATCCTGTTTGTGTAACAAAGCTTAAATACTGTCATGTGTAGTGTCTGGAAGCACCAATTCCAGCTGACAGTGACAAGGGAAGGAGCTGTGTCTTGGCTCCACATGAACAAGTGGTGGCCTGTACAACAAGTGCTGCTGTAGCTGAGGACCAAAGGGGCTCTCCGTGCACCTGCCACACCTCACAGCAACCACAAGGTTCTTGTGAAAAGTCCAAATTCTCGCTGGGAGGTGAAAGGAAAACTATTTCCCTGTCTGGGGCTGTAGCTGGCAACTGGAGAGACCAGTTCCATTCAGTCCTGAGAAACGATACCAGCACACGAGGCCGGCCCTTATGTTCTCAGCACTGCAGTGCAGACTTGCTCGAGCACATGGCTTGCTTGTCGCCCTTTACAGAGACAGCTTCTGTTTGATATTGTTGACCATATTGAGAGGTTGGTTTTGGAGTGGGAGTACTGGGAAGAATACTCTTTGTAGGCAGAACAGAGAGCAAAGTGTTTGTGCCTTAGCAGGGGGGGATAATTTCTAGGAAATATGCTCCTCTCTCCAATTCAGACTGAAATTTGCTGCATCCTTGATCTCTTGAAGACCGTGTGGAGTTAAGTATGATGTAAAAAGAAGCTCCCTAAACACGTTTCAGGATTAGCAAGTTTCAAGTGGACTTGTTTGGGCATTTAGAAAAAGGGCATTTTTGGCTTTGCCTGTCTGGGTGTTTTGCTTGAGAGCAGTGATGTGGTTTTCACAGTCAGCGAATCTCCGCATGGTCCCCACCCAGCACCTTGGTTTTGCTGCAGAGTGGTTTGGGTTTGTGCTAACTGGATTCCTTTTGGATAAAAGTGGCCCAGAAGCTCAGCTCCAGTTGTGCAACACAGATGCTCCATCCCTTGCAATGGGAGCACAAGGATCCAAACCAAAGGTGGCACAGATTTGTACCATATCCCCCCTAGTCTGGGGGACCAGACTAAAATCTAACCTTAAGTCATACCCCCTCAGGCCAGCTACATGTGGTGTACACTCCAAATGCTTTCATCTCTTGATCTGTTCCTTGTGCTGCCAAATAACTTGCTAGTGTAGGAACAGCTCAAGCAAGAAAAGAAGAATGGTGGGGAGTCAAGGGACTGGCTTTTGTTTTTCTGATAAAAAAAGAGACAGGAGGGTAGGAAGAGGAGACATAAACCATGGCCGTTATCCACATGGAAAGATTAAACAGGCAGAGAGTACTAGAGGAAAGGCCCAGAGTGTGACAGATCAAAAGAGCAAGGCCTCTGGCTGTTACGATAAAGAATGTCCTAGTTCTTGAGAACATATTTATGTGTCTGCGCACTGAGGTTTTTTTGAAAGGAAATAGTTTTATTCAAAGAAAGATCTGTTCCTTCCACAAGGGCTGTTCAAGGGAGAAATAGTGGGTGAAAATACAATTTTCACAGCCAGGGCTATAAGGAATGGTTTGTGTGAATGAGAACAGGGTCTATTATTTTAGATTTAAAAATTTATGGGAAGGTTGGGGGGAATGGGGGCTCTGTTTGAGCTCTGGGTTGGCAGCTGCTGTTAGAATTCAGTGTGTGCCTTGGCTGTGCAGTGGATCTACTTGTGTAGACATGCACGTGGTGTCCCATGGATGGCAAGGAGTTCTTGTTGAACTCAAACCAAAGCGTGTAGAGGGCTAAGGAATAAAATATTCTTGTAGTCAGCCAAAACACTACAGCTGTGCTCAGCTACTGGCTGCAGAAATAGCTGTGCTGGGTGAAGCTGTTACCTCTCCCCTGGTGCTCGAGGATGCCTCACGGTGTGCGTTGGCAAAGCAGCTTCAGGAGCACTTCTCATGTGTTTTCTTGCAAAGTTGCCTGGGTTAGGGCAGAAGAATTTATATCCTCACAGTTCCAGCCTTGTTGTCTGGCACTCCATATGGTCAGGACTCCAGCTGCCATCACCTGAAGCCCATGAGGAGGTCCCTCAGGGTGTGGCAGAGGCAGTGACATCCAGCACTGGCTCTGGGGAGGTGGTGACCACGAGCCACTGAAATGGCAACAGCCTTGATGTTTCAGGCAGCCTCAGCTTGAAGGGTCTGTGAAACAGGGGGAGAACAGTTGAGAGTCCACAGACTGCACCACTTACCTTGGATAAAGTCCAGGCTACAGGTATTGCTTCTTACGTGCTCTCATGTTCCTGTGTGCAGAGTCTGTAAAATGGCAGGAGTTTGCCTTTGTGGTTTTATAGGACCTTACAAAATACAGGGCAGTAGAGAAACACATATCCAGTGGGATTGGGAAACACATATCCAGTGGGATTGGCCCTTGGCTTGTCTAAGTCCTACACAAGTAACTCAGTGAGTTGTGTGACTGTTCCTGGTTTTCCTTTGCTGTCTGTAGAACAGGGGGGCAGCTGAGCATCTGCCAAAGTGGATCAGGTGAGTGTACCCCAGTGTTCCTGCTGCTTCCTTCAGGGTGCTCAGCAAGCTGCATTCCCAGTTGTTTTTCCAGCTATCAGCAGTAATAGAATTAAGGATTAAAACTTGAAGCAGCAAATCGGTCATCATTGCTCAGGCTTGGAGCTGAAGGGATCCCTACAAACATATCAGGAATTAATGAGAAGGTTCCTGGTCAGCAGGAGTTTAGGCAAACAAAGATTGATTTGAGATCCTTTGTCTCTCAGGGTGTTAATTTGGGCTGAGAGAGACTGCTGGAAGGAAGGGGTTTTGATATCAAAATCTCATTTCTGTTTGCTGTGCCCCCCATAATTAATAAAGATTAATATTAATTAACAAGGAAATCACTATATTTTTGCGGGGAAAAATGCCTGTGGCAGTCTTCTGCTTGAATACTGAAATAAAAGGCATTGTTTGCACTAGAATAAGTGGGGATCTACAAGGTTTTGTGTACATTTAATTGGGAAAGTGAAGGGAGGAAAGTGTGCGTATTAATTTAGGTTTTAAACAACAGCAAGCACTAAGACAATTTGGGATGTGATACAGGGTGCCACCGAAATTCAGCACCAAGCACACTCCCTTTTTGATTCTGTCAGTTCTTAACTGTCTCCATTGTCATTTCAACGTTACAGAGAGCAAGCCTCAATTTAGATCTCCCCTCCTTTTTTTCTCTCTAGTGAATACCTAATCATCACACCGATTTTTTGACTGGGTATTGACTGTGAGACTTCCTGGCCTAATTTCTAACTATAATAGCAATATCTGGTGATTTTTTTTTTTTTTAAATCCGAGATACACAGGCTGTTCAGACATGCAGATGAATTTTGGGTTAATTGAGTAATAGTCATCCAAGACCCAAGGCTTCTCCCTGAGATTAACATACAAAGTGATAGGTCAAAAAGCTCAAGGTTTGTTGCCCTGTGAGATACTAATACCACCACCCCCCGCATCAATTAATTTCATTTTCGTGATCGCATCATTCTAAACTGAGGTGAAACCAAGGATTTTTCTCTTTTTTCCCCCCCTCCCTCCAGCTGAGTTTGACTGGCACAACTTCTGACACGGATGTATGGAGGCTGGTACCGCGGCCAAGCCAAATCCTTTCCTTTGTTCTCCGGGCCTGCTGCTGCTGCTGATAAAGTGGTCGGCGCATGGCATTATGTCTTATTACATTTTTGATGCAGACTGCAAAGAAACGGGTAAACTCACCATGGTTACCACGCTCTGTCACTTGGCAGGGCCCGGCGCTCTCAGCGATGGCCTCTAGTGTCTGCAGCGCGTTTGTGCAGCGCCCCGGCCGCGGCTGCTCCGCGCAGCCCTCGCCAGCCTCCTCCCAGCCCCTCTGGCTTTTGTCCCTCCGTGTCACACACTCACAGCCGGGCTCAACCTCCCGTGCTGTTTCCACGCCTGTGGAACTTTTCTCGGCCAGCCCCTGGATGCGGATTCAACTCTCTGGCGTCGCGCGTTTCTAGGAGAGTTTGTTATCTAGACGCAGCCTGCTGTGTTAGCTCCTGCAGAGCAAGTGTGTGTCATTGCTTAAATTGACAGAAGGTGAAACAATCGCCAAATTGTGCTGTGATATCACAGGGTATGCTGAGTTGGAAGGGACCCATCAGAACCTTCGTGTCCCTGAGACTCACACCATGAGCCTGAGAGCAGCATCCAATCCTTCCTGAACTCAGGCTCAGTGCTGGGACCACTTCCTTGGGGAGCCTGTTCCAGTGCCCACCATTTCCTGATATCCTTGATCAATATGTTATCATCAACCCACATGGGATGGATAAGTTGCTCTAAGTTTTGCACGGGCTGCAGCTCAGTTTTGCTCAGTGGGTAGAGCAGGATTCTCGAGCCTGGTCAGCAGAGTCCTTGCCTTATTCCCATCCAGTTTGAAGCTCCCAGCTCTTGTATGTGACTGCTTGCAACAGTTCAGAGACAAGTCTTTGCAGGATGAGCCTTTTGTTTTACTGTACATGAGGAAAAATCACTTAAGCCTTTCTCTGCTTAATTGAGGTAATTAAACCTTCTTACCTTGCAGCACAAGGGGCTCGTTAATGTTTTTGAAGCATTTTGAAGTCCTCGGAAAAAAGATGCGGTTTGCTGTTGTGTCATGTTTAGTAATTGTTGGAATTCAGTCATCTGGACTTGAAACACTGAGTTTCACACAGAGAAATCTTACACTTGTGCATGTATTTTGAGCTGACAATGCAAAGAGCTAATTGAGAGAGTAGCTGACAACTGTGCTGTTCCTACAGTGCCCTACTCTATGGGTATGTTGGTTTGGGGGGGTTTACTATTCTTAAGCAAAATTAGCTTCATGTGAAGCCTCAGTGATGGAACTGCAGGTTGTAATGACATAAAATTTGGCAGCTCTGTTAAAGTCAAAGAGAAACCTTGGGTTTTTTTAAGGTGACCTAGTGACCAGCCCAATTTGCCTTTTTGGGACTTCACATCTGGTTAAGTAGTAAAAATTAAGAACATACTCTCTTCTCGTAATGAGTGATGTCCTGTGATAACTCTGAGGACAAGAGTCTGTTTCACTATGTTCAGCAGAGCTTTTTACAGAGCAACTGCTGGCCCTTTCTTTTTCTAGAGAGGGGAACATAGGGATGAAATCACTTGCAACTTTAAAACAAAGCTAGAGATTTACATAGTTCTGAGCCCCAGTGACTTTTAGCATCAGTTTAATTTAGATTTAAATGAAGGCTGGTAAATGAGATCTGTTCCTCATATGAGAGACAGTTGGGAATTTTCAGCAACGGAGTTTGTAAGGGGGGGAGATATTTCCAGACAGCAGGCAGTCTGTGTCTGTGCCTACAGGCAAAGACAGCAGCATCCATGGATGCAAGGGCACTTGAGCTGCAAGAGTGAAGAAGTTCAGTGGTGTGATGTTCCCTTGCTCCCAAGTGCATTACCAGCAGGTTTTTTAGCACAGTTGTGAAGTGGGCAGTATAATTAAGCCCCTTAAAAAATAAATCTAACAGTTGTTTCTCATATCTAAATTTTTACCATTGTGGGACAAGGGGGAAAAGTGTTTTGATTGCTCATTACTGGAGCAGTTTGTCAGTGATGACATTAAAGTCTGTTTCTGGAGCTCGTAACAGACTCAAAACTCATTAGATGTGAATATAATATTTTATAACTTTAGAAAAAGTAACCATAACACAAACTGATGTTATTTTCCCTTTGATCTACTTGCACAGCACAATTTGACTGGCTAAAAATGTTTGATATCACACAAAGAGGAGTAATGGTAGCACTCCTCGCCTCCCATGTCACACAATGAGCAGCAGATCTGATGTACCTCAACTGACTGTTCCCTAGGAATAGTTTTGGCATTGGCTGAAAATAGTACTGAGGATAACTTGCTTTGACCATGTGATGACACTTTGAGTTGCAAAATTACTTTCAGATAACTTGCACTGAAAAAGTAAAAATAGCACAGCACATTAGACTCATCTGTGTGGAATGTATATATGCAAAAATAGGGCTCCTTAATACTTACAGTTTGTCTAGGCAGAACAACCTGTCATGCTACCCTCTGCTTCACTTTTAGGCAAACAATTTGCACTGATAATGCTGCAGGCTGTGCTGTTTCCAAGTGCCCATCAAACATGAGAGAATCATTAATTCAGCCATTCCCTTCCTAGCAGTGACGCTCAGAAATGTCATTAGCGATCTTAGACAAAGGTGAGAGGTCGCAGCTTTAGGAACAAGTGATTAAAATGTGTCCCATTGTAACAGACTAATTAATCTTTAGATAATAACAGATTTTTGGGCTTTTTCCTCTCTTTTCTCTCTGCAGCTGGGAGTGTTCACTCTCCCTCCACAAGTATGGCAACATCGGCACAATACAGACAGCTCATAAACGACTACGGCCCCCCATCTCTAGGCTATACACAAGGGATGCAGGTACAGCTCTGCTTGTTTTCCTTTAATCACATCCCTGACCCCACGTTTGCATAGTAGCAGGGATTGTGGCCTGTAATCTGAGGTGTTCCTCCCTCCCACCAAGGTCTGAAATCAAACCCAAATGGCAGGCGGCTTCCTCGCACATGTCTGGGGATCAAATTAGACTAAGCCGAGTGCTCAGTGAGGTTGGTTCCTAATTAACTGCTAGTCCCATCCTGTCTGGGTCACAGAGAAATGCCCTGAATTATGTTCTGTAAGGGCATTTACATATTTTAAAGTTATTTGTTAAAAACCTAATATTTCTATACAGTTTTGTCTACTCAGCCTCCCTACCTGGCTAACTTCTCCACAAAATACACGCTGAAATATTGAAAAACCAGAAACAGGCTTAAATAAGCACTGTTCCCAGTTTTGCAGGACTGTTTGAACTTCTGCTTCACCCAAAGTCCAAGGCTTGCAGCTGCATCCTCACAGTTGATCCCAATTTTTGAGGGGCACGTAGCATTGTGTCCAACTTTAGCAGCAATTTAAAAAAAAATCACGTTTATATAATTATCCTGACATTTTGTGCTTTTAAAAAGTGATTTACAAGGCTCTTTCTAGTCTTCTATAAACTTCCACTTGCTTGTTTCTTGTAACTGTTTTGTTTTTACAGTATTTGACTGAGATTAATCTACTTTCAACTACAGGGCACCAGCAGCAGTCAAGTACCACAGAGCAAATATGCAGAACTTCTAGCTATCATAGAAGAATTAGGAAAAGAGATTAGACCTACGTATGCTGGGAGTAAAAGTGCGATGGAGAGGCTAAAAAGAGGTAACTTTTAAAGTTATTTTAAAGAATAATCGTTTCCCATCCACTTCGTCCGCTGACTACTTGTATACAGCTTAATGGCAACTGTTTCCTTTGAAAAGAGACAACCTGAGCTCCTCTTGGCAGTGGGGGTATTAACCAGCAACTGAAAGCTTGGGATGCTCTTTCCAAGCAGTGTTTGGTGGATAAACAGTGACAAAACGTGTCTCATGTGCATAGAGGGAGTTTCAGGTAATAATTCAAACCTTTTTGCAGAACCTCTCATGGATATTTTCTTTCAGGCTCCTGGTGATTTACTTGCCCTTTCAATTCCCTTTTCTCCCCACTCCCCCAAAATCCACAGCCAAGCATTGTTTACATCTCATACACATCTCCCATCTGCTTGGCCCAGGAGCCTTCACTGAAGTGCATTTTGCCTAAAGAAATACAACACTGTGGTAGCTCTCACTGAGGCTGGGGGTGAAAAGAGCTACAAAAAAACCCCAAAAAGATGTTAGGGAAGGTTGTTCAAGCTGAGATACCAAAGACGAGCAGAACTCAGTGGAGAGGAGAGTGGGGCTGCTTAGGCTCTGTTACCTCCTGTCAAGTGCATGTCATTAAAATCCAATAGTAAGGGACAGAGCAGCTTTTAGGGCTGGCTGATGAGTCTCTCCAGCTTTGCTTTGTCAGCTAAAAGGGGTAATAAACACCCTTTCCTTGCAGTGTAAAAGAAACCCCTGCATGCCCCACTGCTGACATCAGCCTGACATTGTCCTCTGCAGGGGACGTGCAGGGATATTTCTGAAGGAGCAGTGGGACATTCCACTGCTCCAGCTCCCGAAATGACCCTGAAAGGCCACAGACAACAGTTGTATTGGCAGTCCTCTCCTTCTCTAGCACGACATGGTTAGGTTTTCCTCCCTTTCCTGTGGTCCTTGTGCTGAGATTGGCTCATCCATTCAAACCCAGAATGGGAATGTTGTTGTAACAGACTAACTTCAGCACCTTGCAAATCCCCCTTACACTTACCCGAGACTACAAAGCTTTATTTAAGGCTCAACCATTATGGAAGAGTAATATATCTGCCATGACATGCAATAAAATGACTAGTAGCTGTTCTGGGAAAGGATGCAATAAAGTCTGCTGATGAGTGGTAAGTGGAATCTGGCCCAGCTAAAATCAATGTTGCTGGAGTCTCTCTTTATTGCATTGCCTGAGTCAGAATTAATAGATCATGAATGGCAACAGGCTAATGGGGACAGCTTGAGACAGACTGGGAGAGATGCAGACATTCTCTGGACTGGATGGTTTAGTTCAGTGAGGAGAAAGTTGCTTTGCTGCCTCCTTGCAACAACGTGTAGGTTTAAGATACAATGCTGCCACTGTGACTTGCCTGCGTTGCACAAAATCCTAAATAAATACTTTTTGCTGCCATCTTTTGGTCACAAAGGTACCTCTCTTTCCATTTTGGGAGCCTGGTGGCTGAAGGAGCATGTGCAAGTGTGTGAGAGCAGAAATTATTGAGGGTAACCACGTGACTGCTGCCTCCATGGCCGAGGAGGTTATCCCTGAATAAAGTCCCTGTCCCCAGCTCCGCCTGCTCCTGAGCACACAGGCCACTGACCTCTAAAACTGGCCAAATTCCCAGTGTTCTACATTATTCAGAGCAGTTCTGCTGCATGAACTGGGCATCCTGCCACCAGCTCCAGGTCTAACACACTGCCTTGGGTTCATGTTTCTGCATCCCACAGCTGCAGCTTTCCTCGTCCCTGGCAGTTTAACCCTCTGCAAAGCCTTGCACTCATCGAGTCCTCCCAGCTCAGTTGGCTGCTGCTGTGATCTGGGCTAGCAGCCTTCTACAAACAGAAGCCATTATCTCTAGAGATTAACCCCCATCTCTTGCCTTACTGCCCTTTCCTCACCTTGTTAAGGGGCATGATTGAGCAGAGAAATCACCTTCTGGCTTGCCTAGTCAGCAAAATATGAACCTTTCTTGTAGAAAAATCTGTCCATCTCTCCTTTTGACATCTATCTCAAGCTCTGTTCCTTCAGCAGCTCCGTGAGCATGAATCTACATTTAGTTCCAGGATTATGAACCAAGGTCCAGATTGCTGGAACTCAAGGCAACAGGACTTGTAGTGGAAAATTCCACATTATGTCTATCAGATGAGAGTAGACAAGGCAGCGTGTAAAGTGGTGATGATTTACACTGGGAGCTGAGCCAGTGTTAGGAGGTAACTTTCTGCACACATCATTAAAAAAACTCCTCTCTTACTTTTACATGAGAGACACAACTTGTCTTTGAACAGTATTATGATAGCTTGGATTTTGATGCGTCCTCCCACAGGAAAACTATCCCAAGGCATTAAGAGCTTGCTGAAATGACTCCTCAAGTCACTTTGTAATTTGTTTCACTCCACTAGCAAAATAACTCACTGGTAGGTAAGATTTTTTTTTCACCCTTAAATCTTTGATTTTAAGGAGGCCCACACTGCACATTAAGATATACCTGCCACTGCAGATTTAGAAATCTCACTGTGTTCTGATTCCTGGTTTAGTCCCTTTTCAATTTATCATGCAAGTTTGGGAAGGCAGACTTGTTTAGCGGCAGCTGACGTTTGGGAAGTGAGGGCTGTCCCCCTTGGCTGAGGCCTCCTGTGGTAGCCTTGGCAACTGGGGACAGAAATACATAAACCTTTCTGTGGACTGTCACTGCCAAGTGTGGCCTGAATGGGATGATTTAAAACACCTCCAATTCTTTTGCAGGCATTATCCATGCTCGAGGGTTAGTTCGGGAGTGCCTGGCCGAGACGGAACGAAATGCAAGGTCCTAGCTGCAAGGTTCAGCTGCAAGGTTTTCCATCTCTTCATGAAGAAAAAGTAACACTTATTCTTTTTGACTCTTGAAACATTCAGACAAGCTCCTTTATTTTGAATGTTTTACCGTTCTTGTTTGGCCCTTGCAAAAATGTACAGTTAAGAATGAGAAAAAAACCAAGGGTTTTTCAACTTACTGAGGGTTTGCATTTTCTAAAGACGTTAAAACTCCCTAAAATGTTTCTAAAACATGGAAACTGAAGTGCATGCAGAGGAATGTTCTTTCTCTCCCAGGCTATATTTCAGTTCTCTTCTTATCCAGCCACAGCCTCATTCTGTTTTGGTTTTTTTTTCCTTTGACTATGTTCACTTATCCCCAAAACGTCAATCTTCCAAAGTTTGACATAAGCTCTAAGGATTTTTTTTAATAAGTGCAGAATAGCATGCTGTACCTAGTAGTCTGCTAAGTCACAATTTGTCATACAGCATAGACCCTGCTTAGAAATAACCTTCCCCTTCTCTTATTTTTCCTTTTCTTGTTCATTTTGCATAAACATTTGCATGACTGTTAGTGCTTTGAAGTCCACTTAAAGTGCATGAGCTATATGGAAAATAGGGAAACCTATTAAATAATAACAAGGTCCTGGAAAGCTAATTTCTACATTAAGGCTGGAGGTTTCAGTTTGAAGTTTGCAAGAAAAAAAAAAAAAAAAAAAAAAAAAGAACATTCTGGATAAATTACTAAAACTGTTATTTGCATCTTTGTATGTATTTATTACTTGATGTAATAAAGCTTATTTTCATTAACAGTTTGTATTAAAACTATGTACAGTCACTTTAATCAGATTCATACTCCAGGAGCAAGAACTGTCAACAGATGAAAATTTAACCTTCATGCAGGAGTTTAGGAAAGGACAAGGGAAGGGGACTGCAGGTTGCTGGAGCACTCCATCCATGGCACAGGGTACAGTCAGTCTCTGGCACAAGGAGGTGAAGTTTTAGAAGTCTTCTGCTGCCTTCAAAATCCATACTCTGGCTTTGGGTCTTTGTTGAAGGCCAAAACATGGTGGCAGCTGGATCAGGGTGCTGTCCAAAAATGAGAGTATTTCTGGTTAAGCTGTTGGAATTGCTAACAGGATGAAACCAGGAAAAATGTACTTCAAGAGTGGCTTCAGAGTAATGGTGACAAAGAAAATGCAAATGCATTTCTTCCTATGCAATGGGAAACTGTCAAAATGAGTAAAGGTCCCAACATGGCTGAGCTGAACTGCAGCACAGCATAAACATAATAAACAACTCCAGTTAATTAATTCACAGCTTGGATGAACTGGACTCTGTTGCCTTGGGAAGCAGCTTCCAACACAGGTCATTTTTTATCTGCAATGACTCAGTTTTACCCCTGAACTGGAGGGCCACGAGTGACCCCTCACCTGCAGGAGGGCCCTCTCTGAGCCCCAGTGCTCAGCAACACTCCAGGTAAGAGCTGGAAAGCTGCTGCTTAAACTTTACTCACAGCTGAGCAGGACAGAGCACTTGCTCAGCTGACACACCTGAACCAGTGACTGGAGTCTCTTCCATCAGCAGCTCAGTTCACACCACCACAACCAGTATCCAAACCTGGTCACAGTTTGTAAAGGATTTATCTGAAGGCACTGCCTGAGGAAGGATGGGAAGTGAGAACCTTTTAGTGCTGTTCTCACGTGCTGGAGCTCCTACCAAGCAGCCCAAGGTGTCATCTGCACTGAAGGAAATCTATTGATTTTTTTTTTTTTTTGGTCTGTGCTAACAATGGTGGAAAGCTTATAGCTCCTCTTTAACAAGGATTCCTTTATCTCCTGAACTTGGCAGCAAAACTGATTGCTAAATGTGATTAATGAGATGATGGCAGGGAGAAGCAGGAGTACATGAGTGCTTTTATCTCCTCAGCTTTGCAGGAACAGCAGGTCAGCACCGGGGTTTCAGCTGTGCTTATGAAGCCCTGCATCATTTGTTAGTTGGAAAACTGTTTGGGTCTAATGACAAACAATTCTCTTACCCTGTTAGGACAAGTCAGTATTTTCACGTTTATTCCTTATCCAATTGTTGCATCTCTTTAAAAAGCTTTTTCCTTTCTAGGTTTTCCTTTGCTCTTCTTTTTTTCTCCAGCTTTTGCTTCTCTGATGCTTTTTTCTCTTTAAAAACATCACTGTCTTCACCTTTGTAGAAAAGGTCAACTTTTTCCTGCAGGATTTCTCTGGCAATCTTTCGGTTCTTCTCCACTGATCTTGTCTGATGACACTGAAGAAATACAAAGGACATTTTTACTGAAACTTTAACCTGTTTATTCTTCACCTTTCCCTTTCAGTCTATCTATTCCTACCATTAGGGTAAAGAAAATCCCCTCCCCAGGCCAAGAGCATCCTCTCACCAAAAACAGCTACAACTTTTAAATCCAGATGATATATTTTAATAATTATTTGCTACTGTAACTCATCAGAATGGCTTTTGCTTTAATCTTTAATGCTTCCCATTTTACCTTGGAAAGCTGCTTGAGTTTAACCTAACTATGTCTTCCCCTTGTGACAAGAAGCAAAGATTAATTTCAAGGTATTAATCCACAAGAAGTAGGTGAGAGAAATGCTTAAAAAGACCTGCAGAGTGAGTGTGATCAACTTGCTGAGGAAGAGATTCTAACTCACATGAGGGACAGGACTGTGACAGCTGCCACCAAACAGCAGCTACAATGAAGCTTCATTTAACTGAAAACTACAAGGCTGTAACTGGGTGGCAAAGCCAGGAAAAGCAGCTCTGACCCCAAGTTTCTTTATCTGATGACAGCTAAGACTGCTTCTTGCTGAGACTCTTTACTTTATATATATAAACTTTTCCTCCATGCCATATACACTGTGATTCTGCTTCATTCTGAAAGGAGACTTGGAAGTCCTGATGCAATTTGTGACTCAGAATGAAACACAATTACCTTCACTACGATCCCAGATGGAATATGCTTCAGGACAACACAGTTATTTGTCTTATTTGTGGCTTGACCTCCTGGACCATCACCTCTTACAAACTGTTCTTCTAATTCTGCCTCACTTAGCTCAAGGAGATTCAAAGAGTTCTTTTTTC
>VYXD01012921.1:688627-713831 GCA_013397195.1 Hylia prasina
GGACGGGACGCACACGGAGCCGGGGAGGGGGTTACGGACTGACCGGAGGCGGCCCCGAGGGCGCAGACGTGGCGAGAGGGGTCCCCGCGGGCGCTGAGCCCTTGGGGCCCGGGCGGCTCCTGAGGACAGCCCGGGGCGCTGCGACCCCGGGACTCGTTGGGCCTTCTGGGGGTCCCTCAGGGCCCGTGAGGGGATGGGGGCCTGGCGGCGGGGGGGGACCGAGGCGCCCTGACACCCCTTAGGGATCTGCGAGGGCTGGGAAGGAACCGGGTCTGGCTCGGGAGGCGATGCAGAACCTCACGGGCTGTGTGTCTGCGCTGGCGCCGGCGTTTGCACCGAATCAGCGCCGATATTCCTGAGTTAAAAACACCTCGCAGCTTGTTTTTTTAGAACCGTGCCCCTGTCTGCGGCTACGTGGCCGTATAAGGACCGCGCTGTGCTGTGGGATCGATGGATGACAGCGCTCCCGCAGCACAATTACAGCTCACTAATATTTTTTTTATCGAGAACAGACTTGTAATGAGGTTATGAAACGAGCCTGTGTCACAGCTAAGTCCCACCCATTTGCTGTGCTGCTGAGATAGGCCACCCATGATTCCATCCTGGGGATTCGGGGGTGACTGGTGCAGCCCCCATCCACTGCTCCAGTGGCACTCCCAGCCTCAGCTTTAGCTGTCAGCAGCCTGATAACCTCCAAGTTTTGCAGAGTTCTGACCTCTAGGAAAAGAAGAATGCTGTGCTTTTCTTCTTCTTTTCTTTATCCCAAGAAGCTCTGCTGGAGGGATGTGTGTGTCTGTGATAACTTCCTTCCAATTCTGGCATTTTCAGCCCTACCCAGAGGAGATAGTGAGTGAGTAGCCAAAAAACATTTCTGCTGAAGCCAAGCAGGCTCCAGTAAAACAGGGGAAAATAGGGCACTTGTTCCTTCTGGTGAAAATATTTTATACTTCTATTAGAGGTGTATCTCTATGTACTTGTGAATAATAAAAACTTGAATCTGTAAAACCCATAGGCCCTGTAAGGAGGAATGGTTGTGCTTTGGAGGTGTTGTGCATTTTTAAGGCAGCAAGAATTTATTCTTGGCATTATCAGACTACCAAGATGTTATTTCTTCATGTCTCTTTTTGCTCTCCATCCGTGAAATGATCATAAGGTTTTTCTTCAGTGTAAGAACACGGGCTGAATTCACCAGGGTGTAGAACATGCTGAAGTAAGCCCTATGTAAGAAGTGATTAATTAATGTATTTCAAGGGTTTTCTTGGTGAAAGTATGCAAACTGGAAGAATATTTTAGTCTCTCTACAGCCAGACTGCTTTGAGTGCTGTAAGACTGTGGCCCAAGTATTCTGTATTTATTTATTTATGATGCTTTCAGTTAACCAGCTGCTGTTTCAACCACTGTGGGATTCCTGTTTGACTCCTTTTTTTGTTCTTTTATTAATTGGTCAGAGATGTAGCTCAAAGCCGTTTCAAAGCTTTATGATTTCGTGTTACATAATAAGAATGAAGCAAGTGATCTGTGAAAAAAGCCAGATATTACACACAGAAATGGCAGGATTGATCGAGCCCAGTCTAACTGGTTGGTCTCAGTTTTATTATTTTTGGCGAGTGTGTTTCCTCAATCACATCCAAATACATCAATAACAGGAGATTTCACACCTTGCACATGGTCTGTGGAGCCCCAGATTTTTAAAAAAAGGTGGTTTTTTTTTAAATCAGACCCTGACAACACGGTTTTACCTGGAATATTTTGCATTCAGACATCCTTTCCAGCCCAGTGTGGGTGTGTTAGGAATCTCTTGGGCTTGTGGGAGGCCCAGCAGGCACCAGGCTGACTGAGCAGCACCTGTTTGCAGGGGAGGCACAGCAGGAGGGAGGGAGCCTGCTTGTGCAATATTTCCACTTGCTGGGGTGGTTTGGTTCAAACAACTGTCTCTTCAATTCCAATTCTGTTTCTTCACACAATAAAGTCATTTTGGGTTTTTTTTTTAAAGAGAAAGAGTGATGCTTATTTCTCTCTTGTTTTCAGGGTAATGTCAGACTTGGGACTAAGATATGGAAAACTGCAATGTGGTGAATTCTGTACAAGAAACCCCTTTGTCCTCTGCAGACTCTGATGTCAGGAACAGCCACAGCTCTGTCTGTAACTTGAATTCTAACAGGTAATGGGCTAAGGAATCACTAACAAATACTACTTTTATTTTGGTTCTGCTTAGTTAGCATGCCTTCACGGAAATATTGGTATTAAGGTGAAGTTTTTATTTCAACATGAAGAGAGTCCTAATGGAAATTGAGTGTATAATTCTCTTCTGGCAGTCTGGCATATGTAGGGTATTGTTTGGGCCACTGTTGCACACCTGACACAATAAATAATTGAATTGTTTTTCCTTGTATTTCACTAGAAGTCCTTCATCCAACCCCAGTGGAGTTTCTGGTTACTCAGGGAATACCAGGTCCTCATTAAAGCCTGGTTCTGTTGAGCTGCTTGCCTCCTTTATGCAAGATATCCAGAACATTGGACATGCTGACTCAGAAATTGTGAGGAACTGTGAGGTATTTGATAGTAAAGTTTATTTTTAAAAAGTGGTGTTCATGTATTTGCTTTGCATTTTGGAAGACAAATGGAATGATACAATTCAGCAGCAAGATCTGTGTTTATTCCTAATGATGGGACAGATCCTTCTACAATAAATGAACTAATCACCTGCCTGAATTTTATCTTAGTGTTTTACAATAATTTCTCTTCATATCTCAGTGTTTTATAATGTGGATCTGAACATTTTTTCCCACAGTTACAATAAAGATAGCAAGTTTTTGAAATGAGAAATTTAAACCATTAAAACTGTATCATATCAGACTGGTCTGAAGTGATCCTAGAAATTAGAAGGTTTTTTTCCTAAAGCTGGTTCTGTTCTGCTTCACTTCTTTATATAATCCATCTGTGAAGATGTGTGGGTGATTAGTTTGTTTCCAGATTTAAACCAAAAATAATGATGTGGTTTCAATGAACTGATTCTCCCAAACGCTTTTTTGAACGTTTCTTTGTCCTTTTGTGTTTTAAATTTTATCACTATTTTTAGTCATCATAAGGAACATCAGTTTTCCACACCATGGGCTTGTTCTTGCAGATTTTTGAGCTTCCTGGCTGGGATCCATCCAAGTGTGTGTTGACAGATGCTTAATTTGGGTTCTCTTTAACACCTCCAGGAACAGAATATTGATGTCTGTGTCCCGTGTCCTGTGCTTCAAGCACCAGGCTCCATAAACGTTAGCATAGAAGGGTTTGTAAACATCAGATTTGCCATGTTTCAGGAAAGCTTTATTTTTGATTTTTTTAAAAGTTATCTCTTAGTTTCCATGACATAATCATGCATCATGGCCTTTAGTTGGATTGCTGAGGGGAGGAGTTTCTTAGTGAAGTGGATGGACAGAAGGATGTTTAATTCTCAATTTTAGAATTGCCTATAATTAATGGGACTGGAATCAACCTTTCCAGAATCTGACTGTTCTTTGCTGGCACCTGTTCCTGCTTTTAGTTTCCATTGATTGGCATGGTGGGGGCTGAATGTGCTGTGGGGTGGGCAAGCACAGGCTGTTACTCAACTCTGTATTATGTCAGCACCCAAGGATAGGATTGCACAACTATCTGTAGCCAGAGGAAAAGGTAAGAGGTGCAGTATTTCTCTGCTTTAATTGTTTTACTTTGTGATTTAATAGACAAGGTGGCTGCAGCTGCTGAGACTGGTAGAAAAACAATGCCAGGAACAAATAAATGCCCAGCAAGAGCAGTTCCACCATCAAATCCAAGTAAGTAATGACTATTCATGGACCTGGATAAGGCTGAATGATTTTTTTTCTCCCTCCTAACCCACGCTCCTCCAAAACAATGCAGAGAGGCAGTTAATGGAGGTGGATGACTGGAGTGCTGTTTAAAGGATGCCTGTTTGAGACAGCCTTGGCTAATTAACAAAGTAACTGTTAGGAACCCTTTTAGGAGTGATTTGTGGATTATTTGTTTTCAATCATTTTGTTTTCGCAACCATTTGGTTCAGAATGCTCACATATAATGGGATTTTGTAGGTACAAGGCTTTTGTTAACTGTTAGACTGTATAATTTCGAATTTTGAGACAATGTAGCTTTCTTTTCATTAAAAAAAATGTTATACAACTTATCATCACCTCCTTCAGAGAGTTTACAGCCCAGGAAAACCATCACTGTAATAGCTGAGCACCTATTTCACCTTCAGTTGAAGAGTTTCCTTTCTAAGAATGAAAAATAACCCATGTGAAGGTTCATATTTTTGCTGAACCCTGTTTATCCATTAGAACAGAAGAAATGTATATGTATATCTAACAGACAGTAATACTATAAATATATAATGCTTAATATCTTCATCATTTTGGTTGCTGTTTTTCCCTTCCCTTTCCTGATGCCCTCCACACTAGTAGTAATCAACAGTTCCTGAACTGAATTTCCAAGAGGTACTGTCCTTTTATCCTATCTCCTGTTTCTCCTGCCTCACCTCCCCACCTCCCCCTCCTTCCCATCTTGTTACTTTTGTGTTTCCTTACCCTTGTTTTTCCTTCCTCTTACTGTAGTGGTTTGATTCACTTGTTGCTGATCATAGTCTTTACTAATCCATTGTGTTGGCTTTGTTGGTTTTTGTCTTTTTTTTTTTTTTTTTTAATAGGAAAGGCTACCTCTGGAAGAGCTGAGGGTGTGGTGTCAGCAGGGAATTGCTCACTGCATGGGATGCCACACTAAATACAAAATCAACAGCTGTAACTCAGTTGTGTGAATGCATGAAATAAAATAGATGGAGCTATTCCAACCTTGCACTGGTGTGCCAGTGACCTACACTGAAACACAGGCAACTCAACACATTCTAGTGAGAGTAATCAAAAAGACACAAAAATAATAATAATAATCTACTTTTTGTGGTAGGAAAGCGAGGTGCTGCATCAGCCCTGCCATGGCTCTGAGAGAAGGTTTGCTCCATGCTGGGTTTCAAGACCAACTGTGCTTATAAAAGTCTCCATCCATGTGAGAATATGGATAAAAATACCTCGAGTTCCTTTTGGAATCAGTGGGGTCAGCCCTTGGCTTGTGTGATCTATACAATAGAAGATAACTGTGGCAGGGACAAGCTGTCACCAGCTATGGATCATCCCAAGATCAGACTTTATCAGAAAGATTTTAAAAACAAAATTACAATCCCAAAACCGCAGAAAGCACATCTTATTTTCCCTGGTTTTTTTTCATCTCTTGCAGTTATTTGTGACTATGCAAGAAGAAGCTAAAATGCAATTTAATGGGAAGAGGAGCCTTTCACTTTTCCTGCTCAGGATATTAATGACAAAGATAAAGTGTCAGCAGTGAATCTGATCTTCTTTCCCCCCACTCCAGTTCTGTTCTTTTCCTTCTGTTCTCCCTTCCCTACCTTCCTGACAGTTGGATCACAGAATTAAAATGCAAATGATTGCTGCAGTCATGATTGAAATCATTGGCAGAACTCAAAACTTAGTAGTGGAAGGAAACGTCATCCCAAGTTTTTTTGTTTGTTTTTTATTTTTGGCAGAGAAAGGCTGAACTGAAATTCAATTGCTTGTTCTATTGCAAGTTAATCAAAACTCTGAGGCTTGATCCTGACTAGCATTACATGTAGGTTCCTCTGAAATTAAGTCTTCTTTTTTATTTCATACTTTGAGACAGTAAATCATTTTTGTTCAATTTGTTCTCTCCGGTTGCTATTCACATGTGAGTAATGTACTGTAGTTCTGTGAAAAAAACATGAGTTCCTTGTTCTTAAAATTATTGCAGGGTTTTTTCTTCTTTTTTTCCTGAGGGAACTAGTTTGAAATATATTCTTGAAAACAATTCTATGCTCTGTCTTGTCACGTGCAAGAGTTGTGTGCTCCTGCAGTTCAGTAATCTCACTAGAACTCTGCAGAAGTGCTGGCCACGGGCACAAATGTAAAATCTCTCCCCAGCCTTTGGCAAAAGCATTAATTATTTCTCAGAGCTGTTTCAGTATTGCCAGTGCACAACTGTAAAACTTAAAACTTAAAAAATAATTACCTAATATACAGAAATAAATCCTGTCAGACATTGTGGACTAAAGAGTAAGTGACCTGCTAAATCTAGTTATGGGTTTGCTTCACTCCATCAGACACCAAAACAATCAAAAGGTAGAATTTTGTACCATGTGAACCTAACAGCATAATAACTAAATTGGGTGTTTTAAAGTCAAGTTTTATGCAATAATCTTGCAGAGGTACATTATTCCTATTCTCATAATAGAGTAATGGTTAACACTTCCATCAAAGCATCCTTGCAATCTTTAAAAATGTATATCCAAGTGAAAAAAGTGTTTTCAGGCCTAAGTTGAGCCAAACAGTTGGATAGTTTGTGTTTCTTTAGCTGGTTGGTAGGTAACTATAGTTCTGAGGGCAATTAATGAATACATTCATGCATGTTTTTTACATGAATAAATGACTACTGAGACTCGTAATTCACTGCATGGAATTAAGGATTGTTCCCATGGACATTTTACTGTTATGCACAGTATGTATTTATCTACTTTATGCATGAGATGTCTGCACATGAAAACTTGCAGTTGTACGGAATAAATACTCTAAATCTCCCGCTAACAACACGAATGGAAGGTGCATCAAAAGAGGAATGTGATTTATGGCAGGATCTCACGGGATTTGTGCCTTTTCCCCCCCGTGCAGCTGATTCAGGATGAGATAAAGCAGCTGGTGAGGTTGCAGAGCAGCACCTGGGGCGCCGGCAGGAGCCGGGCTTTGCCCGCCCGGCCCACGGACACCTTTCCCTCCCTCCCGAGCCCCATGGGGATGAGCTCGGAGGCGTTTGAGGAGCAGGAGAGCCTCGGGAGCCAGCTGAGACCCAGCAGAGGGGAAGCCCAGCCCGAGGCCTGCGAGGCACAGCGGGAATGTGCGGGCAGCCAGGCCTCCATGAACAGCGGCTACGGCTCCCTGTCCACCTCCGAGCTGAGCCCTGCCCAGCCCAGCCAGGACTGCACGGAGCAAACTCCCCTCGGGGCAGGGCTGCAGGCTGATGCAGGCAGCAGCCAAAATCCAGGAGAACTTTTAGCAACAAAACCAGAGGAAAACTCTTCCTCGGGAAGGAGCGATATTTTAGATTTTCCCGCTGCGTTTGAGCATAAAGCTGATGAAGATCATCAACGTGGGAAAAAACCCAGGTAAGTGATAAACTTCCCAAATATGTTAATTTATTATGGACAATCCCCATTCAGTAAAAGCTGGTGGTCACTGGGAACATGTCTGAGTTGAATGGAACCTCTTGCTGCTTGATAGATAAATTTATTTATGTAGCCTTATGTTTCTGATTGATGCAGGTCTGCGTCTGCAGTGTTTAGGTGTTGTAGATATATTTAGGGGAAATACCTTAAGGTGTGTGTGTGTTTTTCTTACCATCTAGTAAATCTTTGACATCATGGGCACAAAAATTGAAACAAAGCCAACCAAAAAGAGTAACTGCAGATCAAGTGTGTGTGAACTCTATGCAAGAAAATGAGAGAATGAAGAGATTACCACTTGAGAATGTAAGTCTCTTTTTATTTCATTATGTTTTTCTAATGCTATTCTTGTAACTGGTATTTTTTCAGTTACACCACGTTCTCATTCAGCATATACTTTCATATTCTAAGCATTTAAGTTCCCATTCATATATTTAAAGTTTGTGTGGGCAAAGTTTACTTCTAGGATCATTCCATACATAGCACAGAGCTATTTTGGCTTATTTTATTGATTTTTGTCTTAATTTACTCTATTTTTGTCTTAACACCTCCCTGAGTGGCACATGTTCTCTCCCTGTAGAGATAATGGAGGAGATGAGAAGTGACTATTCAGGTCATGGTAATTTATTGTGCCCTGTAGTTTTGATATCTCTTGATATCTTTGATATCAGCTGGTGATGCCTCTTCTGGCACACAGGATTCTTTGTGTGTTAAGGCATTAACCACTTTGCTCAGGACAAACACACAGGCACATGTCTTAGGAAATATCAGTTTAATTATGTGGCTTAGCTTAATTCCACTTTTGGCTATGATTACCCTCAATACAAATTCTGTAGGTTTGGATCATGCTGCATAATTGTATTTAATGGCTTTGCTTAAAAAGACTAATAACATTTACGTGCAATTTTAAAATATTATACTCTTGCTTTTTTTTCCCCTTGCCTTGTGATTTTCCTTCTGAATTTGTTTTTCCATTGTAATTTTAGACAAACCTTACTGATGCTGCTTTGCCACCATACACTTTTTACCTCAACCAACCCAAGGAAAGTCCAAACTCTGTAGTGTCAGAAGCTTCAGGTATAGTTAATTTCTTGTAGCTAAATTCCCTTTCTTTTGAATTCTCATATTTAAAACTCTGACTGGAATGCATCTCCAATAACTTCAGGGAAGTGAGGAGGATTTGAGCACTGGCAAGCTTTGCTGTAGCATTAATTCTGCTTCTTGCTCCTGTTTTCAAACTGATGGCAGCTCCTGTGTATCACTGCTGGCAGATGTAGGACATGCAGCAGTTGGGATTTTTTTCCAAATTTCTCAGCATTTCAAAGCTGAACTTCATGTTTAAAACTGTTTCATAATGGAATTACTGTTAATGTCATGGGAGGGTACAAAATATTAGCATCAATGGTGTGGTAATTACAGGAATTCATGGTAATGGAGGCAGAATTCTTGTAAGCCAAAGTCATGATTCTTCAGTTGTGTGAATAGACATGAACAAAATAATGCAGTGTGTAATGGGATTCTTTAATTTTGGGGCGAGGTTGCTTTTTTTTGTTTTGGTAAGATTTGGCTTTGTTGTTTTGGGGGTGTATGTGAGGGGTGGTTGTTGGTGGGTTTGGGGATTGTGGTTTTTGGTTTTTTTTAAATCAAAGCCAGACAACTAATTCACATATTTTGATCACAACAGGGTGGATTCATTTCAGTAACAAACAGGGGCACAGAGATGCAGCCCTGCAAACTGTGTATAATTATTGCTTCTTCACAAGCCACTGAGAGAGGGACACATTTAAGAAATTGAAGTGGGATTGAGGCTGTGTCTGTTCCTCTTGTGCCATCCCTCTTAGTGCTGGTAGTTTGCCTTTTTGCATCCTACAGAGTGCTGCACAAACTGAGGAGTTTGTAATATCAGGTGGAATTATTCCTTGGGTGGTACCAGTTTTAAGTGCTATACTGGAATCCTTAGAAATGTAACTTTGTGGTAAATGAGGATTTGCCCCTTGAACACCAAATCTGTGCATTTTAACTGATTTATAGCTTTTGTTGCTGGTGCTGTGTGATGTGAGACTGCTTATGTTGCCTGTGCTTTGCATTGAGATTTTTGTAACTCCTGGCCCAGTAACAAATGCTCTAATGACATCCTTGCAAATAACTAATACAGCATTCTTGCTACTGACAAAAATAACATTTTACTAATGGATTTTGGATTCCTGTTCTGTAGCTGCAAGCTTGAAGTCTGTAATTATAACTTTCTTTCTGTATTTTTTCTTATCAAGGACTTTCATACTGGAAGTTAGATGAAAAGGAAATGTATCACACTTTGCCAGAGAATTTCAGAAGCGAGTTGCCTGGTGTTTTCTCCACAAAAGTGTCACCTGCTCAGGTAAACTTTGCACGTGTTTAAAAGTTGTCATGTAGTTGGTTTCTGTCTTTGCTGTTTGCCAGTGATGGAGAGAACCAGCCCTCCAGAATTTACATGCTCTGTGAGAACTCTTTTGTTATCTCAGTCTCTTGTCCCATGACTCTTCATTATTCCTGTACCCCACTAACCTCACTTTGAATTTACTGACCTTTTGTCATTCAAAACAAACTCTGTGGAGGAGATGAGAAGTGACTAACTAGTATGTTAAAGGTGTATGGGCCTTGTTAAAAACCTTTTTTAGCTCTGTGCATTGAATAAAGCTGCCTGTTCTGAGCTGCTTTATTAGCTAAACCCACCCCAGAACTTGCTTGTCTCTACTGGGGGTGGAACATCGTGTTCAGAAAATGAGGGAGTTCAATTTTGCCTGTTGAAGTTGTCTTCTGCTGATGAAAGGAAGTTGTCATCACTGAAGGATATTTATCATAAAAGGCAAAGGGAAAACAAGCAGATGCCAGACCAGAGTTTTATGCCTTCTTCCCAGCCAAGTCACCCACCAGAGGTAACATTAATTTCTTTACTTCACCTGTCAATTGAGGATAGATTTCAGTGGCTTGGCCCCTGCTGCCACCTCCAGTGTTGTGCTGGAACAGCAGTTTGAGGGCTGAAGCAGTTTGGGAAAGGATCCAGCTTGAAAGAACCTCAAAGAGCAGCCTGAGCAGAGAAGCACCTTTGCTGCACAACCTTGAGGATGCTGCAGGGACGGGTCTGCAGCTGCTGAGCTGCACGTGGAACTGCAGTGCCAGGGTTTTCCTGGTGCTTCCCACAAGACAAGTTCGTTCCACCCATGAAACAGGACAGGCACAGGTTGTGGAAATGATTCTTTATTGTGTCTATTTCTTTATACAGCTCTCAGTGCTGTAGATAACCCAGTAATGGTGGCTGCTGTGTGACTGTATTGTTTAGGTAATTGATGAAGTGCTTTTGTAACCCTGCAAAGTTATTGTTTCAGCACACAAACAGACCTCGTAGTCCTTCAGGTTGCATAACTGAAATTTCAGAGGTTTTCTAGAAAGCTACAGATCTTGGATATGTCCTTCATTTATTAATGGAAACTTAGAAACTCAAATTGCAATTGTTGGCAATGTGTATTGTCATTTCAGTGTCACAGATGCCTTCATTTTATTTGTCACTTTCAAATGATTGTAATAATATTCAGTATAATACCTGCAATGTGTTATATGGTTTACTGATGCCTTTAGATAAATGTTGTTCTTGTAAATGGAGTTAAATCACAATTTTTTCAGCAATGTAACTTATTCCCTAGATCTTGACGTTGGACCCAACCCTGCATATGAAACCAGGCCAGCAGAACCAGGGACTCTGTTTTTTCAATACTCCTGAAGACTCTACTCCCTTTTCTCCAGACTCTATGGCAGAGCCTGGATTCCCAAGTCAGTGTGACACAGACTCTTTTTCACAGACAAGTCATTCATCTCAGTTAGATGATTCTCCAACACAGCCTGCCAGCAGCAGAGCTGTGCACTTGGACCTGTGGAGAAATCACCCATTCCAGAGTGAAAACAGGGCCAGCTCTCCCTTCCCAGGGGCATACAGGGATGCTGACAAGGACAATTCAGTCAACACTGAGGAGGAAGAAACACGGACTCTGACTCCATCTTCTGTTACTCAGTGTACTGACAACAGTTTGCCAGATTACAGCCTTTCAGTGGCATCTGTTGAAGATCCTGTGGTAATGTCAAAGTGAGTAATTTTTTCTTTTTTTAAAAGTCAAAAGTTCGGTACTTTCATGAAAAGGATGAAACAATAGTAGTAAATCAAACAAAATATGTGAGTTCTCCTGGTCATGTCTCTTTATACATAAAAATAAAAATACATCCTTCCCTCACAGGCTGTGTGAGGGAGTTCATTTATTTCTAAGTTCTGGGGGGGAGTTATTTTCCTCTTTGGAATCAAACGTGGAGAAGCACAGAATTTACTGTGCTTAGGAGAAATAAATATCCTCCATTCACTGATGATTTGCACATGGACAAGCAGACAGGGCATTGATTCCATGTATGAGGTCTTGTAAAAAAAGTAAAGCTTTATATTGTGTTTGTATCTATTATTTGTATATAATTATCACAATATCTGCCTCTATTAATGTGAAGAGGTCTCTGCCTTAGATGACAAAGCTGTCTCTGCTTTAGCCTTGAATGCAAATAGAGTTTTGTAAGAGACATTTATGTGCTGAGTTCATTATGTGCAAATGAATCCAGCAGTGTGTGGTCATGTGGGTGGCTGGAATTTTTTTTAATTCTTCTATTGAAAATAGGATTAGGCAGAACCTGAGGGAGAAACACGCTCGACACATCGCTGATCTACGAGCTTACTATGACTCTGAGATACAGAGCTTAAAACAGCAGCTGGAGTCAAGCCACAGAGCTGCTGCATCTGAGGACCTGAAGAAAATCAATCAAAGCCTTGCTGACAGGTACTGTGTGTCCTTCTTGTCTTTCTCTTTACATGGTGCTCTTTATATTTTAAAGGCTGAGTATCCTTGTTTGGAATATCTCGAACAGTTTATGTCCCTCTTCGGTTCTGAAGATTTCGTGCATCTATGATACTCATATTTCCCTGTTAAATGTAAAATTTGCATTATTTAATGCAGTTGCTAAGTTGTGGCTGCCCCATCCCTGGTTAGTGCCTCATCTCATGGAACATGTCTCTGCTCATGGCAGAGGGGTTGGAACTGGATGAGCTTTAAGGTCCCTTCCAACTCAAGCTCTTCCATGTTTCTGTGAAGATCAGTTCACCATTGTTAGACAATAAATGTGGTGTTTGGACCTCAGTTCTTGTTTGACCTGTTTTTTTCTGGAGCCAGTGCCAGCTTTCCTCAGGAGTGGCTGGCAGGCAGAGGTACTCCTGAGGAATTTGTAAGGGAATAATGTTGGAAGACTGTGCTCTCCTGCCATGCTGGTGAACATCATCCTCCTGCACCTTCCATGTCACAACCACAGGTGACACAGGACCAGTCCTGAGTTCATTGGTGACTTTGCCCTGCAGTCTGTGTGCCCCAGCTCTGCATTCCATTATCTACAGCTTGACTCCTGTACACAGAATATAGATGGGATTTCTGTGTAATTATTGCCAGTAAAAACACACATTGCAAATTTAGACAGCTGAAATACTGCACGAACTTCGTGTGTTCCCAGTTTCCTTCTCACCCCAGGCCACCACAGCCCTTCTGAGCAGGGACACTGCAGGGACTGAAAAATGTGGGAGGAGATCACAGGCTGGGCACCAAAATTCATGGGGATGCTTGAGGAAGGAAAAAAGGCTATAAAATGATGATTTATTATTTGAAAATGTCAAGAGATTGGTGTAATCTCTATGTTCTAAATAGGTGTGACCAGTTAGATGCAGCTCTGAATGAAGCAAGTGCTCGCATAAAAGCCCTTGAAAATAAGAATAATCTGCTAGAAAAGCAAGTGGTAAGTATATGTGCTTAAATCAAGTTGCTTGTTAAGTAAAAGGGTAAAGGAGTGAACTTTTTCATTAATAAGCTGGTCAGTGTTTCCACACTTACCTCTTTTTAATTTTAACCTTTAAGCTTTTCCCTTAACATATAACATCAGCCCACACGTTACACAGTGACTTTGCTACCTGAGTTTCTTAGGATTCCCTACTTGAATCATCACTTTTGCTCAGGAGCTTTTTTCCAGGTTAGCAGGGATCAAACAAAATCCAAGACTGAAATACTGTGATGGGTTTATCACGTTTCTCTTTAAATTTTCTTAATTTGTTTGGTTTAATTCCTTTCTAATTAGAGCTGTGATAAAAGAAATCTCACTTATGCTGGGGCAAAAACACTCTTTAGGTATATTTGCAGTTTTTCTAGCTAGGCCAGACCTGTTTGCTTGTGCATAAATTAATGCATAGCTGCATTTATTAGTCAAAAACCAGGACACTCTGTCAAGAAAATTGAACACATCAGAGTTAGACACCTGCAGAGACTAATTCCACCCTCTTTAGACAATTTTTTTGTGCTGGAAAGTAAGTCAAGCAGACAGATTGGAGGCCTCACCTCAAGATATTTAAAACCATATGAAATAAATACATTTTTGTTCAGTTTAGTCTTATTCTTTCCAAGTCAAAGAAACGAGCGAAAATCTTGTTTAGTTCACGTACAGGCGTACCCTTGTTTTCTGTGCGGGGTGATTTTAAGATAATCCTTTGAACTGAAATAAATCATCTTGCCAGGGAACGTCTGAAGCATTCTGAAGGATGTTTTCTGTCCTCCAGGCAGATTGGAGAGAGCGTTTCTATTCCATCAGTGACAATTCCAAAGTCCTGCAGGAGCGGCTCGAGGAAATGCGCGCGACCCACAAGGAGAAGGAGAACACCATCAGCCGCCTGAAGTCCAGGCTCAAGGAGCTGGAGGAGGCTTTTGAGAAGGCTTACAAGTTATCTGACAATGAAAACACAAGGCTCCAGGAAGAAAACAAGATGTTTCAAAATGTGAGTAAGAAAATGGACCAGGGTGTTGGCAAAGGGGACGACAGCAAGTCCTGGGTGGGACAAATACTCTGAAGTTTGTGACTGGAAAGTCTTAGGGCACTACAAAAAACCAGAAATTCCTCAGCTGACTCCTTACTAGGCTGGGGGGCACTGTGGACCTAAAAGATATTTAAAGACAATTATTTAAGGCAACAAGTGTGTACTTGATGTGGTAACCCTTGCAAATAGTCTGTCTCAGGAATTTTGTTACTCTAAGTTGAAGATATTACGTGAAATTATTTTAGGAAGTAATTTTTCCTCTTTTTACCTTGTTGCAGATGGACTAAACTTTTCATACCTCATCCCAATTTGCTAAAACTGTTCATTGTGTATGATCTTAGACTGAATCAAAGGAATTGTTCCTGAGATTCTTCAGGAAGAGCTTTATGGAATGTTTAAATGGACTGGCAGAGTGGGTATTAGCTGGAAAAGCTACTGAGTGTTTTATCTTCTTTTTTACAATTGAAATTTCAAAAGACAAAGTCACATTTGAAGTCACTGAGGAATTTTACTGGTTCATTCATTCAGTTTCTTTAGAGACAAGTAATTTGAAAATTAGAAATGCATTCTATAAGTAGCACTGTCTCCTCTTGTCCTGCCTATAATTTTTTGTTCCAATTAGAAGATGATAAGAAGAACCAAACAAATACTATTAAAGTACATTTTGTATCCCCTGTAGTGCTTCTGCATGTGTTAGCCAAGCTGTTGAGATGATTTTACAGCAGCCAACAAAACTGTTAATTGACTGTGGTCTCACTGTGGGTTGGTGTTCTTTTGTTTTGTTTTAGCTTTTAGGAGAATACGAGTCCCTTGGAAAAGAACATGAAAGAGTAAAGGTAGGCACACAGTGGATAATTAAAACCCCAAACATGCAAACTTTGTGATAATATTCCATGGAATTAGCTGAATTAACTTAAATATTTTGAGGAAGCTCAAACAAAAAGATCCATATTTATCTTTACTGATAACTTCCTTCTTCAGAATCCTGGAGGGAAAAGGAAGGAAACTGGAATCTGTTATTTTCCAGGCATAGACAACAAAAATACTGCAAAGTCAAAGCCAAAGAAATTTAATGGACCCTTTGAAATAGGAAGGTGTAATTGATGTATTGTTTTCAAGACTGCTGTGGAGTTACTTGGGTTTTATTTAATGCACTTCTGTAGTTTCTGGGCTTTTTACATTTTTCTTTATGTCCTTGTAGGATACGTTAAATACAACTGAAAACAAATTGCTTGATGCAAACATGGAGATTTCTGATTTGAAAAGGTAACTCTGAAACTTACTATTGTTTACAAACTGTGGCCTAAACATCTACAGCCAGAGTGTGAGGGCTGTAGATCTTTCAAGTTTAATTACGTTTTATGAAGCATTTCATGTTGCTTCATGCTGGTACAAACTAAAAATCTCATTAATTTAGGATATGCATTTTTTCCTGCTTCCTCTGCTTCCAGAGCAGTGTCACGTGGTCCTGTCTTTCTGGCCATATGACCTGATTTATTTAACTTAAATTCAAGTACACATTTTTATCCATATTTAAATAGAGATGCATAGGCAGAAATGCAGCGGTTGCTCTTGTTCTCCTCCTTCATCCAGAACATCTGAATAAAAACGAGCAAAACTCTTAAGAAATAAGATGTTTCTTTTGTGCCATTTAAATCATCTCATAATGCCTCTTTTTAAGGACAATTTTAAAACTTGAAGCTCAGCTCAAGCAGGTGGAACATGAAAATGCACTGAAGCTTCGCCATATAAGTGAAAATCGTTTAGGAACCTCTTGTGCCAAGTAAGTGAAGATTCAAACATGAAAACAATGTGTTTTGGAATAGCTTTTAACATGTTCTGGCTAAAAATGGATCAAGATGAGGTCAGTCCATGGGCTGAGCTGGATTAAACACATGTGAGGTAATCCAGAGATTGGATGTGCCAAGAAATTATTAAACCCAAATAAATTCTCTGGCTAATGCATCTGTGACTTGGCAAACGGTCCCTACTCTTCTCAAATGAGTGTTTGCAAGGTCTGAACTGCTCAGATGAATTCTCATACTCCACAAAGATCTTGGGAATACAATCTGATAGTCCAGTTAGGTTTTCTTTGGGTGTCATTGGTCAGAAAGGCTGGTTCCTGCTTAATATGGGGTTCTAAATATGGTTTGTACAGGTATCCTGAGAGTAGATTGGAAGTTCAGTTAGAATGGACACTCTTTGAATTGGGAATTTATGTTAAAGAAATTCAAGTTGATCTGTGCTCTGGTTTTGTTTGTTTGAGGGGTTTTTTACATTTTAAAGGTCTGAAAAGCTTTGTCCCCCTCTGGTTTTTATTACTCAGTTATGGCCTGTTCAGTGTCTCTCCCATTTCAGCACTGATGCTGTGGGGCCCAGAATGACAATGAATATGATTTGGGGATGTCCATTTGGATATATGGAACAGGAATGTCTTATCTTGGGGAGGTTTGAATTCTGATGATTACAAAGACAGAAATAATTGATGTATTAATACATTAAAGGGACAGGTTTCTGTTTAGAGCTCCTTTAATATTTATGAGCCAGACCCCTGAACAATGGGCAGAAAAAAGAAGGCCTGGACATGGCAGACCATGTCCATCAGGGAGGGGGGATGTAAGAGCCAGGATGGATTTAGAAGTTAATCTGTCCCTAACTGATCCCAGGGGCTCAAGGAAAGCCTCATTCCAATTGAATGCCCAGCAGGAGATTTGCAGAATAGTGCCTATAGTTCATAGCTTGGGTAAACAAGACCCTTTTTTCTTAATGATCTGCTTTCCTGTGTATGGAAATCACAATTCTCTTTTGATACCTCAAGATAATGATATACTAATTGATGCTTATTAGTTGATATTTATCACTCTTGGGCCATCAGTGTTGGCTCTTTCTTGGTATTTTGTTTGTGATTTTTCCCCCTTCCTTATTTTTCTAATAATTGTTGTCCAAAGGAAAGCTGGGATCAGATGCTCTGAACTACTGCAGTAATCTCCACCAAATGTTTTCATTTAATTAGTTGAGATCTACTTGCAACCCAAACCTGGGTCTGAGTAAGCAGCATTAAATTACAGGAAGATCTTTGTGGAGCTCTGCATTCTAAACATATTGTGTTATTTAGACTGAAACCTCAACATATGTTTCTCCCCCCCCCCAATTATTCTATTTTTACTTTACAAGCATGTTTTAAAATGCAGTTACTTTCCCCACAGTACTTACAAGTTTATTGTATATTTGTTTCTGTTTACTGGAATAAATTGCAGGTTTTTCTTTAAAAACAAACAGAAACAAGCAAACAAACAAAACCCCCAAAGCCTTTCGTAATTTTGAAGCTTTTTATTCCCACAGCAAGTTGGGAACTCCTGATGTCAGCAGGCGAAAGTGGTTGATACCAGGAGCTGAATATTCCATCTTCACTGGGCAGCCTTTGGAGGGCCAGGAAAGCCCCAAAGACAACAGGCTGGAAGAAACCTATATTCCTTCTAGGTGAGCTGGTTTCTGAAATCTGAACTAAACTAAAATCTGAACTAAATTTCTCCATCTTTTTGTTTATTCTGTTTGTGTTTGGGTATCTGAAATAAAATAAAATTAAAAAACTTGGTCTTCTTTTTTTCCTTCCACCACCTCACATTCTTTAAGGCACCATTCTCCTCCTGAGAAAGACTCCTCCCAGGAAGACTCTTCAACAAACACAACAGAAAAGAAAGAAAATGAGATGTCAGAAGCACCAATTATAAAAGCCTTTAAAGAACTTGAAGAAGGAAAAATATTTAAGGATTGGGGTACACAGACAGAAAAAGAAGATTCACCAGCTAGTAACTCTTATTTTTGATATTCCCAAATGTGTCTTTACTGGCTTTTCTTTGTTTGCATGTCTTTTGGCTTTGGTACTCTCAGCATTCAAGTCCACCAGGCTTCAGTGATGGGATAAAAAAACAGTTTTAGCATGCAAACTTGTGGGGTTCTCCAGGAAAATTCAAAGTTAGATATCTAAGTGACTTGCTTAGAATAGGGGGAATGCAGAGGTTGTTGTTAGGTCTCAAGCTGAAGACCAGTTAATGTCCCCTTTTCTAAGAATATCTCAGTATTTATAAACAGTTAATGGAGTCCTAACAAAGCTCTGGCTGCTGTACATCCATTTTAGTTTCCATGGTGTTGTATGGGAATGGAATTGAGGAAGTGGGACTGCCCTGAGCTGTTTTAACAATGTTGATTTAGAGAAAACACTGAGTCTTTCTTAAAAGCTCATATTCTGGGGCTCAGGCAGATCCTTCAGCCTTTCCCAAAAGATGTTTTTGTCCTGATTTCCACTGTTTATTACAGTGCAAATCAGCATAATTTCTGCCTCACACACTGCAAAAATCCTTTCTCATGGGTTAAACTCTGTTCCATGAGTAGGAAGAGAGACTTGAGCAAAACGGCACAAATCCGTTGATATGAGGGAGAAAAAAGCACAGCTCAGGGGAACATTTGTGAGTTCTTGTGTTGAAAAAAGATTGATTAACATAACAACTTCCTTTCTTTTAATTAGAACCATCAACTCGACGTCAGACTGTTGGGTTTGTTGAAACTTCTTTGGTTGCAAACCGATCTCCAGAGAAAGGGAGAGACCAGCACAGACCCAAACGGTTCAGCTCCCCCTCTGGCCAGAGGTCATCGTCCCTTCCTCCTGCAAACAGGAAATCCAACACTCCCAGTCAGTGCTTTTCTCAGCTTTGCTTTGTCTTACTCAAAAAGTAGAACCAAATCTTAAGGGCTGCTCTAGAAGATGGAAAAATAGGGACAGGATTTTTGTGTTGTTCTGACAGTCTGAAAAAAACCATGTCTGTAATCGCAGAGTATGTGAGGGTTCTAAGTTTATTTTCATTTTTCCATGTTGTGGTGCACTTCTCTTCTAATTTAGGTAAACATGTAGACAGCTTTGAAGAGCATTCTTTTAAGCTGTAAGCACATGAGTGGGAGGTACTGCACTGGGGAGTTTGAGGTAGATAAACATACTTTGTCTTTTGCAGCAAGAAGAGAGATAATGTTGGCACCAGTGTCTGTGACATACAGCCCAAAACGATCTCCAAAAGAAAACCTCTCTCCTGGATTTAGCCATTTGCTTAGCAGAAATGAAAACACAGTGACAAGGTAAGAGTCTGGTGAATACAGCTGTGTTCTGATCATTTTTAGAGCAGCAGGATGTTTATCCAGGCTTAATGCTGCTGTTTCTTGTTCATTAGATGTCCTTGAAAATGAGTCGTGAACATTTCTGAATATGAGGCTAAGTTGTGCTTTTTAAAATCTGGCAAGGAAAATCTAGAATTATTGAACAGGATTTAGAAGACTTACAGTCTTGTTCTTCTAAAAAAAAATTGTTTCTTCAACCAAAAAGTGAAAAAGTAGAAAATAATGTATTGCTTGATAGATGACTTCTAACAAGTAATTGCTGTGTGCTTCCTGCTCTGTAGGTTTGATATACTTCTAGATGACCTGGAAACTGGTGCTACTTCTTCTTTACAGCACAATAATCCAAGGAAAAGGCTCCAGTTTCACTCACTAGATGATGTAGAAGGTAATCTGTCAAAGTGGAGGGAAACTGTTCTTTATTTTTGTACCACAGTTCTTTCCACAGTGGTAGTAGCTGCTTACCCTGAAAGCTGACTCTTTACTCTGTGAAGTCCAACTTTGAAAAATCCTCTAAATCTTGCCTTATTCCTGTAGATAGAGAAATCCTGTTCCTACAGTATTTTGTTTTTATGTATATCTGTGTGTGCACAAACACACTGGAACAAGAAAAATAATCAAATTGGGAAAGAAGGGCAATACATTTCCTTATGCTTAACTCAGTTATCCAGTTATCTTAGTGGGGTCTATATTAAGATGTTCACAGAGTCATACTAATAAAATTCTGTTGCTAAACATTGCATTAGTTACAGCAAAGAGTAACTAATAAAACCAGTTGTTTCAGATCTTTTTAAATGATTGAGCTTTTCTCACTTCTGTAATCCTTGCCACAATGTTCTGCCTTTTGGTTTTATCCGTGCTCTTATTATACTGGTGTTTGCATGACAACCAGTCAGCTTGGTGATATTTAGAAATGTACCAGTAAAAGTAATTCCTAATTAGTACAACACAGGAATTGGTTGTTATCAAAAAATAAGCTGTGTTTCAAAGATCACAATTTGAAAGATGACCCATGCAAATGTTTTGCATTCCTTTGGGGAGCTGTTCAAGGCAAGTGACTGAGGCTTTGCTCGTCCCTCTCCTCACTTCATGCACTGCCAAAACCACACTGCTTGTGCTGTCATTAGTTTATTTTGCTGTCCTGTGTAACAATTTCCCAGGTAATTAACAAAACAAATAAAAGGACTCCTGTTCTTTTGATAGGAAGGCAGCACTCAGGTCTCAGACACAGCTCCTGTACTGAATCTGTCAGTAATGGAAAGAAGAAATCAACAGCTTGGGAGGAGAGGAGCCAGAGACACGAGGCAGTGCAATCACCTTGTGAGGAAGACTTCAAGTACACAGCAAGGATCACAACTCTGGCTGAAACTGAGAGGCTTTTTGATGAGCTGACTCACGAAAAGCAACAGGCAAAGATTATTTTTGTTTTCATGTTGTGACAAATCGTAATTGTTGTATGAGAGGTGAGGGATGGAGCCATTTATCCGTGGAGTGGATGGCTGAAATTCATCCACAACTTCAGTGTCACATCAGGAATGTGCCATTATCCTTCCCTGCTCTGCTTGCAATCTTTCCCTGTCCTTAAATCCATTAAAGGAGAGTCACTGGAACACAAACACAGCGTGGGTGAGGGTTGGCACAGTATTATGGTGTTAAAGAACAAAACTCTACTTGTAGCTGTAATCCATACACCTCACCTCTCCTTCTGTGAGAGGAGTTAGGAAGGCTCATATTGGCTCTTGAAACTAATTTACAGCTGAAGTGTTTTCTGTTATTAGATTGAGGCTGCACTGAGCCGAATCCCTTGTTCTGGTGGAAGAATGACCTTGCAAGCGAGACTAAATCAGGTGAAAAAGCTTCTCTCTATTACTGTTCTCTTTTGTTCTCCCACAATTGAGAATACATAATGTGGAGGAGAGATCCTCTGGGTAGTAAGTGTGATTACTGTGGGAATTTTTATATTGTATTTTTGGGTTTTATGTTATGCTTTTATATCGTTTAATATCTTCTATTTTTTGTACATGGGGTGCATTTTGCCAAATTACTGCCAGAAGAATCTGTTCCCGTGCTAACACTGAGAGGGAGATAAAGGGAATGCATTAACAAAATGCAGTGACTATGAAATAGATCCCTGAAGCTGCAGAGAGGACATTGTGCTGTAGGAGAAATTGAAAAGTTTCATTTTTGTTTGGTTGGGTTTTGTCTCCTTGAAAACACAAGGAAGAAAGTAAGAAAGTAAAAATAACTGGTTTAGGTGGAATACAGGGAAGTGCTTTCTGTGGAAAACTCTGCAGACTCTTTTAATAAAAGCAAATCTCAAAGTTGTCTTTTAGAGGTGTCTGCAAAGCCTTCAACATTTCCTAAATTTTAATTCCTAGGGTGTGTTATCAATTTGAAATTAAAAGTGCACTCTAATAAATCAACACTGCCACTCACTGTGGTGATCAGCTGTTGCCTAAATATGCCTCCCTAATTATCAGCCTGTCCTAATCCTTGTCAGGTTCCTCTCATGGAGTTTTGTAAGTCACATGTTTTAAAAGCCAACAAATACATAAAAATAACATGACGAGTTTGTAGGACTGGCTCTGGTTTTTGGGTGATAACAATGCTCCTAAGGCCTCAGAAAGAATACCAGGAATATAGGAATGATAGCAGTTTCCTAATTTTAGAAAGATCATTGGATTTGATGATATATTATTAATGCTTTTTGTTCTTTCTTTTAACTCTTCCTTTTAGGAAGCCCTGGAAGATCGTTTGGAAAGAATTAATAGAGACTTGGGGTTAATACGAATGACTCTGAAAAGATTTCATGTTTTAAGAACCTCTGCAAATCTTTGACAGTTCTCTCTTGACTGCAAATATACTTTTTTTGTTGCACTAATATATATAACGATGCACTCAGTAAATGCAAATTGTTTTGTATTTTTATAAACCCTGAAAAGTAGTTTTGCAGCCATGTTACCCTTTACAAACAGCAATATTTTGTACTTCAAACAGCCACCTCTATTTTAAACGTATTTTTGTTACACCTGAGAAATCAATGTTTATCCTGTATTGTAATATTTTTAGAAATATTAATTATTTTTAAATAGTGATATTCAATTTATAATAAGAAACTAAAAGGCAGCTTGTTTTCAGAAAAAAATGGTAGTGTTACCCTTTTGCACTTGGTTTTCCTCCACCATTTTATAAATATTTATGGCGTGATGTAAATATTAGCCAAGAGGAGATTTTGGACTTTAATACAAAAAGCAACGTGAGTTACCTGTGTTAAAGAGAACCACTGTTCTGTGGGAAATCCTTTTAATTGAAACCTTTAACGTGGGTGTTCCTCTTTGTGACAGAACTGTGAGCAATACTTGCACCGTGGCTGGCTGGGGCAGGAAAATCCTTCTGTGATTTCTCTGATGTCTCCCAGCAGTCACAGTGAGAGGTGTTTTGATACTGTGAGCACCAGGATTCACCTGGCAGCAGCCTCCTGTCTCCCAGTGAAGAACTCAGCTCCAGCTGACACTCCAGGACTGGAACTCCTCACCTGAAGTTACTGGTTCCATGTGCCAGACTGGGTTTTGTGCCAGTGTTCGTGTACATTTCATGTATTTGTGAACATAAACCAATTTTTCTCCGTGGAAAAAAAAAAAAAAATGCACATTTGCCAGTTGACATATTGTTGCATTACTGTCCAACATTGATATTTTGGTTTGTATTTTAATATTAAATAAATGGTTTAATTAGATTCTTTCCTCCTGCCCAAGTACAGTAATAGGCTCTGGGATATTACGTCAGGTTTTAATCATATTGTGTGTTTCAAATTCTGTCCTTGTTCAAGATGTTTAGCCACCAATGATGTGATTATAGGGCCAGAATAGCTGTCATAAAGGAAGCTTGAGAAGGTCTGATTCTAAAATTAGAAGGCTGTGCTTTAAGATATTTGATGAAGAACTGTCCAACCCCTGCATGGTCTTTTCAAAAATTCTGTAGCTTTTGCAACCCCTTCTGCCCTGGGGCTACTTCCCGTGCAAGATCAGAGCTGGGGAGAAGTCAAGGATGAAAGTTTCTAATTTTCCCCTTACTCTAAAATGCAGAAATTGGGTCTGAATGTTTGGAGGGGACTTGCTCCAATGAATTTCCATTCTCCACAAAGAGCTGTACAATTCTGATGGCATTCCATGTTCTCACAGGTAATTTTTACTTAGAAGGGGTGGATGGGGGGGAAAAAAAAAGAATCTTTACTTCCCTGCTTAGCTCTATTCAGCTGCAGTTTCCCCACTATTTTGTTATTAATGGGCACAATTTTAAAGCGTTCTTCAGAAATACCAGTCAGCCAGCGGGATTTTTCCAAGGAATCCATCACAGGGAAATTTCATGAATCCAGTAATGGTCTTGTTTTCTTTCATCAGTGCTACAGGAAAACCAGAGAATTTTCCTGACAGACATTAGAGGCAAGTAGGTAAATCAGCTCAGCTCTTTCAGTGCCTCTCCTTGTAACCTCCCTTCATCTCCACTCCATTCTCTCCAGCACTATTCATATTCATGGACTCTTTTTTATTACATCCAGAAAACTGAATTGTGAGTCAGAATTTATTTTTTAATCAAAAGTCCTCCTCCATCTGTTGGAACTCTTTAGGCTATTTCAGTTCTATTATAACGCTGAAGGAGGGGTAGAAGTGTTGCTTTTAGTAAACTTCTAGGCCAACCTTCTCAAATATCTGTGTGACCTGTTCAGTGTGGTGCCTGTGGCCTGATTCATCAGAGGGGCAGAGGCTCTGCAGTTCCAGATTAAATCAGTGGGAGGCCTGAATGCTCAGTTCTCCTGAAAATCAGACCCGAAGCACCAAAAACTGGGACACGGGGAGCGTTTACTGTGGGAACCGGGACTCTGCTGCCCCTGCCCTTTGCTGGACATTGTCCTTTTGTTTTTAATCCTCTTTTAACTTGCCCTTAACACGAGAAAATTGCCTTGTTCTCTCTTTGAGGACACATAAGGGTTGCCAGATAACCAGAGAAGCTTTTGTGGAGGACTTTAGTCATCCTTCCTCTTGTGTTCTCACCTGACACCTCCCAGCTATGTTGGCATTTATCGACTTTCTACAAGGTCCTGACTGGAGCCCCAGGCTCTCCTCTGCCTCAGTCTGCCCTTGCAAGACACTCCCGTGCATAGTTTTCTCTATGATAATAAACATTTCAAGTCCTCCAGCTCTGAGATTTGAACGCTGGAAAATAAAATTTCTGTTTGTTCACATCTCTAGAAAGCAAATAAAGAGAATTGTAGCTTTGATAGGTTTAGGCATAATCTGCCTCACACAAAGCTGTAACGTGGACTGCAATTTAGCGTGGCAATGCAGGGAGCAGTTACAAAACAAACTGCGAGTATTTTGCCTTTGCAGACAGAGAGAGAAGGAGCGCTGGGATGATGCATCCTGAAAGAAAACGGCAGGAAATTAAGAGGTTTAAAAGGCCACGGTAAATTTCAAAGGTAAATTTCATAGCAGGGTCTTTTTCTGAGGTTCCACAATAAAACGTCCGTTGAACTTTTTGAGATTCTTTATTTCCCCGCTAAGCTTTGCAGAGAGTGAAGTTGGAGGGGTCAGCGGCGCTGCTCTGAGGGCAGGTGAGGGCAGAGCGCGGGCTCGGTGAGCGCCGTTACCCTCCCTCAGGGCACCGCTGCCGGCAGCGAGCGGCCCAACGAGCCCGGCGCGGGGCGGGCAGCGGAGGAAGGCGGTACCAGCCCGGGGGATCCCCGTACCATCCGCTCTTTCCCCGCACCTTTCCCGCACCTTCCCCGCTCTTCCTCCGCGCCTCCCGCGCTTTCCCCTCACGGCGGGGCGGTCCGCCCTGCTCGCGCT
>VYXD01012921.1:714408-843543 GCA_013397195.1 Hylia prasina
GACACCGCTCCGTGCCCGCGGGGACAGCCGGGGACGAGCGGACGGACGGACGGACGGACGGAGCACCCTCTGCGCCGGGTCCCGGCGCCCGGAGCGTTCGGGGTGGCCGTGGCTCGAGGCCGGAGCCAGCCCCCAAGAGAGCTCCGTCCTGGCCTCCTTCCTCCGGTACCGCATCTCCGAGCCTTGAATTTCACCGAATTCGGCTCTGGCAGAGGCTCCCGGTGGAGGTTGTGTCGTGCGGTGGCCCAGGAGCCCCTCGGACGGGGCCTGGCCGTGCGGAGGGGGTGACGGTGCTGCCCGGGGTGCCTCCCATCCCTGAGGGAGAAGAGGGCGAGACCCGCAGCAGCCTCACAGAATAAATGCCGGAGACTGATTATAGCTGAGGGACAGCCCCGTGAGCTTTCGGGGCTCGAGACCCCCCTAGGTCAGGGCGCTGCTGGGTGGTGATTGGGAGCCGGCCGTGCTCCTTAGGCGATGCTTTTCCTTGCGGGAGTGGGAGAAAGAGATTCTTCCCTTTGGAAAGAGCAGAATGCCCATTCCTTAGCTGGATGATGAGCTGCAAGAGGGGATTCTTTTTGCTGGGCCTGGCAATCCTTTCTCCTGGCCTTCCTTGACAGAAGGGGTCCTGCTCGGTGTTCTCGAACAACCCTGGGCTCCATCCCGGAGCGTGCTGTTGCCCCGCGGCTACAGCGTGAACAGCTCCAGCTTTCCGCCCAGCTGCGGGAGGGTTAAATCCCTTCCTTCACCTCCTCCCCAGCCTCTCCTGTTCCACTGAAGAAGCAGAAGCACAGAGTGCACTGAGGTGCTCAGCCTGGGGCTGGGAGCATCATTCAGGGAGCCCCTCAGAGGAGCGCCCTGCTCTGTCAGCTACACAAGTCAGTCCTGTCACATTTCGTGTTTAAATGCCACGACTGAGGTGAAGTTTATTTAAAGTGTGTATTTAAGAAAAAAAAAAAAGTTTCTTCGTGTGTTGGTACCTGCTCTAAAATGAGAGCTTCCATCTTTGTGCTCTGTGTGTCTGGAAGCTGCTAAGTGGAAATTTGATGTCAGGCAGCGTCTTCAGGCTTTGAAGACATAATCTGTGAGTGCTCCGCTCTGAACAGGACGGTGACAACAGATCAGTCTTTGTGGACATCAGGACTTGAACAGGCGGATGTTTGAGTGCATGTGAGAGTATCAGTGGCTGTAGGACTCATCCTCCCCCGGCGGCACCGATTCCTGCTCCGTGCCCACAGCTTTTTGCTCGCGTTGTATTTTTATCACGCGGTTTATTTTTGTCATGACTGCGTTGTGCTCCCGAGTAACACAAGACGACTGAGTGCCTCACAGAGTTCAGCACTGGCTTCTGGGCGAGGGGTTTTCCCCCCTCATTGTCGAATAGGAGACTGCTGTTTGGCAGGGCAGCCCTTTTCCCTCTTTTCCTGTGGCACACCTCGTGTGGCTCTCTGAGTGCCTGGGTATTCTGACAGGTAACCGGCTCCTTGTTTTGGCCGCGGGCTGCTCGGTAATTGAAACGCCTCCTCGGGATATACAGAATAAAGGATGGCCAGGCATGAAAGCACGGTTGCAGGCTTGTCCTGGCTTGTCGTTTGTCTCGGGAATTCTGCTTTTTGGTCCTTGCGGTGTGTTGTGGTTGTGGCAGCATCTCTGAGAGGGAAAGAAATGAGCGGCCAGGGCTGGGAGCGCAGCTTGTGCTGCTTTTGATGGAGCAGACTTCTGGTAGGCTGCTGGGCTTCATTAATCATATTTAAGTTTCTGTCACTAACTTTTAATTAAAAGCATAGTTGATACCACTTTAATGAACATACAGATGTTAGCCATCTTCATGCATAAAAATGCTTTTTAATTCCCGTACTATTCCCTTTATGGCCCTTAGATGCTTTTGTTGCCATCTAAACCGTGTACAGTAGCAGCTGTTTATCTTCTTAATAAAACTTTTTCTGGCATCTGTGTTCAGGAAACAATAATGGTTTGAGTAAACAATTCCCTGGTATCCTTTAACAATATTTTTTTAAGAACTTGGCAGAAAGGGTCAGAAGTGGTGCCTAAATAGTGAACTCCAAGGCTCTTGCTGACTGTAGCCCTGAGCCTAATGTAAGGCACCTGAAATTGTTGGCTGTTCTCAGGCTTATGTGAGTTGATGAAGAAAATAAGAAGCCCTCAGTGCATGACTTTTGATTCTGATGAGCTTCACGAGGATCTTTTCCCCAAATGACAACTTCTTATTAAAATATCTTTTCTATTTTGGGTTTGCTGCTGATGGTGTGTGTCAATGCTTTGTCGCTTGTTGTGCATCTAACAGCCTGAGCATTTATTGTGATTTACCATCTGGCACGTGGGAGTTTTATCTAACTTCTCATTTTACTTGACAGCAACCAGTTTGGAAAGACCTTGTCCTGATTTTTTTTTCCCCCTAATAGAAATTCTCAGAACTTAAAACTGACAATGGGGCTAAAAGGTTTTGAATTTAAGTAATTACTCTCTTTTTTTTCGCAAATTGTTACTGCTTCTGTGAGCTGGCCAAAGAGAGAAGCAGCACATCCTTCAAGTGAGCTGATTTAAAGAAAGTTCCTCCAATTAATCCTAAAGAGCATTAATCTCCCCTCTGCATTCAAATAAAACTCTTGTCATTCAGTTGCTGTCTTGGCAGGCTGAGTGGAAGGCTTTGGAAAATGGCAAGTGAAAGCTGATGCTCGAGTACAGTTTGACTCATGCCTTTCATGCATATTCACCATAATGTCCTGTTCCAGGACCAGCAGGATCCCTCGAGACACATTTCTTCTTTTAAGGTGTTTTTCTTTTAGGCTTCCTCTTATTAGAGGCTCAAGGAAGAGAAGAGGCTACAAACAGACATCGATGTGTTGCTTTGCTTCATTTTTATTTTCTTAGCAGGAAAAAGTACTCATGGTTTTCTTAACAGCCAATTTCTCTAAATGGTGAAGATGCCTTCTCATTTCATTTTAAAACTGGCTGACGTAGGGTGTGATGCAATTAATACTTCTGTTTATGTCCCCAAATTGGTAAAATATGCCTAAATTTAATTTTGAGCCCGAAAGCATCTTATAAACAAAAATGTTCTGTAGTTTTCAGTGTGAATGGAAATGGAATAATTAATGGGGGGGAGGGAATAAATAAAACACTTTTTATTTATAACTTGATTTCCTGGGTGTTGGAGGAAATCCAAGTGCCACAAGATTGTACTGGGGCAGAGTCTGAGCTCACCCATGAACTGAAAGGGAATGTGGCTTCTCTAATTGTGCTGTCCATGCCAAGAGTCCTAGGAAAATTTAAAAGAACAAAGTAATGGATGATATTTGGATTTTCTTAATGTAAGAAGAAAACAATCTAGCCTGGGGCTGGCCCAGATCCTGTCTCTACAGGGAGTTCTAATCAGCACAATGCCAAGTCAATAGACAGAGCTCCTGAAGTCAGGCTTGTGCTTTTTCCATTGGTAAAGGGGTTTGCTGGAGTGACTGGATGGTGGCTTTAATTTTTTCTTTTAATTAAACAAATGCTTAGAAGCTTACAGCAAAATGCTTCAGTAAATCCCACCGGAGAACTTAGAAACCAGTTGGAAAAAGGTGTCTTTCATTTTGAAAGAGAGAACGGGGGAGGTGCAGGGGACCTCCTGAGGGATGGCAGGATCTGGAGAAAGAGCTGCTTCCCCTTCCTGCAGCTCTTCCTGAGCGTGTGACACAGGCTCAGGCTTCAGAGGGGAGAAGAAATAAGAGGTTGCTCAGGCAAGTGGAGGTAAAGAGTTTTTGGGCAAATCCCGGTGCAGGGAAGCAATCCAGTTGGCACAGGGCTAGAACCTGCCCCGGGGAGCTTGGCCACACCTGAGCTGATCCCAGCCAGGAGATGCCTGCTGGCTTTGCAGGGAGAGGCCATCCAGGAGGGAAATGGGAGGGAAGGCAGCGCCTTCCTGCCCCGGGGCTTGCCTGTGCCAGGGCTGGTGAGGAGGATGAGCAGGACCCTTGGGTTTGGTGGCTGGGTCAGCAAAGGGTGGCCCGGCAGGGAGCGGCAGTGCCGGGGTCATTGTCCCGGCAGCCTCGGACCTGGCACCGGGCAGGGACACACATGCCAGCGCCCTGAGTGTGCCCGGGGCGCCACCGAGGGCAGGGACAAAGCACACACACACCTCGGCTGAGGAAGGAGAGCTGATAGGGGCAGGGGCACCCACGGCACAGTCCTGGTCTCCCAACAGCAGCACAGGCTGATTTTGGCTTCTCCTGACCCAGGTAGTGGCTGAGAAATCTGAATTAGATTTTTTTTTTTTCTTTCTGGCTTTAAACAGCCTCCAGAAAATCCTGCTCAGACAGATTTAAAGGCCTACAGCATCCAGAAGTGTGTGGACCTCATCCACCCCTGTGGACCTCAAGTTGTTTTCCTGCAAAGATAACCCAACCTTGAGTACTGAGTACCTTGGATAGCGAGGACTCTGCACAGCTTTTACAGCCCTGCCTTTGTCTGTTTGGACAGCTGAGGTTGGTGAGTTCTGAGAAGTGGGCACAAACCTTAAAACTCTCCTTGGCAGGAAAACAGGTGGGATTAGGTGAATTGGAGGGAGTCCCTCGGTGTGATGAGGAAAAGTAATTTGCCACCCGTGGCTTTCTTTAAACAGCTCAGTCTCCAGTCAGAGACCAGATACTGGGATTTCTGCTCAGGGGTTTTCCACCAGTTTCTATGGTCTCATCATGATGAGGGGAGGGAACTGAGATCCAGAAAATCCAGTAGTGGAACAGAGGTGGTTTGCTTTGCTGTGAGCTGGGAAGGCACAGCTGGTGAGGAGTTGGGAAAGAAAATA
Source organism: Hylia prasina (assembly GCA_013397195.1). Classification (NCBI taxonomy): domain Eukaryota; kingdom Metazoa; phylum Chordata; class Aves; order Passeriformes; family Sylviidae; genus Hylia; species Hylia prasina. The sequence continues at coordinate 719,213 of VYXD01012921.1, forward strand.
GTGAATGAACTGCTGAAAGGTGTGTAATTCATCACTGGACAGGGATTCCTGTAATGGACAGGGAAGCTAACTCTGATTTGTTTGGATTGCTGGCACTTACATAATGATCAGGGAGCTTCGGGATACTAATTCAGGCTTAACCCTCAGAGCAGTGACCTGGGAAGGCATTTTAATGGCACGATAACCAATTTGGAGGGTGTGAGTGTGTAATCACATCAGCACTGCTGAGGTATTTGGGCACTGCTGGGGCGAGGCCACGTTATCTCCAGCTCCAAAGAAGTTTGGTATTTGCATGACTTAACTCTGGATGTGTAGAGGGGCCTTAATTCCATTATGTGCTTTAGAAGGTTATGGGAGGATTTCAGGTTTTTCTAGTACAGCCGTGGTAAACAGCAGTTCAGCATCAGCTGTGTTTTGTACAGGTATTCATAAGGGGTTGTGTTTGGAGCATTTTGTGTCTTTTCAGATAATTTGGGTTGGAGTCAGAGTTATCCATAGCGAAACCAGGAGGGCTGTGGGCATTTCTGAGGAGATAAAAAAAAATAATGGGCAGCCCTCAGCCACTACATGTTTGGAGGGAACAGCAAAACAATTTCATTTCAAAAACAATAGCATATGCACTTCTATATAGATGTGGTGTGATTATGTTTTGTGTACATCAGAGGACAATTCAATGGGAATAATTTCTCTTGTAATTTGTTTCGAGATCAATACCATAACTTAAATAACCCTCTAAAGGTACAAACACGATAGAATCACTTTCTCTGTGTGGGTGGCTTACCTATTTTAACGTTGCTTTTTTTTTTTTTTTTTTTAAAAAGACGGAAATAGAGATTTTATATTTATCATATCAGATGAAATTGAAATCTAAATATTTACATCTTTTCACTGGATCTGAGGTTGAGCACCAGCTGTAGGCGTTGCCAAGCTGTTTAAGTTGTCTCCTCCACAGAGCAGGTTGATTTCTCCAGGGTGGTGGAGAGATGGCGCCTCGTGCTTCTGGCTCTTATTTCCCAGCCCATCTCTGCATCTGGAAATCCTTCCCTCTGTGGGCTCTGTGACCCGGCCTCACGTTCAGAGGGTGTTCCAGCCTAAACATGCTGAAACGAAGCATGTGTTGTCTCCACCAGGATGCAGAGTAAGCTGCAAGCTGTGAAACCGGAGGGGGAGTTTGGGATAGGAGGATGTAAATAACTCGGAGATATCTGGTGGAAAAGAGCAGGAGGGGGAGGAAGGCCTCTCGCTTGCTTTTTCTCTGCCATCCCATCTCCTCAGTAACATTCTCTGTGCTCTTCACAAGCAAAGGTGGAGGATCACTTCTCTCTTAAACAAGGGTAAACCACGAGCAGACGTAGGAAATGTTGCAGGCACAATTCAGCAGAAGAGACACTGAAATTCCTGAGTTTTCTGTCTCTGGTTTTGCTTTGCTTGCCTTGTTCCCCTGTTAATTTCTTGAACAGGCTTGACATGGGGCTTTTAGGCTCCTCATCCACCAAAGTGAACTGATGGAGAACACATAGCCTGTTTTGTTCTCCCTCTCTTGTTTTAAAGGATCATTTATCCAGACTCACGGGACTTTTGTTTGTCTAACCTGTCTGGATTGTAAAACATTGTTCCGTGTTTTAACTTCAACAACAGTAAACATCTTCCATCAAATATCCTCCAAAATGTGTTTAGCCTGGGCTCAACTGTTTCTATTGGGACTAAAACAATTTTAATGTTCTTTTGCTTACATTTAATGCCTTAAATAAGTTTTTAAGAAGGGGCACCTTTATCTAACATGCTGCCACCATGGGAAGAAAGAGCATATTTGGACAAACCTACTTGAAGGATTAAACTTTTCCGTTCAGCTTCTGTGTGTTGCCCTGGCTTCCCAGTTTTCATTTATCCTCTTGTTTAGAGCAGGGAGAAGTGGTTTGATTTGCCTTGTTGGGGATGAACACTTGGGTATCTTTAGGGCAGATCTTCTGCATCTTGTCTGCCAAACATCTGGGCAGAGAGGATGGAAAGAGCTTTCTGTCCTCCTGCCTGTTCCTTCATACAGGTGCCCTAGCAGAAAAAGGAGCTTGACATAAAGGGGAGATTTATTTCACTGTCTAATGGAGCATCTGCATTATCAAAGGCAGATATGTCAGAGCACTTTCCCCCTCCCTGCTCTGTCTTTTGTTGTCTGAATGTCATTTTGCTGATAGAACTTGTGTCGTATTCCTTGTTATCAAAGTAGAACTGAAAAAAAACCAAAAGAGGTGATGCTTTGTCTTGAACGTTGTTACCAAAATCATCAGCTAAAGGGTGTTGAGTGAGGATTTTAATTCCTGCTTTAAAGACTGAATATAATTTGGCTTTCAGACCTCCCATTCTTCCTAAATCAAGTTTATGGTAGCAGCAGCCATGAGTGTCAGCTTCTGATTATAAACAGATTTGGAGCCACTAAAAAACTCCTTGAAATCAGTTTGACAACTGTTAGAGAACCACCTTTTTAATATTCTCAGCAAGTTCCCTGCTGAGGTGTCTTGCAGCAGCCTTGTAGATCTTGTAGATGTTAGTCTTTCCTGCATATTTTATTTTAACTTGCTCTTAAGCTTCCTAGGAGAATGCACACGGATAAGCTTTTCCAAGCTTTTTAAAAATTCATTTTTGCATGGAAACCTGGGCTCAGCGAGACGAGAGCTGACTGGAAACTGGTTGTGCTGTGCTTGGGGGATGCAGCACCTTGGTGCTCAGAGCACCTTGCAGGGAGGGGCTTTTTGCTTTTGTTGGGATCTTCTTGAGGCTAAATCCCAATTTCTCCCCACGGTTTCTGGCCCCAGGTGTGTCTCTGGCCCTGCAAGGGGGTGGAGGGTGCAGCAAATCCATCACCACGGGAGACAGTGGGATAGGCTGGGGGCTCTGGGGGTGCACAGGCTCAGCAAGGGAGATCGGCTGTGCTGGTTTTTATTCCTGCAGCCCCTGCTCGGAACCACCAGGCTCAGCAAACCTGAGCAGTTCCTGAGGGAGCATCACCCCAGGCCTGCGCTGCGTGCCCAGGGCTCTGCACTGCAGGGATCAAGGGATATTCCATCTGGAGGTGGGAAAAACAACCCTGGCAGCATTTCTTCCTTGGAGGCTGGCAGCAGGAGCAGAGTCAGGGACGTATTTCCATTTGACTCATCCCTTGTTGAGATGGTGACACCCTTGAGTCACATTAAAAGCGAGACCTTGTCGCTGAATTGGCACATAACAGAGCAGGTGTTTGCTGGGGTTTTTTTGGGGGGTTTGTCCTTGTTTGGAAAATTATTTTCCCGTTCGCTGAGATGGGATGAAATTGATTAATGGTGTTGCTGATGTCCTGGGTTAAAAATAACAGGAAAACCTGATTCGGGTGGAATGCTGGAAGTTAGCTGTCAAGATAACCTGCTTGAAATAGTTGTAAAGGCCTAAAAAATAAAATAAAATAATAAAAAAGATGAGTGCCCAGTAGCCAGATGGTTGGAAGAGAACACCCCACGATCAATGAGGCAATATGTAAATATTTTCGATCATTACCACAGTACTGCTGTGTTGACATTGAAATTCAGAGTGTTATTCTGTGGGACTCCTCATTGATCAGCAGATGAGCTCTGATAAAACAGAGGATGAAAGCACAATACTGAGCATTATTATGGATTGTGGATTTCATTGACAAGGACAGGCTTCCATCAAGGACTAGGAATGCATTTCAGACCCTCTTTAAGCACGTTACTGAGCCACTGTGTTCCTTCCCTGGCTGTCAGCTACCAATTAAATGGTGTTTTATTTCTTCAGCTGCTTTATTTAAGGTGAAATACTGCATAATTGACTAATTTTTCTGTGCTAATTGCTACATTTGTATGGGAAGGGGCAAGGTGGAAGCTGACATAGAGTTCTCTGTTTGAAATATACCTGGCTAGAAATGACTGGAAAACAATATCAATCAAACAGCTGAATTAAAACAATTTTTTTTTTTTTTTCCCCCCAAAAAGATCCTCCTGAAAGCTGGTTGTAGAGACCCTGTCTGGCTGAGTCACTTAGAAACCTTCATGGGGCGATAGCATTCTCATGAATAAAACATGAAGTGCCTTTGGCATACACAGGTGCTGAACCCACCCAGAGGCTTGTTTGGGTTTGGTTTTTTTTTTTTTTTCCTTTCCCCTTAAAAAACAAAATCCTGTCGGTTTTACTGCTCTCAGAGGGGAGTCTGAAGCTTGATACTAAATAAAGTCTTGGAAGCTGCTTTTTAAAATCTGCACAAGGCAATCCCAGTGCTGAGCAGGGGCTGCTGCTGGTGGTTCCTGGGATCCCACCCTGGAGGCAGCAGGGAGGTTTGGGAAGGTGATGCCAGCTTTGTGTGATATTAAATGTCACTCTTCCTGTTTTACATAGACTGGTGTGAGGTTCCTAAAAATCTTTTAAGGGTGCATACAGAGTGTAGGGGTTTGGGGTTTTTAAAATTTTTTTTCCTTGCTGTTGATCAGAACAATGGATTTTAACGCTTCCCATTTCATATACGGGAATAAAGATTTTTAGGAAAGGATTAATGACTTCTAAGGAAGGAGGGAGAGGGCTCTTGGCAAGTGAAAAGCTCATTATAGCTACAGCAGGGTCCAGAGCCCAGGCAGCTTCTGGAAGCATTTTGCTGTTTGTTTTCCCTCCCTTTCCCTTGGGTCTGGCTGCTTACAGTGCAGCCAGGACCTTGTGCTCCTTTGGGAATGTAACCCCGGGGCACTTGGAGGGTCCAGATGCTACAAACATCAGAGAGGGAAAAATGGTCTCGGTGCCTTTCCAAGCTGCTCGTATTTTCCAGTTAACTGCTGCATTTCTTTTGCATCTTGATTAATTTCCTGGCACGTCCTGGAGCCTGTTCCTCCGATTAGAGTTCTTCAGGATTTTGAATTTATTTCCCTGTGGTTTGTTGATTTTTAGTTGCTCACTTATATCCCCTTTAGTGCTTTAGGGTGGCTGGTAGGAGAACAGAAACCACCTTTTCTGAGGATAAAGGGCTCTGGAGGCTCTCTGTGGTCTGAAACTGATGCTCCCAAACCATGGGCACGTGGTGTTTGACCACAGCTGACACTTGTTAGGGCTTAGCATTTATTCATGCAGATTGGGCAGGAGCAGGAGGCTGAGTTAGACCAGCTGTGGTGGTCATCAGGAACAGTTGTGCTGGTTCATTTCTCCCTGCAGCATGGTGTTGTCAATGCCTCTGCCTTTGCAGAAGCCTTTTTAGTGCCTGTGCTTGGCAGGGCTCTGCTGCTCAAGGCTGGTGAGTTGTGCTTTGGGGTTGTCACCAGGTGTGTTTGTCCAGGTAATGGTGAGGTGGGAGCTCTGCCTGTCCCACCAGTACAAAGTGATTTAGTGGTGGCAGCAATGGTGCCTCCTGGAAGGACTGGAAAATGAAGTGCAGCACATCAGTTCAGCAGAGAAGCCTTCAGAAGCCAGCAGAAAGCATCTTATAATTAATTAATCATCCTCCATGGAAAGGTAAATGCCAGTTCTGTTAGTGCAATGTGGTGTTTTCAACATTGGTGCTAAAAGCGAGCCGTGTGGCACCTCTGCCTCTTTGCCAAAGATATTTACATGTGAATCTGTCTATTAATAGCTGTGCTCTGCTTCCCTGTGCCTCGGGTGCTGCTGAGCTGTTGTGCTGCTCCGGAACCAAACGTGGTCTTTGATTCGGTTCTGGGCTGCTCCAGTTCCCTGGAGAGATCCTTCCCTGAAAGCCTTTTGAGGGAGGGAGTTTGTAACGTTCCTCTTTGCAAATCACCCATAAGAAAAACGTTGTTGCAGCCTTTTGGGGGCTCTTGCATTAACTCACATTTCTGTGTTTTTGTAGCATTGCTTTTTCCTGGTGGTTTGGACAAATGTGCCCCTTGTTTAACAATGCTGAATCCTCCCACACTTCAGGAATTTAATTTGAAGGTAGAAGCAGTTTTAACTGTGTACTTGATTTCCCTTTAGCACAGAATGTTTCTGAAATGCAGACAGGGTTAATGATTATAGAAGAGGATAAAAACCTGACAATTTTTAAGTTTAAATTTTGCCTTGGTAATCTGTTCTCACACCTAAAAATAAGTAAATTAAGAATAGCATCAGCAAGGCCTCTGCAAACTGCAGTGACTTTAAAAAGTGATGACTTGGGAATACAGTCAAGGTGAATTGTTTATGATTATTCCGGAAAACAAGTTTCATAAATGTCATAATGTCCTAGGCTACATTAATTATCTATTACTTTTAGTGTTTGCTGCAGAGAAAATACCAGTGTTTCTGTTTTCCCAGAGGCAGTACTTTCAGTTTCTCTTGTACAGAGATGTTTTTTGCTTTTAATCACTTTTGATTGCAATACCATTAACAAGTGTGCAGAGAACTCAGTTTTCCTGGTTTGAACAATTGCTGCAGACTTGCTGTCACTGAAAAGAAGAACTTTTGTCATTCTTCCCTAGTCTGCAACACAGGGAAAAAAAACACCCCAACCCCAGAACAAAAAAGAATAAATGAGGTAGGAAGATTGATTTTTCTTAACTGGAGGAGGCTTTGTGGCTGCCCTTCCAGGTCTGCAGGTACCCTGAGGGACTTTGAGGTTGGCCTCACCCAAACTCTGAAACCCTTTGAAGCCCTGTGTCCAGGCCCTGCTAATTCTGACAACTGTTCCCTGCTCAGCAAAGCCAGACAGAGAGAGCAGGGAGCCCTGCTCTGACTCAGTTTTTTACAGTTTATTTACCAAAGTTTGGGTTTCCTGGATGGTTCTTTTGGAGGGATGATGTGTGTCATATCCAGCACCTAGAGACACTCGTCTTGCTTGTGGAAAATGGGGAAAGAATGGATGTGGACAAATCCCAATGTGCTTGAGGATGAATTATTGTATAATCTGTAAAAATTGGTAAGGCTCAGACTGGATGTGTATTGAATTAAAAACTACATAGCCATAATGAAGCCTTTTAAAAGAGAAAGGTAATGTGAGGATTCTTGTTTACTTGCAAATCATAATGGTAGAATGGCTAAAAGGACTAATGGAATACTTGCTTTCATGAAAAGGCATTTCAAATTCAAAGGCAAAGCAAGATTAAAATGATATATTTAAATATATTTCCATCAAACAGATTTGAATAGTTGCTTTAGAGAGAAAGTCCTTTGGGCTCTGCATCATATTGTATATAACAGTAGGGGAAGAAACAATTTACATTTCCTTTTATGAAAAGAATTTTTATTTAAATCATTCCTTAGGAATTTAGTGGGTTAATTCTGACCCAAAGCACACACACAAAATACTGGGAAAGGTATAAAATCATTGAATATTTTTTCTTTGGTTATAAAGAGGATGTAATTTTAAAAAGAGTGGTGATTTTCAGTGTTAATTGTGTCGTGAGCCTGAAGAATTAACTTTATCTTCTGGTCTTGACTGTATTAATGTTGGCAGCAAGATCAATAATCAATGAAAGAAAAGAAAACTAAGATAGAGTTTCACATAAATTCTGATTGGATCCTAAACCACAGGGCCACAGACTGGACTTGTGGTTTCCAGTTCTGACAGATCCAATCTAAAAGTTGCATCACGGAAGGTTTTGAGCTGGGATAAGCAACTTGATGCCAAACACTTTTATTATTATTATTGTTATTGTTATTGCCACCCAGCCTGGGAAAGCAGAAGTGGCATTTGGGTTCTGTGTGCCTGGCTCAGCTGTGAATCAGCAAATGACGTTAATAAGCATTTGTGGACTAAATATATTTTTAAGCTGTCTGGCTGCTTGGTCTTGGTGAGATTTCTGAGATTAATGGTCCTGAAATGTTACTAGCGTTTGCTCTTCCTCCAGGATGAATCTGAACTGTGCAAGCACTATTATATTTTTTTTTAAATTGCTGTGCAAGAAGTTGCAAGAGTGAAGATCAGTTATTGGGGTTTTTTTAAGCTGTTGGCAAGACGTAAATTTATGTTAACTGAAGCAGTGTTTGCAGCTAAAGGTATTGATGTTTTTTTCCAAGCATTTCAGGTTCTTTAGGGGAGGGAACAGAGTGTATTGAAGTTTTATTTATTTTTTGTGTAACACTTTGGTAGCAGGTGCTGGTGTTAAGGTTTGGATCCAAGTCCCAGTCAAGGAAATAGGCTTTTATTTGTGTGGTTGTGGACGCAGATTTGCATGTTCCAGTGCAAAACACAGCTCCTGCTGCTGGGAAGGAGAACTAGGAAGCACAACTCTGCCCTTCCTGACCCGAAAGGAGAAGGGATATTTCTGCTGATGGGGAGTTAAGCAAAATAGAGGCAATTTTAATGTGAGCATGTGGGTTTTGGGGGTCCATGGGTGACTTGTGGGATGTACCCCAACCTTCCGTGCTCCATCACCCTGTTAGACCAGTGCTGTGAGAGCCCTGGCTCTGTTCTGGCTGCTGCTTGGAGGACAGAGAAACAAGGAGAAGCCAAGACCTTTAAGAAGACCTAAAGGAACCTGGATATACCTGGGGAGATCATGAGTGGAGAGCACATGTGTGTGCCCCAAAGTGCAACCCAGCTGCTTTAAAAGCAGCATTAAAACCAGTTTGCAGTGACTGGAGGTAAAGATGGGACTGCCCGAAGGAATCTCTTGGAAAGGCAATGGAGCTGTGGAATGAGGAGCAAAGAAATGACTTGTTCTGCAGGCAGCATTACAGGTTCCTTCTGCCCTCAGCCCTCCTGACAACAATCAGCCTTGGGGGAGAGCAGGTGGCTGGAGTAGGAATGTAAATGGGGTGCCTGGGCTTTCCCGACCTGGATTTGCCCTCCTGGGTGCTGCTGGTTTGCCAGCCCTGTCTTTGTTCCCTGTGGGAGCTGCTGTCTCCTTGCTCCTCCAGGTGTGGAAGGATTTGTGGGGATTACAAGGGCAGCCCCAGCTGTGCTTCCACCCTCAAACGTGGGATCCTGTCCAGGCTCTGGAGGCTCCCTGGAAGAATCTGAAGCTGGGTTTGTCTGTGGTGATGTCTCCTCCGTGGAAGTCACCGAGCTCTGAGTTTAGAAGGGAAATGCTTTGCGGGGAAGTGTTGTACAGAGGGAGCACGTGAGACTGGTCAGTGCAATGCGTGTGTTTTTTCTTCTCTCTTTTTTTTTCCCTTCTTAATTTCCATGAGTTAGAGATGACGATGACTCATGGTTTGGAACACACTTTAAATCCCTGAGGTGCTCATTGCCGCCTACTATCACGTATTGAATTTCTGACATACCGGAGGGATGTCTGCAGAGAAACTCTGATGTGCAATTATAAAATGTTGTAGCTTTATGTTGTTTGCATAGGAGCCATTAGCATGGTGCAACAGGAAAAATAATGCAGCTTTATTCTTGCTCTTGATTTCCCATGGGCGTGGCAGTTCAGCAACTGTGTTCTGTCTTTTTCTAGGATGTTGACACATGTGGACCAACAGTGACATCCTTTTCCAGCGATGCTGTCTTTGCTCCCTCCTGCATTCAGAAGCATCTAGAGAGATTTGTTGCAGAAGGTATGTTCTGACATTTCAGCTGGATGGCTATTCTTGTTCTTATGGGTTAGAAAAAAACATTTGGATGTTACTAAGGAGAATGTATTTAAGGGATGCTAACTCTGCTGGTGAGAAGGGGTTAACCTTAGCTTGGGTTCCACTTGAATAAATGCTTGAGGAAAACGTGATAAAATGGAGGCTGGAGAATGGCTGCAGGAGCTCTTTGAGGAGGGCTTGGCAGTCACAGGACATGGTTGGCTTAAATTGCATAGATGTGTGCATTGGTAATAAACTTCTTTTGAAAGAAAGCTCATGCTCGTTGCCTTTTTCTGCTTAGTGAGCATCCTTGTCTGCTTAGAATCTTTGAAGTAAATAAATTAAAAGGGAGAATGGCTGCACAGGATGTGCAATTAATGTAATTTTTAATTTAAATCTTTTCTCAAAAAACAGCTTAACTTTGTTGATTTTATATGTATTGAAATAAACAGTAGTACAGCCTCGTTTATTACCATCAAATTGTAGTTTCTCTGTCCTCTGAGCTTTAAATTTGTCACCAGGTGTAGTTTCTTTGTCGTCTGAACTTTGAATTTGTTTTACGCTGCCAATAGGATTGAGATCAGAACTTCCCAATAGACATTGTGGAAGAGGAAGCAGTTACCTGTGAAGTAAAAGTGAAGAGATTTTAATGAATGTCTGTACCTGCTGCTGCCTTATGCCGTAACCTTTGGAGCGTTGCTGGGGGGTTCACTGTGTGTGTCCAGCTCCATCCAAACCTCTTGTGTGAATTCTAGAAATGTATCTCATACTGTGAACTCTCATTATGAAATTGGTGGCTGGAGTTTTTGGTAAGACAGAGTGTCAGTCTGACTGCACAGTTCTGCATCTTCTTATTTTCCTCCAGTACATTGCTCAGCACATAAGTGTTTTCTTCCTTTATCAGAAATGGTCTTTTTCACTGCACCAAATGTTTCTTTGGGGTGATACTAAAACTTAACAATTGTCAGGTTTTGCTTCAAGAGCAACGAATTGCTGGGAAGACGAGAAAGAATAAATGAGTTTGGATCAGAGACTGTTCACTTACCAGACTGAAATATGTTTTCAGTCTCTCTGGGTCTATATCTTAGGGTCACAGCAGTTACACTGAGACTGCAGTGACACCTGTATTAACACTCAATATCTTTATCAGAAATTGTTGAAAACTGGGGGTGATTTGAGTACCTTAATTGTGTGCTGTCAGGAAATTGGCTCCCAGTGAATTCATTGCCATTCTCCAGGTTGATTTCTTTGCTGAAGCCTCTCTTTGGGATTAGCAGAGCCCAGTGCCAGGCTGGGTAGGCTGCTCCCAGTGCTGTGTCATGTCCCTCTGTGGAATACCTGTTTTCCTCGGGAGAGAGCCCAGCAGTTCCTGCCTGCCCACTGCAGCTCCAAAGGAGCTGTGGCCAGGTCTCTCTGGGATGAAAAGCTGCCAGCAGCAGCTTTAAGAGAGGAGTTTATGCTCAGGGAGACATTAATTGCCATGTGAGTTTGTGCTGCTGTGCTGAGGGGGAACATCTGTATCCCAAGAGCTTTGCCTCCTGTTTTAGGTCACGCACTCCCCCACAAGCTGTTGTAGAGGGAGCATTTCTCTCTGAATTAGCAGTAACAGCAGAGAAGAAATGCAATCCTTGGCAGAGCTTAGGGTTTGCTTTGCCCCAAGGCTGAGGCTCCATTCATTTTGCTTGCCTGAAGGATTTTACAGGGCTGATGAGGTGCCCAAGTGGTCATTAATTCTCTGGGTAGGTGAGGGGAAATTGCCTCCAGAATGGTGTTCACAGGAAAATGAATCCCTGCTCTTGCGTCACCAGGGAGGAGTAACGTCTGTGAGTTGGCAGGTAGGGAATGGAGGGAGAGAAATGGGTTTTAAACCTTGTCAGGGAATGCAGTACTCCTGGAGACAAAAAGCTGAGCCACCACATCCAGGAGAATGGAAATTTCCCCTTCTGCTCTGCCAGCATCGCTGTGCAGCCCTTTGTTTTTCCAAACCTGGTGGCTTTCAATCCAAACTGCTGGACAGAATGAAAACGTTGGGAGAATGCTCCTCTGCAAGTCATCCTTGGGAGTATTTTGCATAGAACTATTTCAATATCTAGGAAAGTGTCCTCAATCCCTGCTGTGAGCCCAAGGGACGAGTGTGTGGACGTGAGCTGTGTGTGATGTTGGGAGCTGTGGGACCTGGGCAGGGAGCCAGGGGGGAATGCAGAGTGATGAGGAGATGGAGGGTGTTGATATAGGATGGGGAGGATCTGCTGCTCTGTCCCTCAGCATCCTCTCTTCCAGCTGTCCAGGGGCTCTGTGCTGCCTTTTTGTGCTTCCACTGCTCCTGCAGCTGCAGAAGCCTGGATGAGATGAGTGTTTTCTGTCTGTAAGAAGAGGCAGAGGCTGACATTGGGCAGGAGGATAATAAGGGGGGAAGGTAGATGAGGTTGAATCCAAGGGTGCCTGAGAAGATGTGAGGCAGGCTGGGGACAGGGGACTTGTGCACCGGAGAAGTGACACTTCCTCTGTGCAATTTGTAACGTCACTGGAGGAATGTGTTGTGAAGTCAAAAGGAGGCACAGCTTTGCTTTGCAGTTGCCTCCTTCTAATGTCCTTCCAGTACTCCCTGCCTTGCCTGCAGCACCTGTCCCTGTCCCTGTGCCATGCTGGTCTGTGATTTTCCACCCCTGGCTGTGTGATGCGACCAGCCTTTCTCCTTCCAGAGCCTTATGTCCTTTTATATGGACACAAATTGGGCCTGAACCTTACTTTTTCTGCACCTTGTACTTACTGGGGGACTTAGTGTGGGACCTATGACAGGAGAATTGAACCCCTTGTAAAGGGTCAATTTGTGGAAACCGACCAAATGCGGAGGAATCTGTCCTCACAGCTGCATCCTTCACCAACTGGATTGAAAACCTCACTGTAAAGAGTTAGATCGAGGGGATAACATTCCAGGGTGATGGCTGCTTTTGTACTGGCAAGGAGAGGAACCCTGTTTGGCAGCACAATTGTGACATTCCCCTGTCTCAGTGTGTAAAGGTTGTGGGTTAGTGTGGCACTTGTTACTGTGCCAGGCAGGGAGAAGGGGGAGCTGCTGAGAGGCGAGGAAAGGGGAATGGGATCTTGTAAAGGTGGGAGAGAGTTACAGGTAAACCCATTTAGACCTGAGAGGACACAGATGCTTGGAAAGGTAGGGTCCCTTTTCAAAAAGAAGGGATCTACAGAGTCTCTTGTATAATCTGAAATTTCTCATGGAAACAGGGGTGAGTTTTTGTTTTGGTGGTTTTCCTCCTTTTACAATAGAAACACAAGACACGAGGAACTGTTTGGACATAGTCTTTAACTGGGAGGAAAGGGCTGTGATGCTGCTGTGGTTGTAACCACAGACTAACTGACAGTTTCCTGCTGCAAGTAACTTTCTATAGATCTGAACCTCCCTCATTTGTGTTTGTTTTTCTGTGCTGTTTAAATATCTGAGGAAGAGTGTGTTGCTGCTAGGCTTCTATTTTTTGACAAAGTCGTTGTTATAATTTTGGGGGATGGTGGCATGAAGAGAGATCATTACAGCACTGATACAAACTTAGGTGGAATCCAAAAAGCTTCTGTATTTTACAATCTGGTTTAATGCAGAAGTGAAGAAAGTTAAATGTGTCAGACTGGCTTTGCAGTTACATTTGCATGTACAAAGCTCTGTTGATTTCTGAGGAGAAAAGATGTCATCATGTGAACCTGCCTGTGTGGCTGAGACACTTCATCTGATATTTCCATGGCATCATTACTAGCTTCTAATTCTCTTGCCTCCTTCCCACCCTTCTCCCCTGTGATGTGTTAAATATCACAGCTGCAAAAATGAGGGCACGTTTTTTCCCTGCTGTTCCCATTCCTGCTGGAAAACTTGGACAGAACCTTCCCTTGTGGTTTGTGATACTGTAAATAAAGGCTTGGAAGGTCACACGTTTTTCATCTCAAGTTATTTTGATTCCAGTGCTGGAATGGGAGAGGAGGAGGGAGGAGAGGAATAAAAATAAAAACAAAAACAAAACCTCAAACTGTTGTAGCTTATTGTGGGAAAAAGAGCTCATTAATGCAAAGGGGAAGCAATTGGAAAAAAGGCCTTTGCAGAGAGGACTCAGTCTTTGACTGAAGCTGTGACTTGGATAATTAGGGTCAAAGATTTCAAAGGAATCTTCTCTAAAGCTTTGAAATAAAAGTTATCTACAAAGCAGAGGCCCTGAACACCAGCTCCTGTGATCTGGGGCTGTTGCTGGGCAGTTGCTGTCTGCCTTAAAAGGTGCATCAGCCTGACTCTGTAGGCATGTGGGTGAGTAATTTTACCTGTGTCCCTCTGAATATGGTTACTCTTAAATGTCAGTTAAGCGGGCTTAAAGTGTGGAGTTGAGAAATTGTGGTTGTAGGTCTTGCTGGCTGTGGTTGGGTGAGCTGGAGTCGTGTTCACAGCCTGGACAGTACCCCGTGGGCTGAGGTGTGGGGGTAGGAAACCTGTTTGCACATTTTCTCAAGATCAGTGGTGCAGTTCAGCCTTCTGAAAATCCCCACAGAATCGTGGCTGTCACTGTCGCTGTTTGCAGCTGGTGTCCCACATCTGCAGGCTTGGGTTCCTCAGCTGTGTCCCTTCTCATGCTGGTGTTTGGGGCTTTGCATACTCACAGAAAACACTGTTTAGGCTTAGCCTTATCATACTGTTCTCTTTTGATATTTGTATAATCGTGTTTTTGATTTACTAAGAAATGAGCTCAGGACAGGGTCCGCTGGGCTTTACTACTTGGTGGTGATGTGCTGGGTGTGTTGAATATTGGCTTAGAGAGGAGACACTAACACTTACTGGCAGCTGTGCCGCTCACTTTTGTGGTGTTCTGAAGAGACCTTTTCCTGGTAATGATTTTTTCTGTTGGCTTTTTTATCAAAACAGGATACAAAATGTGAATATAATTTGTCACTGTAGAACTCGTGTTGTACCTTGACACTACAGAAGTATTTCTTTTTCCATAAACTGTTATATTTATAATGTACAGCAGGAACAAAAGAGGAACATTCCACATCTAGATGTTAATCTCTGCACCGGGTAGTCTTTTGATTCAATAACTTTTCTTCCTTGATCTTCCTTTGTGGGTTTTTTTTCTTTAATAGGCACAGGACATATGGACATAAAAAATAATGGCCCAATTTCACCCTTGTTGTAGCTCATTGACGTCATTAAAGCTACAGCAGGGATGACTTGGCCCAGATTCTTTAAAAATAAGACCTGATGAACAACCCCTCCTGGAAAAGCTCTGTGGAGAAGGTTGTCCTGAGCACAGCATAGAGCAGATGCTCAATTCACCCTGACATTCATTACCATTCCCCTTTGATGCCGTTCCGGTGAGATGCTGGGCCCTTCCTGGAGGGGACAGAAGGCTGCAGATGTGTTCCAGATATGCTTTTACCATGTCATACTAGTGTGATGGAACGGGGCAATTAATGAAGGGAGAGAAGAGCACTTAAGGCAGAGGCAGGTCTGGGTGGAGACCTCACTTGCTTGGAAGTTGTGGGAGCTCTCTGTGCCTGAGGACTGGGCTTGGCACATGGTGAGGCAGAAGATGGAAATGTAGAATTATCTGTGAAAAACTGTTGCCCTGAGCAGGTTTTTAGGAAGATGGTTTGAGTGTGTTTCGTATTTTTGTACTTTTTCCTCACGTCCTCTTCCATGTCTGGGTATTGCCACACAAGGATCAGCCATCTGAATGTGGCAGCTCCTGGCATAAAGGAGCACTGCAAGATTCAGTATCTCAAGGCAGGTCTAAGGTACAGCTGCTTTTTCAGGGCATATTTCCCTCCTTATAACTGAGCATAGAAATAGCAAGTCCAGGTAATGTAGATCAAAAAAGGCAAAACATGGACCATGGCGAAAATAGTAGATATGACCTTAAGTGCTGAGTCTGAATTATGCTGAAAAATGTGCTTTCAGATGTGAACACATTGAAAACAGAAAGGTGAAAATGTGAAAGGTTCTCAAGAGCTGTTGACTACTTTCTGTTTACTAAAACGGTGGTGGCAATTCATAGATGGTGACTCCGAAAATCTTCATGCTAATGTACAAAGTATTTTGCTCACTGTTATTTATAACTGCAGGAAGAAACACCCTTTAGAGAGCAGTCAGAGCCCCAAAGCTGTATCTGAGGTGGGTGATTGCCTGATCACTTTTTGTACAGCCAGTATTCATTGCTCAGGGTATCTTTAATTTAACTGAACCCCTGGTGGTTATAACTGTGTCTGGCCAAGACAGGTTCTCTTGCAGTGAGTCCAAGAAATCAGATAGTTCTTTTTCCGATGCCAGGCTCTTCTGGTCCACTGAATATAACTGCAAGAACACATAGTTCCCAAGGAGGAAAATGCTTACTGTGTTTTTGGTGACAGCTGAAGCTGACTTGGGGGAGGGCAAGATGGAGCAAATGGCACTTGTCTGCTTATGAGAGCATGTTCATTTTAAGGGAATTTGAGTTGGAAAGTTTTTTGTAGTGAAAAGCCAGAATAGTGTCAAAGTGACATTGACTAGTATAAATAGTGAAGGGAGAGTTAAATCTTTAAAATATATTCAGTCCTTTGATTAGTCATCCAAAACTCTGCTGGTAAGACAGGGAAAGAAATCTGGGCTTAGCCTGATAAATGTCCTTCTAACGGTGGAAAAAGTCAGAAAACCCAAGAATTTAATTCATGCTATCCAGAGAGGCCATGCAGCAGCTGGCAGCAGATTGCTAAGGTAGAGTGTTAATCCTAGAGGAAACAGGGAAAAGGTAACTGAAAACTCTGCTGCCTTAAGGACTTTTGGATGTAAAAGATATTTGATGTAATGTGGATAAGGGTGATTAGCTTATTTTATTGCATAGAATACACCCTTGTCTAATTAAACTTATTATCTTGCTTTGAGGTTCTCTTTCCTTGTATTGTCTTCTTCATCCATTTCAAGCTCCCCTGTGTCATTGTGGGTGGACTGTTTAGGATCTAAGCCTGCTTTTAATGAGGTTAAAAGCAAAATTTGATGAGTGTGAAAAGAACCTGCCCTGAGACTTGAAGTGAACCCCAATCATCTCTCTCTAACCAGACTGATGAGCAGCACGGATTGAATATTTATGCCAGATCCAATAAAACCTTGATGATTGCAGAGAAGGATTCTACCTGAGTAAAAGAATGTATGAAAATTTTGAATTGCATATCTTTGTGACTGCAGTTAATTTTCCTGAGCCAAGGCTGCGTTGTCACGCGTTTTAGCAGAGTAGAGAAATGATTAATTTCTGGGATATACAGAGATCTTTCTTAATAATCAGAAGCATGTCATCTGGCTGAAAATACAATTTTTCAGGAAGGAGGGGAGCTGTAAATGTGCAGCAGCTCGTTGTTATGGATGCAGTCAGACAGAGCACACGCATCCCTGTGAACCAGGCCCGGCTCCCTCTCTGTGGCTCTCAGGCACAGAGAGGAGCTGGGAAATGAGGAGCTCTGGGCAAGTCTGGTTTCCCATCCTCTGGAACATCAGCACGTGGATGTCACGCTGCACACACGTCCCCAGGCTGCAGGAGGTTATCAGGGAGATAACCTGGCTGAACCCCAGCACTCAGAGTGTCTCAGGGCCGCTTGTGCTGGTATCTCAGATTCACAGCCTCGAGTGGAAACTCCAGGAAATTCCAGTTCCTACTGAGGCAGCGTGTTCTGTGTGTTAATCCCTGTGCAGGGGCTGGGAGGGGAGAGGAGGCTTCACCAGCACGTGCACTGACAGACTCATGCACCTGTTTTGTTTATGAAAAGTTACGAGTTGAAATCAATATGCAGATCAGGAGTGCTCTGAGTGCCTCAAGAAAATCCTCTGACTGTGGTTCCTGTGTTGTCCCAGCAGTTTATTAAAAAAACAGAAAGAAAAAGAGGGGGAGGAAAATACCATCCGTATTTATTCAGATTAAAAGGGACTGTGGGGATGGAGCTGTAGGGAGAAGGGGAACTGTTCAGTGCTGAAGCAGAACTTTCAATTTATTTGATGGGAAATTTTAATCTATTCTGGATGATTTAACTGTTAAGCTCTAGACTCACTTGAGCTCATCGCCTGCTAAGTGCTTGGGTTCCACTGGGTGCTCTCAAGTCCTGTGGAGGCCCATGAGGTTCAGCTCTATTCCTAAGAGCTCACAGAAGGTAGGAAAGAGTGAGGTAAAGGAAACTTTGTGTTTATAAAAGAACAAAGAAAACAACCTTAAAATTAATTTGAGCTATCCCCTTGATCAATGACTCTAGTTGGTTCACTAATTCTTTTGTATATATAGCTAGAATGCAGCCTACCAATAAAAGTTCATTTCTTACTATTTTGAGGTTTATTTTGATGGATTATGTTTCTAGGTAACAGTTGAAGGTTATTTCTGGGAAAGGCTGCCAGAATGTTTATTAACATGTGACTAGACCCAGGTAGAGTCCCTTGAGAAAATCTGGCTCTTCTGTGCACTCTCAGCGAGGGGCAGTGACTGTGCTGAAGGGTGAGAGTCCTCCCAGTTCCCTGCCCACGCTGGGCCTGGAAATAACTCTGTCAATAGTAGAAATGTCACAGCAGGAATGACTCGCTGGATGTGCCCAATTCCATTTATCTAAATGAGCTGTGATCCTGGATTTAAGTGCTGTTTCATAGTTAAGATAAGAGTCACATGAATTGGATTATTGTTGGGAAAAAAATAGAGGGGTGTTGATATAAATACTTCTGTGGGAAGTTGGGAGAGCATTAGCAAGTCTTTACTTTTATGAACAGCAGTGGTCAAAGCAGTTTCCTATAAGAGATGCTTTCCACATGATAGGAAGGCCACTCATTAAAAAAGCATGAATCGGATTAAGAGTGTAGGGTTATTTTAATTTGCCTTTGAGTCTTCAGATGTCAGTGCAAGCTTTAATCAGCAGCTGTGCCAGTGAGGAACTACCATGTGAAATGGAATGGGAGGATGTGGGCAGAGATGCTCCTGGCTGAGTGGTTCAGGGGCTCCCCTGCACCCTGAAGGGTCCTGCCCAGCAGTGACTCAGTTCTCCAGGATTGCGTGAGCATTTTGTTACCCTTTTTGTGGCCTTGTCAGCAGCAGCCAAAGGTGTCCCTGTGGTTTGTGGAGCTGAGGACATGTTCAGCAGAGGGGCAATTGTGTGGACTGTGGGGTGAGTACCCAAGAGCCCTGCCTCAGTGTGAGGCTCCTGGGTAAGAACATGTGGCAGGGATAATACGAGTCTTGTGACATCAACAGCAGGGAGCTGACTGTCTCCTGGGCAGTTATCTGATGCCTTTCTTTCAGGTGGACTTCAAACTACTATTTCTGCTTCCTTCTGGGAGTTTTCTCTGCATGTGAAACAAACTGCTTGAGCTCTTTGTCTTTAGTTTCACATCACCCTTATGGCCTGTAGTGCCTATTGCTTTGAGCAACTGGCTGTGTTCCCTGGGGTTCAGTGGGAGATACAGCACTGACAAATGTTAACAACTCAAATTCTTGTTTCTGTGTATGCTTAATAAGCAAAATGTCATTTGTGTTGTGTCAGAGGCAGTGATGAGCAGTCCTCTCCTTCCCTGTGTTCTCAGTTTTGGCCCAGTACCAGTGATTTTGTCATGAGGAGCCAGAAGCAGGAGAGCATGGAGGGTGTCCCTTCCCAAGGTCATGGTGGGTACAGCAGTGCTGAGCTTCCAATAACCCTGAGGGGAGGGACTGTCCCAGCACTGTGGCTTTGCTGGAGGCATTCTTAATGCTCATGTCTGGGTGGATGGCTGTGTTCTGCAGATCAGGGAAAAGGCATATCCCCTGGACAGGGTGGCAGGAAGTTCAGGAGGTGGGACAGCAGGAAGCAGTTTTGTGATCCTGAGCTCCTGTTGGTGGAAAAGCTGCTCTTGTTCTTGTTTCTGCTCTGTCTCTGTGCTGGCAAAGCTTGTGTTTAATTTAGTGGGATGTTCAGAGCAGTACCTGCCATCTCTCTAGACAGCTGTACTTACTCCTCTTTTATCACCATGGCTGTTCACTGGTGATAAAGAAGCAGAAGAGAAACCAGGATCCCGATACTTGGGAACAGGGCAGCACTTTCATTTGAATTTCTCATGTAGTAGAGAGTTGAGGCACTGTGGGGATCTGCTTCCTTGAGACCTGAAATATGCTTTTATTGACTACTCAAACTTTGAAATCATGATGGGAGAAAGAAGCAAAACCATTGGAAAACTTCCCTCCCCACATCTTAGTGCTGTCTTAATAGCTGCCTCTTATGAGTTGAAATAGCCCCCTGTGCCATTCCCTTTCTTTTAATATCAGCTTGCCTCTACTGCAAATAAATATATTAATTTATTTCACAGTTGCCTCAAATCAAGTGGCTCCAGTGTTGCCAAACTCGTGTTGCTGGTAGCTTGGGGGGATATTCTGCCCAGCAGAGACACAGATGTGCTGCTGCAGCATCATCTGTGCTGTGACCATCTGAC
The DNA here is from genome assembly GCA_013397195.1 of Hylia prasina. NCBI lineage: Eukaryota > Metazoa > Chordata > Aves > Passeriformes > Sylviidae > Hylia > Hylia prasina. Next base: position 739,131 of record VYXD01012921.1, read on the forward strand.
ATTGGCCTTCCTTTTGCAACGAGCAGGATCTGGTAACTCACACTTCCAACCTTTCATAATCCCCCCTGCCATGCTGATTTACGGGAAAGTGTCAATTCTCCATCTCCTTGCACCCGTGCCATCACACACACCTTGACTGTTCCACTTGCCAGCTTTCCTTGCCTCTTTCCTGTATCCATCCATCAATGCCTGGCATCACAGTGGAGCTCAGGGGAGTGCAGGGTACCTGCTGCTTTTGCTGAGGTGTTCCCTGGGCTATTCCCAGTCACCCCTGAGCTTTGGGGTGCTGCTTCCTGATGTCAAAGCAGAGGAGTAACTCTGGCCAGGGGCTAAGCTGCATTTGAGCTTTCAGAGATTAAGCTGATTGCAGATCTCTCATAAGAAAGTCTTTCCCTATTAATAAATAAATGCCTGCAATAGTTGCATTATTACAGTTCATGGAAGCTTTCAGAAAGAAAAATTTCCTGAATGAGCCATTTCTGCAACCTCAGCCGGCTGTTGAAGACTGGTGTCATTAAATTCAGCAGGTGGCTGAATTTTGGCTTTTCCTCTGGAATAGAGCCTGTGCTCTTTGCTTGGCTGCATAGTTGATGTACATGAAAGAGAACAGGAGGAGATAAGATCTCCAGAGCTACTTGCATGGCTTCTGTGGCCATGAGGTTACTGGGAAGAGTGGGCAGCCTTTCAGTGGGGCTGCCTTATACTGGGGTCTTTGAGGGTGTGAGGCGTTCCCCACTGAAGCCCACGTCGTGGTTGTTGGTTGGCTGTAGAGACCTGGCTGCTTGTCTGCTGCTGACTCATTCTTCCTGCAAAATTTCTCTTAAAAACACAAAACGTGGTCTGTATATTACAAGTAGCCAGATTCTTCTTTCTACAGGGAATGATACTTGTTGGAAATTGATCTTGCCTAATTCAAAGCATTGCAAATGTAATAATTAAGTGCTCCTTAATTTCCATACTCATTTGGTGGGGAGATAATTGCTTCTTCTTTAAAACTTGGCTTTGCCTTTTGAAAATACTCTGACCAGTGTTACTTAGAAACCATATTGCAGCCCACCCTTAATAGCCACTGATTAGAGGATCCTTTGTGAAGTGTTGTCTGTTTCTGACATAAATTAATTAATATGGAACCAGCAAAATTCCCCTGGAAATAAAATAGAAGTACATTTAATACCAGATAAATGTGTGGTTTGGGCTATGAAAGTGATCATGAAACTAATTTCTTAACAAGACCACTAGAAGAACAAACAAATCTAGAGATGTGGTTGTAAGCCTCAGCTAGAACTGTATGTTTGTGGATACAATTAAACTTTAGCTAATAATGTATTGTCCTCAGTCTTGGCAGAGAGCTGTACTTGGGCTGTGGCTACATGTCTGAAGCATTTTTACCAGATTAACTTCTCTGTGCAGCTTGGTCAGGAGCTCTCCAAGGACTTGCAGCTCTCCAGTGGCTGTTCTGCATCCCTGTTCCTCCCTCAGCTCTGAGAGCAATGAACCCTCTCCTATGGCCCTGGGTGGCTGTCCCTGTCCCTGACCTGCTCTGGGGGAGGCAGGGGGCAGCTGGAGAGATGCTCCTTCAACAGCAGCCTGGGGAAGGGTGCAGTGTGAAGGTGATGCTCCATGATTGACTTTTTGCATTGCAAATCCTGTTTCGTAAGTAAGCTGCTTCCACCAACACCTTAAACGATTTATTGTCTCTCAGGGCTTCTCTTCACCCTGGAAAAAAACAAAAGATCATCAAGTGTGTTTGAAACCTCTGTGCTGAGCCTTGTATGATTAAGTTGTAATTTTGAAGTGACGGGTTTGGGCATATAATTTTCACGACCATCTTTGCTTTCAGGGGTCATAAATACTGGTTCCAGCTGTAATGAAGTGCTGTACTACTTACTATGTTCTTATCATTGTGTGTGTCTTTTGTTTAAATTACTAAATCACAGTTGCAATGGCCATAATAATGTGGTTGTTTTATGTCTTGGAACAGGGGAAAATAATTTTATTTAGTTGGAATAATGTAATTGTAACATGCCTCTGGGTTAGAGTTAAAGGGGGAGGTGATGCAGGTGGCTGGCAAGGCAGGGCTGTTCTCTGGATGATTTTCTGCAGCAAATTCCACAGCCGTGGAGTGGCAGCATATTTGTTTTTAATGGAACAACTTGTGAGCAAACACTGGGATGTTTATGATGACAAGGAAAGCACTAGAAAAATAGAGGCTATAAAATCCCACTGGTTAAGGGCAGCACATGGATAATTGGCTCAGTCAGGTGCATCTCAGGGGAGGGGATGTGGATCTGAGATCTGGCCTAAGCTGTTACAGTCAAAACATTTGAGCTCTTTGCACCTCTGAAGGCTGTTTTAGGGGAGGCAGCTCTGCCTGGGTGGTTTTGTGAGGCAAAGTGCCAGGGAAGGACTCAGATCCTCTGATGGAAACTGCTTTAGAGATAAGGTGTTTATTTCCCCTTTTGAAGGGAAAAGATGCGTGATGGTTTCTTGAATCAGGATGACTGCACCAATTCAGATCTAATTTGATAAATGAAGTATAAAGGCCCAGTGAATGACCTTCTGTAAAATACAAGAGTGCCCGAACCATTTGTTCTCTAAATCTCGCTTCACATCTCTGTATTTCCTGCTCATGCTGTTCATTAGTCTCCTGTGCCCTGTTGTTTTGGGGCTGATAATGGATAGCTGAGTGGTGATGCTGAAAACAAAGTTCCTGTCTAAATTACCTGCTTTTCTCAGCATAAATTCTTGTGGGTATGGAGGACAAACCCTTCTCTTTTTGTCTGTTTTTTTTCGTGTTTGTAGCTGGTCCCTGACATGTATTACTGCTCCTTAGGTAGCCCCTTGAAGCACAGTTGATTGAGGCATCTCTTCCCCTGGTGAAAGCTTACACTGCTGTGGCTGCAGCACGGACTGTGGTTTCTTTCCAAATGAATCATGGGGGTTTTACAAGCTGTGAAACTTCTCTGGAGGGCTTAAGGGTGTGACCAGCTTACAAGCATGGGTGATTTTTTTTTTTTTTTCTTTGCCTTTTTCTGGTTTGGGGCTGAATACATCCTGAATATCTGCTTGATGTTTTAGATTGCCAGCAGGATTTGTTTATCCTTCAGATGGGATGCAGCACAATCCCAGACTTTTGTGGCTGCCTGCAAAGCTTTGCTGGGACTCCCTTGGGAACTCAGTATAGGGAGTGATAAAACTTCATTAGTGTAGGTTCCTCCAGCCAACGTAAACATTTTATGAGCAATAAGCTTGTGCATTTGGAGGACAAAATTGCCCATTTCTCTGGCTGGGCTTTGCTTAAGGTAAATGTGTCTTTTTGCCTTCCACAGCAGCTCTTTGCCCAGGCCGGGGCAGGCAGATTTGACCGGTCCAGCTTAGTCCAAACCACTTCTCTCCCAAGCTGTTTGTTCTCCTGGCATTCTGTAGTTGGTGGAAGAGCCCTCCAGAGGGGACTGTGGGTTGGCAGAGCTCGTTCCCTTGGGCTCATCCCTCGACCTTCTGGGCTTTTCTGGGAGGGGGGTCACAGCTGGGAGGCTCTGCCATGCTGAGGTCTGGGATGTGCTGTCCTGCTCTGCCACTGCCTGGACTTGGAACGTGTGAGCAGCCCTGGGGAGAGCTGGCACATCCACACTTGGCTCTTGGCTCTGTGCTGGGCTGGGGAAATGTGGAAACCAAGGGTGTTTGCAGCAGTTGGAGCTCTGGGTGGGGCCCTGCAGGAGCATTTCTTGCACAGTGTCCTGCAGGGCTCATCCCAGGCTCCTGCAGCTGGTCCCTCTGCTCCGACTCAGCTGTGGCCGCTCCAACAAGAGACTTTCTCCAGAGCAGGGCACTGGCCAAGAAATCTGGAGCTGGCAGTGATACAGAGCTGGCAGAGGACAAACCAAGCAGGATCTGTCAAGAGCTCTGGGAAATAGAGGGCAATATTTTTTCCCTTTTTCAGCCATATGCCAAGGGTAGGTGGTTCAGAAGGGGAATACCTGGCACAATATGATGCCAACTCACCCAGGATACTTGTGCCAGGAACCTTTGGACCTATTCTTCTTGATGTAAATAAAATCAAATAAATAAAATACTTGTTACTATAAATAAAATAGAATGAGTATGATTACCTGGAGTCTCTGGAGGCGCCACACATGGTCAGCATTTGTTCCTTTCTCTGTCTGCCAGCAATTACTGGAGAAAGAGGGAACCATCAGTGTGCACAGGCATCAGCCAGGCAGCATGGAGGCTCATAATAACTTTCTTCTATGATAAAGGAGATATTTTTATAGCACAAATTTTTTATTTTACTTTCCTCCTGATGGGAGAGAATTACTGGTGATGATAGTTGGTAGACCAGCTCCTGTTGGGAAGCACTGAATGGAAGAAAGATTTATTGAAGGGAATGTGTTGCAAATTCCTTTATAACACACGTTTTTTCTTTCCCCTTTATTTAAAGAGGTTGTTTATAACTAAGAGACCATTAGCACCCAGGAGGTAATTTTGTTGTAGCAGAACCTTATTGAATGAAAGCTTGGTAGTCTGTTTTTGGATGGAAGCCTTGGGAACAGCTCCTGTGTAATGCTGTACCTAAGCTATTTTTTCATTTCTCCTTTTTTCTGCTTTGAATTGCAGTTGGTGCCGTTCCTTCCCATGTAGTTTAACGAACAGCTTTGTGAAGTACATGTCAGCATTTGAATTATGCTTTTCATTTACTGCAGCCAGTTCCAGGCCTCTCCTTTCACCCCCAGGGTTTCTAGAAGGTTTCTTGACAAATCTCCCTTTTTGCCCCCAGCAGCCCAGGGACAAAAACCCAGGAGGTCCTTTGTGTGCTGCTTGGCTGCTTTGCCTGGCTTGCTGATGCTGTTAGAGAAATTCTGTGATTTTTGCAAAAGATACTAAAATTAGGGGGTGGCAGAACTGTGCTCTGAAGAGTCCTGCTCAGGTGATTGCCCACAGCTCTGCATCTGCTAAGGAGCAGTCAGAACTTATCAGGATAAAACCTTTTCCAGAAAGGGAATAAACAGCATGGATTAACTGGTACGGGATGCTGAGCACTCAGCATCCCTTGTTGTGTAAAGTGGGGTTTGTTACTTCTGGCTTGAATACTCCTCATACTTATCATCCTATGTTTAAAGCACCTGCCAATCTTTCCCCACTGTAGCAGTTAAGAGATAAGAGAGAGAAGCGCATGGCAAAGATTGAGGATCATTGCAGGAGCTGTGCTCCTGTTTGGTTTAAAATAATCTTTCATGTGATCAAAGAAAGGGTGATGTGTTCTTAATTATCTCCACTGTAAAATCTTTTGAGCTGTTGCTGCAGGATGTCTAATCCAGAAACCTCTTTTGGTGATAAAAATGGCGAGGGAAGGTCATGTGTATTTTGCATCTTGCCCCTTTTACCCTCCCTTTAGTTAAAGCATTTGGGCTGGAATACACTGAGCTACCCAGGTGCAGAGGATATTACAGATTTCCATATTGCAAGCCCTAATTTTAGCTTCTCTCTGCAGGGTTCATGCCAATATTCACCCACTTGCATTTGCACTTTGGGTAGCGCTCATTACACGGTGCGAGCTTCGCACATGTGCGGCTCCTCCCGCGGTAGGGATTTGTGTTCCCACAGCCAGGCCCAGGGCTCTGCCTGGGGCAGGGGCTGCTGGGGGGCTGCTCACACCTCTGGATGTGTCCCCGTGGAGCGCCGGGCTCGCTGCAGCCTGTTGGAGCCAACTGGATGGGAGCAAGGGGAAAAGAGCTCTGCAATTCCCTTCTGCTCTTCAGTGAAGTGGAGAAATGGCTCTGCACTGCACATTGTGCACTTTGACTGTGGAAGGACTCCCAGTCCAATTTGTCAAGGCAGAGACTTGACGTGAGTCCAAATGTACTTGACAATAGTCTCTCTGCTGTCAAAACCTCTCCTCCTCCTGTGATAAAAACACAGCTCCGAGAAACACTCCTCTCCTTCCTTCCTGTGGCTCTTAAGAAAGACTCTGCATCCCAGAGCTGCTCTGGGGAGGAAGTTTTTCCTGGATTCAAAGCACTTACCCATTTCCCATTAAAAAGATCTGACAGAGCAGCGCGTTCAAAACAAGATAGCCACAGAGAATTTGGATTTATGCTTTCTTTAATTGGCCCACATAAGATTTTATTTACTGATAGTGTCCAAGGGGAGCTGTTGAAATATTGCAGAAAGAGTGAATGTGTCCATTGTGGTAATGTGCTTTTGATAAATGCATTATGGCATAGTTATGAAGTCAGGAAGAAGCCTTAATTACTGTTATGAAGCCATTAGAGTCTAAAGCAGCAATTTGAGCTCTTGTTGCAATTGTGTTTTTTATTTCTTCACTGAAAACTTCTGCACCAAAAAAGGTGCTTGTTTTAGAGGGTAATTTATGCCTTTTATTTCCTTTGTCTTTTTAAAATGGTGCAGAAGTGACTGCGAGGTGAGCTCCACAGATTCACATAAAAAAAAATTCTCACAACCTTTTTGTAGAGCATGTATGGGGAATTCACACAGGGAAGTGATGCCGTATGACCTGCTGATTGTTTTCTTCTGTTACCCATATGGCATAAGAAATTACTGAGCTTGATTCTCCCATGATAAGGAAAAGAAAATATAGAAGGGGAGAGGGAAGGATTGGTCTCCAGGAATCTCATGTAAATATTCCTCTGGGGTGTCAGGTAAGGAGAAAGACTGGTCTTGGAAACTTCTTATTAATGAAAATTGCTTTGGGAGATCAGTCAGTGTTTTAATAACCTGCAGATGGGGTCAATAAATCGTCTGTCCCTGGCAGCCTCTGTTTTCCACATCAGCTGTTCCCCAGCACAGCCAGAGTCTCGCTTGGGTCTCCCCGGACAGCCACCACAGAGCAAATTGTTTGGAGCTGACTCTTCTACCAAAAATGTGTGCAAAAAAAAAAAAAAAAGAGCTTTGTTCTCAGATGCTTATGATCTTTTTATCTTTTAAGTTATTCAGCAAAAGGCTGTTTAAGGCTCACTCACCTGTTTTTAGTGCTTTGTAAATGTTGTTTGACTCTCGTGTAGCACATTAGTTATAGCAGATGTTAATTTAATGGCGTGAACTCTGTTACCCTTCAGCATACAAGCATCTTAATTTCCAAAACAAAACTGACCAACGGGGTTGTAAATCAAAGGTTAACAGGCATAGCAACACGAAGGCATTGTTTGCTCGGTTGTTAAACTGATAGTGAGCTGCTTTCTTAAATGGAGTATTTCTTTAGCAACAGGAAGGCTCAGTACAAGCTGTACTGTTATGAGAAAGGAGGAATGAATGTTACTTAGTGTTTTTCCAAAGTTGATTGCTTAAAATAATTGCAGGTGCAGCACGGTAGCACTGATGGTTTTTGCAGCAGCTGGGGGAAGCAGCTGTGGGTGCCTCCAGCCACTCCATGCCAGCTCTGAGCTGGCTCTCACTTGGCCTCAGTCTGGGCTTTGACTTTCAGCTGTTTCTTGCAATAGATTGCCCAGAGAAGCTGTGGCTGCTCCATCCCTGGAAGTTTCTGTGGTTCTAGAGAACACAGAGACTCTTTGCTCGCAAGCTTTGGTTGGAAAGCACCAGTTAAAAGAGCCCTTCCCAAGAGCAGGAATATCCTCGGTGCGCCAAACCTCCCAGGGCAGGCAGGATGGGGCCTCCACATCACCATTGTGGGCAGTCTTGGGCCACGTTGTTCGTGCTCAGTCTGGGATTCAGCCCCTTCAGTTGACACTCAAAAGATGTCAGAGCTGTTGAGAATGTCTGCTCAATATGTTGGACCAGTTTTTTACTTTTCCCAAGTGTGTTTATCTTTGCTATCCAGGGTGGTTTGCAAGGGCTCTGCTCTTCGGATGGTTTTCTGGTTTGATTGAGTTACAAGTAATTTTTTTTTTTAAAAAAAGCAGCAAAATCCCTCCCAGACTAACACCCCCAGCCCCTTTCACCCCCAAGACTTAACTATTCCAAGGCTGTGTGGTTTTCCTCTCCATGTGCTTTCAGCATACTGAGCTGGGGAAGGTGGTGATGGTAAATATCACCCCCTTGTTTCCAAAAGCTGTTGGGTAAGATCTCTCACTGCAGCATCTGAAGCCTTACTGGAAATATTCAGAGCTGTTACAACAACATCTCTGTTTAATTTTTCTTTTCCAAAAGTCTTTCCCTTCCCTTAATTTTGGGTGGAAGACACGAATCAGAGAGATTCAGGTGTCAGCAAATATTCCAAGCTCCTGAATCATGCAGTAGGGAGCAAGTTTTGAGACATTCCCCTTCCCTTTGGATAGCAACATTAATTCTCAGAGTGTACTGGTAGTGCTGCTGCAGTTATCATCATATCTGTGTATTTTCAAACTGAAGGTGCTTCCAGTTATGATGTTTGTCGTGATTGACTATTGTTAGAGGCGTTCTGGAATTTGAGTTGACTTCTTGAAGCCTGAAACACGGCATAAAAATTCTCTGTGTGCCTCATCTCTGCAGAGTGACAACACTACAGATTAAACCTAAGAATTTCTACTCCCAAGGAGATAAGCTAAGTATTTTTCCTGTCCAGAGTACTCTACACTGTATAGTTCTACAATTAATATGGATGTATCTTTACCTACTCAATCTAATACCTATCATTTCCTCTTTGTTTCAAATTTGAGTAGTTTGGCACAGTTCCTGCTTCAGAGGTCTGATTTAAATGAATTTGTTCACAGCTGTAAGCTTGTAGACGTGTTAGTCAGATAATGTGAAGCTCAAAAGAAACACTGGAAGAGTCCAGAGACATTTAATGAGATGATTCCTCTGCTCTCTAGGCATGGTTCTGTTGGGTTGTCGTAGTTCCAGTCACTTTCACTGGCCTCCAGCACAGCCCTTCCACAACTGTGCCTGTATTTATTTCTTCAAAGCATTTGATGTCAATATCTAACTTGCAGCCTGGTGCTGTTTGACCATTTTCTAGTTTGTTAAAATGCTCCCCAAAAGGTTCCTGGCATCACTGCAGCTGCTGAGTCTGCATTTCCACTGACAGGGGCTGCCCAGCTTGTCCCTGCCCCAGTGAGGGGATTTAACCAGTTCACCTCTGTCCCTTGCAGAGTTCCCTGGGAAGAGTTTCACCCCAGCTACACACACACATCAGTAGATGTTGAAACCAACCATTCATCTTCATGGATTTGGGACAAATGCTGCCAGAAAATGGCACAGAGGACAAACTGTTGCCCTGCCTTCTAAAATCCTTTCAGCTATTAACTATTACAGATATAATTAGAAACACAGGCTAGGATTATTATCCTATAAATGCCTTTCTAGTCTGTTCTGCTTTTGTAACCTTTTCTTTCATCTGTCATCCTGCCTTGCTGCGTTGTTTCTCCTTGCAGCCTGGCGTCTCCACCATGGTGTCCCATTGCTGCCTCAGTGCTTTGCACTGACTCTGTTTGCTTTTTCCTCTATTTACGTCACAGCTGTCGTCGCTTGGCTCTGCACTGGTGTTCTCGTGAAGCCACCATCACTCAAACAGATAGGTGGTTCTTATTGCTGCAAGAAAATGAGGAGCTGCTCTCTGCAATCGCTCCCTCCCCAGGCTGCACATCTTCTGCCTTTGCCATTTGGTTGATAAGGATTTTTGGAGTGTTTTGTTTTTAAACGCCTCGGAAAGTTGAAGCTTTGTGTAAATTGGTCCCTGCAGGTGCTGGTGTAGGAGGCAGAATGGGTCCCTTGGAGCAGGGATGCAAGTCAAGGCTGGAAAACCTCCAGGAGCTGCCTGGACACGGTGGGAAGGAAAGCCAAAGCTTTCCTGTAAAAACTTGCCACAGATTGCCCAAACCAGACACCTGTGAGCCCCTGAGTGGGCAGGGGATGTGCCTCAGCCCCTGGAAGTGCAGCTGAGCTCAGAGGGCCCAGCCCTTCCCTGCCTGCACACTGTGGTGTCCTGGAGTGCTGGAGAACCTGGGTGAGGAATCCATCTGATGGGGTGTGAGGGTGCTGCCCTGAAAAACCCTTGTTAGGAACCACACAGCTTTTCCTCCCTCAGGCAGGACCTCTGGGGAGTGCTTTTATATGTGCACTTCCATGTGCTGTGTCAGTGAGAGCTGGGGGTGCTCAGCAGGACTGGGATCCAAGGGCTGGGGCACCCACTGAGCAATGCCAGCACCTTGCAAAACAAACAACCCCCCCTAAAATCCACGCTCATCATTTCCCAGACACAGCTGAGATGCTCAGCCCTGCCCACAGGGAGATCGATGGTGTGTTTGGACTCCCTGTAGCTTTCCGTGGAGGTGAGTGTGTTTATGTTATTTAAGGAGTTGGTACATAATCAGTCTTAAAATTAACTGCCTGCCTGTTGACTTGTCACCCTGTGAATGAAAACACATTGCTTGTAATTTGTTTGACATTATTCTGTCCTGTTGTCAGGCTTCTAATTACATTTAGAACATAACCCAGATGTCTGTCTGTCTCCTGTCTCTTTTTTTAAAAATTATTATTTACATCATCATATTATTATTATTATTTATCTTTTTTATTGTCAAACATGGAAGGAAGTATTTCTCTGAAGTGATGGAGGTCTGTTCCTCTCTGTTTTCAGGAGATGAGTAGGTGGTTGTAGGCTTATCTCTTAAAACTGCTCCTTTTAAAAGAAGGTGTCACTTTGGGCATCCAAAATTGCTGCTCCCTTGTGACTTTGGACTGACCTCCTGTGTGCTTCAGGGGTATTGAAATATGTTTCTATCTACATGAAAGTAGACAGGAGGTACTGCTTCCTAAATACGATCACATTCCCCACCTTATTTATTTTTAAAGAAGAGATAAATTGCTTGTGCTTTTAGAAGTTTAAAATATTAATGTATTTAAATATAACAGTGAAAGAGAGGCGAGGCAGAAGGGGTTGCCCTTTCAAAATGTGCACAAGTGAGCAATCTTTTATGGAAGCCATTGGATAAGCCTGTCATGCTCCTTGCCAACAGTGGCTTTTGATGATTAGCAAAGGAAACTCAAGCTGCTCACTGTGAGGTTTTATTGCTCTAGCCCTATCCTGTAGCCTGAATTTTCCACAAACTACAAGATATTAAGCACCAGAACCACAATTTTTGTGTAGAATACTGGATCACCAATGTGACCAAGCCCTGTTTTCCAAAAGCATTAAGTCACTTAAACATCAAAGGGCTGCTACTTCCTAAGTGGGACTTCTGAGCACTTTACCTCTGTTCCCACTTGGAGAAAACTCTGTTGCCCACTGAACAAGCTCCATTCCCCTTGTGGTGGTTCTTTTTAAACTGATTTAAGTTTACAAAGCAACGGGTGTTTGTGGCAACTGTTTTTAGGGATTAGAAACTTGACATGGTCCCTGCTGACTTGGGTTTTTTTGGTATTATTGATCACCAACTATCCTAGCTCTGAGCTGTGGAGGGTTACTATTATATTTGGACACTGTTTTCTTAGGCAAAAGTGTCTGATCTGGCTAGTTCCAGCAGGAGACAGATTTTGCTGTTCTGCAAAACCTTGTTCAAACAGAGCTCGTGGTAGGGGAGAAGGTGAAAGTGTGTGAAAGACACAGTGGGCTGCCATAAGAGGGAAAAACTGGGAAGAAAGAATCAAAGAAATAAAGCAAGTGTTCAATACAAGTGATGCGTGTGAGCCTTAGGCATAGAGACTGCAAATTATTATGTGCTCCCTGCCATTACTACAAATACATCCCTGATTTTCTCCTCTGCATCCCAACCAATGAGATCTTAATGAAGGACAAACTATACAAACAAATTCCCTGCACCACTTGTGCCTCAGCTTGAGACAAGCCGTGTTCTGTACCGCCTGGGCTGCTCCGTGTCGCTGGGATGGTGCTTTTTGATCTACTGCTGTTGTTCCTTGGGGTCTGGGCATCTGTCAGCCCTGCCACCTGTGGAGAGGGCTCCTGGCTGTGCTGCCAAAGGTCGTTTGAGTCTGTAAAACTGCAGGGACAGAAAGTAAACCTTGGGGTTTTTTTGTGTTGGAAGAGCTGCTTCCTCAAAGGGACAGAATTGATGGGCAGTGTTGAACTTGGCTGAAATGCTGCTGGAGTTTGCAGCTGGGTTAGAGGCTGGAGAGGAGGATGTTGTCTCTTGAAGTTCCTCTCTGTTCCCTTCTTGCTTTTGTTGGCAGCCGGCAGTTAAAGGGGGGAAAAGGCATTTCTGGCTTGGGCATCTGGACCCAAGCCTGGCTGCCACCTCAGGTGGCCTCAGCCACCTCTGAAGATCTTATGGGCCCTTATGGGAGCTGACAAACAAGAATGAATCAGTGACTCACCAGCACAACATGTCAGAAATGCTAGTTTTATTTTGCTGTTCCTGCATGTTCTCCAACCTGTAATTATTTTATGCATTTTTTAGCCTGAAGAGAGGCTCTTGTGTCCGTGTACAGCAGAGGATGAAAATGCACAGTGGGTGCTTTTGGAAGAAAAGTCTCTTTGGTGCAGTGGGATGCTACAGGTGGATGGCTTGGCTCCCAATAGAGGGAGGATTGGCAGAGCTTGGTTTTAGTCTAGGTGGTTGGTGGAGCAAAAAAAAAGGGTTTCTCTAAAGGTCTTGTGTTTTCTCTCTTGTTTTGTCTCCTGAAGCAGCACAAAAGAGGCCTGTGTTAAGTACCTGCATTTGAGAGCAGGAAAGCTCTGTCTATGTGTGTTTTCACATTGGGGCTTTAAGTTACAAGTTATTTCTCAGACTGAGGAGGAAGAAGAATCCTTGGAATAGCAATGAAGCTATGTCAGTTTTGGGGAGGGGGGGAAAAAATCTTCACAGAAGAGGAAAAAACAGTTTAAGTAATGAAGTAAGAAGTTAAGAAGATGTAACAACATACATTTCGTGAGTTGTCTGTGTATTTATTAGTTGCTGTGTTCACTGAGTGTGGTTTCCAGGGGTATGGCTTTTCTTTCTCTTCAATGATGAGAAATTATCTTAATAAATTAAGGGATTTATTAGCAGGAGCTCTGTGTTTTCTAGCCTTCAGCCAGGCCCGTCTCTTTAGGACGCATGAACTCCCTCATGTTTCTCTTTGAGCACAGAGCAAAATGGGCATTGCTCCTGGGTGTAAGCACGTCACACAGGTCCTTCCTCAGCTTTGGGGCCTTTGTTCTGTCCCCTGTGACAATCTGCTCAGTGTCTAAACTGTATAGATTGTGTGAGTGATTTTGGTTTGGGTTTTTTCCCCCTAGTTTGACTTTCCTTCTCCTTTTAGCTGTACTTTCTTGTTGTTCCACAGTAAGCTTGGATATTAATCATATGGTATTCAATCTCTCCCACTGTGACAATAACAGCTGCTTGATCATTTTTTGTGAGAATTTTACCTTTACAACTGCAGCCTTCCAAAAAAAAAAAAAAAAAAAAACAAAAAAAAAACCAACAAAAAAAACCCCAAAAAACCCACAANAAATACCCCAAAGAACCCAGCTATGAAAAACCCACTAAGGCTTTGAAGAAATGTCAGTGTCATTTAAATATGTAATGCACACACTCGGGCTTTCTCTCTGTACCTGCTGTCTAATTTCCCTTCTCTCAATAGCTCTGACTAATCCTGGGATCTTTCCCTGTTGGAGCTCTGCTATTTATGAATAGAGCAAGTCCTATCTGCAGACTCGTGAATGCTCGGAGTACGTGGTGCGCTCAGATTAACAATGTGCATAAATAGCAGAGTTGAAGGACCCAGTCCTCAGAATAACAATTGGGAGGAGATGACCCTGTGGAATATGTGATGAAGGAAACAGCTTTCCTTTGGTTGCTGGCCCCCCTGAGTGTGAGGGTGTGTTTCTTTTGCGGGACTTGCCATGAAGAATCAAGTTGAGCACCCAGAGGTGATGGTCTCATGATTCTGCTGATCTTAACAGGGTGGGTCTTTTGAAATGGTGCTGAAGGCACCTGCAACAGAAACAATGATTTTGCCTCTTACTGCAGCCCTCCTGTGTGTGTTCACCAGATGTTCACATCACACTTCATGTTCCCCTCTATCCCTGAGCTGTAAAGGAGAAAACAAGAGTGCTGTTAACCTGTGTAGTGCTCCTCTGGAAATGGAGAGCTGCCTCTCCATCCTCACCAGGAGCAGAGAACAAAGCTGCACCTACATGCTTTCCTGACAAAGGCTTCAAGTGCTCTCCAGCCCTTCAGTGGAAAAAATCCTGGGAGCACAATGCTGTTGCTTATTTAATTACTGTTACTACCTAGTGCGTTTAGGGCAGCAGTTTAAGTGTAACTGGCATAAGGGATTTGCTAAACTCATTACTCGTTCTGCTTGTTACAATTTCTGTGTCTCCCTGGCCCTTCTTGGGGAAAATAATCCACTTAAAACATCTTGAAAGAAGGGCTAGAGAGAGCCTGCTGAGGCCAGGGCAATTCAAAGTATGTGTTAGTAATGTTGATGCTCATTTTCTGCTGGGTGTCTGGAACTCCTGTTAGCATAAAAGATTTGATATGCTGGTTTCAGTGCAGAATAAGCATAAAGTGCCCTTAGCTGTGTTTCCAGGAGGCAGCTGACACGAGGACCTTATCTCTGTAACATTTCAGCAGTGATAAGGCATCTGTAGCTCTTTCCATGACACAGTTAGTAAATCCAGCAGCAGCCCTTTGCCTGACTCGCAGAGATGTGGAGCTGCTTTTTGAATTGGCTGCACAAAGTTGTGTGTAATGAGCACTCTAAAATTGGGTCATTTGTCTGTTAAGCGTGAACTCTGATTTCAGTCTCGTTGGGCTCTGGCTGCTCTGCTTCAGTCTTCCTTGGTCATCTCTGCACAGAGATCTGCTTCACAGCAAGGACAGAGAGGAAGGATAGAACGTGTCACTTTTTGGTTCTCCTTTTGCACATCTCTTGTGTAGGTAGTGGGAGAAAGGTGCTCCTGTTGTGCACAGGGACGGGATGCTGCCAAGGAAATTCAAGCCTGACTGGGAGCACTGGTGGCTCCACTTGTTCTTGTGCAGGTGGGGCTGTTCTCATGCGTGTGGTGATCACACTGCAGTAAAGATCAGAATCTCCATGATATTTCTGGGACCGTCACGAACTGGTGCAGCTCCATTATTAATGTTGACCTTTTCTCTGCCCGATGAGACATCAATCTGCAGCACCCACTGCAGAGGTTCAGGAGAGCAGCATCCTGATAGCTGCTGTCAGAAATGGTCCCTTTTCCCCTCGTTGTGAACCATCTCTTGTGATGTTTTCCACGTG
Organism: Hylia prasina; assembly: GCA_013397195.1. Lineage (NCBI taxonomy): Eukaryota > Metazoa > Chordata > Aves > Passeriformes > Sylviidae > Hylia > Hylia prasina. The sequence goes on from VYXD01012921.1 coordinate 754,254, forward strand.
GCAGCCCCAAGTATGTAAAGACGTGTGTGTTTTCTGTGAACACAGCTGCTGCTCTTGACCCATCTGCCAGGAATTCTGCTCTTCAGACACAGCTTGCTTCCTCCTGGTGTCTGTCTCCCTGTTCCATCAGAAACAAACATTTTAACACCGCTTTGCTTAATGCAAAAGAATAACACACTCCTTTTAAGGGCATGGTTCAGAGCATGAATGAATCCAAGGATGGGCTGAATCTCCTGTCAAATGGGTGTTTCAGTTTGGATAGCTGTATAAAGTACTTGTCGCCATGGAAAAACTCTTCTCCCACTGCATAAAAATTCCCTAAGCAAGTGTGTGTGGGCAATGCCAAACCTGGTTAGTGTAGGGTGAAGCTTCTTAAGAGTCTCTGTCCTTCCTGCTCAAAAGAAAACCAAGTCCAGGCTTCATCTTTAATTGAGTTGAGTGAGCTTTCTCAGCAGCACAACCAATACTGGGACTGGAGAAAAAACTCCAATTTGTTTTGCTTTTCTAAGGAGGGAACAAAATTTAAAAAATTGTTTAGAACCCCTCAAACACAAAACAAACTTAAGAGCAAGCTGCTTTTAAAACACCTGCCTCTCACCTCTGCTAAAAAGGGGACGTAACTGAATTACTGAGGGCCTGGATCCTTCACTCAGGAGTCTTTCCACACCATGGTCATGGTGCTGCCAAGGGCGTGCTCACGAGATGTCCTCTAATCCAGTTAGAAGTGCTCTTCCAGGAACCATATCATTACAGAGTTGGAAATTCTGGAAACTGGGTGGATGCAGAAGTACAGGAGAGCAGCTGCACTCTTCCCTTCTTTGTGCTAAAAATGTCTCTGGAATGAGCCCTGTCCTGCTCTGGCTCTGCTCCTGCTGGCTGGACACAGTGGCCTCCGAGGGCTCCTCTCCCCTCCTGGTGCCCTGGCTCTGGCTCCAGGCAGTGGGAAGGGCTCTGCAGAGCTGGATGAAGCCTCCTCTGTCCTGCTGTGCCTCTCTTCCCTTTGGGACCACCTCACTGATGAAGGGATTGGTTCTTTTTCACCGTCAGGAGGGGCCTTCTGATCTTTTCATCCCAGAGGTTAAATTTTTGATGTAAACGGGTCTGCTGTGGTCCATAGGTCACATTGCCTGTGCCTGGCTCTTAACCAGGAGAGCATCTGATGGAGTTGGGCTTTCTGCCTTACAGGGCTGTGATTTGATGGGAAATAGCGACAGGCACAGGAGGAAAATCAGCTGCAGCCTTTGAGCTCTCTTCTTTTGCTGTTAGGTGTTTTTGTTTGTCTGTTTGCTTGTGTGTGCTTGTTTGTTTTACTGTGCCGTGCCCTGGACAGTCTGCTTGGCCACCCCTGGCATTTGGTAAGTGTGTGCTCTTTTAAAGAGGAGCATGTTTGAAACTGGAGTAGCAGCTTCTGAAATTCCTCCCGTGCTGCAGCCCTTCCTTTGAAGGAGCAGGATGGGCAGTGACTCCAGAGGAGCAGCCTTCATCCCTTGGAAGAGATTCCTCAGTGTGAGGTCTCTGCAGTATGATGTTGGATCTGATGCTGCCGTGTCCAGAAGACATCTGGGCCTTTTTATTGTAATCATGTTTGTGCATTCAGGCCAATTTTGATGGTTATGAAGGTTCAAAAAAATCCCAGAGATCTTAATAAGCTAATTCAGCAACTGTTTGTGGCTTTTGTTGTTCCTCTTTGTTGTGAGGACAGAACTGGTTCATGCTGATGAGTGCTGCATGAAAATTATATTATTAGTAATTACTGGTAATTTCTTGTCTGGAAGCTTCAGGTTTGTGGGAGCACTTGAATCCATTTGCTTCTGTATTCCCTCTGGCTTGGCTGCATTGTCTCACAGTACCTCAAGACACTTGGGCAAGTTCCCTTTCCTCCATGGCAACTTCTCACACCAGTTCTGGGTGGCAGAAGTGGTTCCCTCTCTGTCCTGACGTGGATTTTCTGTCCAGCCAGGGCTCACTGAAGTGTTGAGGCTTCCCCCAAGGGAAGGGAGCAGCTCCAGCCCTGGCTCATGAAGGATATCAGTGCAAGGTAATGGCTCTGGGATGAGGGGGAAGGCAAAGGACCAGAATGTGCTCCTTCATTTTCCCCTTAAAATTGTAATTTTATTTTAAATGTGCTGTGGTAACACCGTGTCAGCTGGCAAAGTGAAGGATTAGTCATAGAGGTTTGTTTTGTTTTCTTCTAGTGAAGCTGGCAGAAAGGTAGAAAGAGAAAAAATGCACCATTAAACAAAAATCCCTGGAAAAACAACAACCCTAAACCACCAACTTTTCAAAGAAAATGACATTATTGCTGAATTTGCTCTTTGTGGGGAGCATCACCTGGCTTCGGTGTCTCAAATCCCTCTTTTAGATTTAGATTAGGAATATTCCTGATTTTTGAGCTGTGCATTGGAGGTAATTGTGCCTGGCTTAGCTAAGGAAATGGGAATAAACGTAAATACTGCTTCATTCTCTACTTTGATAGTTACCTTTTCTCCTTGTGCCAAATACTGAGTTTTTTCTTCACAGATCATCATTGGAATAGAAACATTTTTATCCCTCTCTCAGCCTGAGATTAATAGAGGGGGACTTCTTAAAAGCTGTATCTTCTGTTTTGATTTGGTTTCCAACATCCTAATTACTTCTACTTCCAGCCATGCCTCTGCAGCTGCTTTCCTTTCATCTTCCCGACTCTTGATTGGAAGTAGCCTTAGACCAGAAAAGAAAGAAATCTTGGCTGCAGGTGAGATAAGCAGCATTTGCAGAGGAGGAGGGCTGGTGGCTGGCACCTTTCACAGGACCTGCAGCCTGGGAACACTCAGGACTGCTTGGGAATGCAGCCACAGGGTCATCTCACACAGCTCTGGCAAGGGCTGCTGGTTTGAAATTTGCCTGGGAATAAATAGTAAGTAAACTCTGGGATATACTTGGAGAGGCAGTTTCTGCAACTATCCCAAGCTTTTGTGAAAGGAGCAAGCAGGAAAAGCAGTTTGCACCTTCTAATTTTTTCCTAAGCTGTACTAAGTTTATCCCCATTTTCAACCTGTTTGTTTTGGATGCCCAGCTATTCTTAATAAACACCTGATTCCTTACTGATTGGAGATGCTCATGGCTCCTGTGTCCAGGTAATAAGGTGGCAGCAACTTTGATTCCTTATGTCAGCATCTCTTCTTGACTTTTTGCTCAGGAAGGTCAGTAAAGCTAAAGAGCAATAACTTGTTCCCTAAGCAATGGGCTCACAGTGCAGGTTGAGTTTATATTTGTGGCTTTGTTTTGAATTTTGTTGTTATTGGCTAAAGAAATGCTTGTGCTCTTCTGGTGCTCTGTGAACTCAGCTGCAGTGGTGCCCTTCAGTGCCTCTGAATTTGGAGTGGGAGGAATGCTTGTTATTTTGTGTGATGGAAAGGCCTGGCTGTTTTCAGACTCTGAGATGTGTAAAATCTTCAAATGCCAAAATATTGGCAGGGTGATGCTAAACTTTCCCCTTGTCCAGATAAGTAATGGAAGATTTGCTCTGATTTGTAAAATAATAATTTCTCACTGATTACTCCATGTAAACACTGATGGGTTTTTTTATGAATTGATTCTCTTGCTGCCCCCTCCTCCCCCTGGGAAGAGATCTTTAGCAGCACATGGAAAATGTGACTGACCCTTAAAGGTCAGACTCAGTCTACCCTTCTGCTTTTCTTATCCTGCTTGTCAGACCACGCAACTTACTTGCTTTCTCTCCTGTCCAGATATGCTTTTTTCCCCCTGTACATCTCATTTTTTTCTATGTGTGAATTTTAAATAAAATTTCTATAAAATATGGTGGCAGTAGAGCTGTTCCCTGAACATAATTTACTGTGCTTTATGGCTTCTGCTGATCTTTTTTTAGTTTCTTGCTACGGATGATATTGATTGGAGTACAGTATTTTTATGCAGCTGAAGGGAAAGGTTATGTTATTACAGATTATATTTTTTAAGACTGCTTTACGGTAATAAACACATACAGGCAGTGGTTACCAAAACTCATTATTAAGTAGCTGTAAAACCTCTAACAAGATAAACCTTTTAATGCATTGACTGGCTAGTGTCTTTAGCCCTGCCTTTGATAGCATGGTAGGTAGAGTATATATTTAGAAACTAATTCCAGAAAAAACCCATCTGTCAGACTAAAGTGTTTCTCAAGACCCAAAAAAACAATCCTGTTTTTTATTTTTCTTAAGCAGAAAATCATGTGCTCTTCATGAAAGATGCTGGTGGTAAAGCTTTGGGGAAAAAACAGGGGCAGTGGGTTCAGAACATCCCAGCCATCCCAGGAGGGTGAGATTCACGTGGCATTCCTGCTGGGATGGAGATTTGGATGTTGGTGTCCAGATTCACTTCCAAACCTCCTGGATTTGGGGTTGGCTTTTATTTCTGGCTTTCATAGTAGAGCTCAGGGATGTGCAGTCAATTGAGCTTAGCACCAGGCACGCTGTGGATGTTATTCCTCTGTCTGGAAGGGGTTTGGAGATGCATCAGGCATCTGAGGGAATGATTCAGTTTGTAACAAACAACCTCCTTCCACGAATGTTTGTGCCTCTCCTGGTGGAGCTGCCTTGCTTCTGCCAAGCACTGGAATATCACTGATTTTCCAGAACATGAGCAGAGCATCCTGAGCAATTTAAAAGCCATTGCTAAGCATTCCTGTCTCTTTCTTCTCTTTTCTTCTTTTTCTCTTTCCCTTTTTTGATGTCACACAAAAATACTTGTCTAGGGTAGGGAAGTGTGTGATAGAACATGTAACTATTATTTTTTTTTGCTGCAAGTGGCCAATTAGCTCATTAGCTGAACTTGTGTGCTCTTGGGAGTAATGTGAGGTTTTTTCTTGGATTTTTTTTTTTTCCTACAGGGATGTGTATTTGACTGAAAAAATCAATTGCTTCTCTTCACATCTCAATATTCATTTGCTTAACTGGTCCTGCGAATGAGGAAAATGTATATTCTGAAAGGCTTTATACTCTAAGGAAAAGTTTAGAAACTTCCTTTGTTTGTAGTGACAGTTAACTACAAGAACTGCCCCATAATAGCAAAAAAGTTGCTTCTAATACCCAACAGCTTTGCCCTCTTAAACACCACTGCAGGGAGTGTGTGGTTATTCCCATCAGCCTGAGAGATCTGAAAAATGCTTTACTGGCATCAGTTGGGTGTTACCTGTGTTAGCCCTGAGTGCCTGAGCTGCTGGAAAGCTGGGGAGGAACTTGCACATGCAGATTTTTTTTTCTTTCACCAGAATTACAGATTTCACCATGTGCGTTTTATCTTGTCAGTTTTTTGAGGCTTTTCTCTTTTCCCACTGTGGTTTCTATGGGAATGTCACGAGTTTGGGTGGTGTGTGTAACCCTCCCAACTGCAGCACAGTCTGTCTCTGTATTGCTTAACTTTTGGGGATTTTTTGGGGGCTCCTTTTTGTGCTGCAGGACAGGGGCAGAGGATGTTTGACATTAACTGGGGGTGCCAGTTACAGGGATAACAGTCAAAGAGATTTCTTCATCCTCTCTGGAGGTGAAACATTTAAGTCAAAAAGCTGCACAAACCATTGTTTCCATGCAAGCTTGAGGATGGACCTTTACCATCCTCAGGCCTCTGGAGTGTGATATAAGCTGGGAGCCATCCCAAGGCTGGAAAGTTGGTTTGATGAGTGAAGGAGGAGGAGGATTTCTGTGGCTGACCTCAAGAAGGGCGCTGCTGAGTGAAAGGCTTGTCTCTACCACCTTTTTCAGAAGAACTGGTATGTGCTAAAACATTTGAGGGAACTGGGAGTGTTCCTAGCCCTGGGCACAGCTCTCCATGCATTTAAAAATAAAAACTGCTGACATTTCTTTCAGCTGTCCTTAGTGTGAATCAAAGCTCTGGTTTCCAGTATTTCTCAGCACTGACAACACCAGGCTGGGCAGCAGAGATATTTTAGCCCTGCATACAGGATTAGTGGTGTCTTAGGGAGGAAAATGAGGCACCTTGTGTTCCAGCAAACGAGCAATTTACTGTTCACTGAAAAAAGTCTGGCGTTGCCTGGTGGATGGTTCTGTGTTGTACAAGGCTTTTGATGTGGAAATGCTGTCACTCACCTGCAAGCTGAAGAGCTGGAAGAGGGCTGTGCTTGTTGGTAACTTTGTGCTGCTCCTTTGCTGCACTGGCTCAGGGAGCTTCTTCCAAAGACTCTTCAGTGCAGATTGTGTGAGTGTCTTTGGGGTGTAAGAACTCCAAAGGTACAAAGGAACTTACTTAACTAATCCCCTTCCCCTTTTAGAATGTGGTAACTTAAACTTTGGTCCTAGGACACCCCAGACCCTAAACAAGGGCTTCAGGTGGGATTTTGAAGACAGTTGCCTGTGGTGCAAATACCACACTTTGCTGTTTTCTCTGTTTTTAAAACCTCTTTACGCTCCACAGCTTTCTGTCTGAGTGCTCCCCTTGCCCCTGGTCTGGCAGCGTTTGTGCAGGAGGAGCTGTTGGGTCCCTCAGGGTGAAAGATGCAACAGGAACACAATAAATCATCCCCTTTGTCCTTGTCCTGGGCTCACCCCTTGTGCTGCACCCACGGCATGTTGGTTTGGGTGGGGAGAGTGGAGGGGCCTCTCCCAGGAGGGGTTTTGTAGCCAGTCACAGGAACGCTCTTAGGGAACATTGCTGGAGGTGTGGATAGAGCTGGAGGTATTAATGCAGGCTTTTACCACATCATCTCAGCAAACCATTTTCTCCAATAAATGTGACAAGCTGACCTGGGACTCCCAGAGGAATTTGTCCCTGAATCCTGGAGCAGCTCAGCACTGGGAAGCTTTAGGGAGGCTGACACTGCTGTTTTGGAAATCTTGGAGGTGATTGCCGGGGAGAGGAATATGAGAAAATTACTTCCTTCTCCTTCAGATGTGTGCAATTTGTAACTGTTTGGCTAATCTGATTATCTCATCTTGCCTGGGATGACAAATGGGATAGATAGCTGTGCTCTGCTCTGTTGGGTCCTTTTGTGCCAAAGGAGCACATGACCTTATTTTGAAAGAGTAAACTCCTGCAGGAATAAATACAGTAAAGAGAAAAATGCAGCTTTCTCTATTTTCCCCTGTGACAGGCTTCAAAAACTCGTCCATTATTCTGTAAAACAGTGTAGTTATGATCTGTCTGTCAGCATGGAGCTGGAAAATATTTTCAGCTCAAAATAGCTTCCACAAAGAAAATAGCTTCCATGTGATCCCCTATTCAGAGGAAAGCTACTGGACTTCAGTCATAAATAAAGATTCCAACCAACTTTGGTGCTCTAAAGAGCAGTAATGGTTGTCCTAAATTTGACTTTACCAAGTCCACTCTCGTGCACAGCCCTTAGCTTTGGTCAAGTCAGCAGAGCAAGTTTCACATCGGCTTCTCTTTGTTGCTGGTGCTTTCAGTTGCTTTGAGTGCAGCTTCAGTGGTGTGAAATGCAAGGAAAATTTTCCAAAATGTAATTATTGAGCCATCACTTCGTTGGCAAGTCATTTTCAAAGCTTGCCATTGTCCTTTTGTCCTCTTTATCATTGCTGGGAAAAAATGCATTAACCTGTGCTTGAGAAGGCAATGATTTGCTTGGTTTTTGATACAGTCAGACCGATTTATTTTGTCAGTGGGAGATGCTTCTAATGTATTTAGCAGTAAATCATCCTGAAGCCAGGTCTCTGAACAGCTCTGGCTCGTGTTCTTTCTCCTGATGGGGCTGTTGGGATGTTGTTGCTGAATGTGCAGAAGAGAATGGCCATTCTTCTTTCTCTTCTAATTTCAGAGATCAACAGGGATCAAACGCATTGCATTTTTAGAAGTATCAATTCTGCTTAGTTTGGAACTTGGAAGTTTTCTCTCCCATTAGCTAATTAGGACTATTATACTCTATTGTCATTACTGTCACTCGGTATTTTTGAGAATCAAGGGTGAAAAGTGACTGTATAAAATGAAACTCATCAAGGAGGCTCCCTGAGCCTATTGTGAGTCACCCTCGCTGGTTTTAGTGCCAAAAATAAATCTTCTGTTACAACTGTTGACTCCTGCAAGCCCTGCAGTTACTCATTGCAGGAGCTGGTTTGTGCCTCGGGAAGAGCCACTGTCACCAACATGTGGCCAGGGTGGCATCTCACCCACGGGTGGCTCCTGTCAGACAGAGCTTTTCTCTCCACCTCTAGCCCAGGATGAGTTGTTAAGCCTTCACCACCTCTTGGATTGTTTTGCTGTTTACCAGTTTTATTAAAAACGCTGAAGCTGAGTAGTGCTGTCCTGAGGAAGGAGGGGCAGCTGGTTCTTGGCAAAAGCTTGTGTTTTAGTGAGAGAACAGAGAGGATAAGGTCTTGGATTTACATAGTTATTGATGCCTGTTCTTTTTTTTTAAATCTGAAAACGTGAATTGCACACCTGAGCAACTGAGATAATCTTCTGGCAGTGGTGTGTGTAATTACAAAAAATTGTTAGCAGCTTGTCTCTAGAAGTATGGATTGTTAGTGCTGCCATTGCTTATGCTTTGCTTTTCTTCCTTGTAATTATCGTGACTGGTATTTTTAGGGCAGCTTTGCAGCTTGTCTATTTTCTCCCAAGTTGGCTAAAAATGCTGGTCTCACGTGACATGATAAATATTCTCTTGGAAACTAATGCTGCATATATCCTGAACTTCCTGTTCTGCTGATGTCTGGATTCATTCCTGAAAATTGCAGGAGCTGCAGGGAAAGGTGTCCCTTTTTATTGAAGCCTGGGCATGTGACTTTTAATTGTCTTAAGAGTAGCTTGCATAGTCTCTGCAGATAAATCTTAGACTGGAATGTTTTTGTTTGCTTTAGCTGTTGGATGGTATTAGCCTCAGCTCTAACCTCTTTCAGTTTCTGTTATCTTTTAATAAGGACTTCCTAGAGCTCTGATCCTGCAGTGAAATCCATGCAGAATCCAGCCGTGGCTGCAGCAGCGAGGGTGACACGGAGCACGGGGCTGCTGCTCTGGTGTGGAGCTTCTCCACTCACTGCTCCAACTTTCCCCCTGGAATCACAGGGCTCTGGTTGATTTATTGAGTTGTAGGTTGCAGGAGCTTTACTGTGTCTCCTGTCTGTGTCTCCAGGACACCTGGCTGCACGTTTCTCACAGGTGTTGAGGGCTGCATGTTGCTGGTGCCCAGCCCCAGGACTTGTCCCTGCTGTCCCTGTCTGAGCTCCCACCTGCTCCTGGGCAGGTCCAAACACCCGCCCAGATGGAGACGTGTGCTTGTGTGTTGTAGGTGATGACAATGCTCAACCCAAAAACTCAGGGTTGCAGTGGGAACCTTCTGGTAAAATTGTTGTATATCCTCTTTTCAACGACACATTCCAATTCCACGCAGGCTCTGGGGTGCTGGTGGGCAATCCTTGGGTGACAAAGAAGAAGAATCATTTGTGAGCTCTTCCAGGCAAGGTGCAGCTCATGGGTGAGCCTTGGCCCTGTGTTTGAGCAGCGTTATTTAGGTTGATCCCAAGGTTTCCTACCTGGCTCTTGCAGGAGTTGGCTGTGTGCTGTCACTGCTGGCATTGTTGGGAATGCTGCTTCCAAACACCTTCTGGAACCCCTGAAAGACCAAGGCCCTGTTTATGTTACTGATTTCTGGACTTTGCTGTCATTCAGGATTTTTGCTTACTGACAGAAGCAAAATAAAAGCAAATGTGTGGAAGAGCAGAAATGGAACTTTTAGGCTAATGAAGCTGTATTGTGTCTGACAAATGGGTGGCTAATCTGCAGGAGAAGGGGGAGGGTTGACTTTTAATGAGAAGTTATTACATGTTGAATGACTGTTAAATTGCTGTATTAATAAAATGGACAATCCTCTCTAGCTTGTCTCCTTAAAGTATTCTTTTAATTGAGAAGCCCCTTTAATCCATTCTTTTAAAAATTAATTAACATTTTGAAAAACACTTCTTTGACTGTGGTGGCCTGGTTCAGATTAAATTGGGGTCATGTCATGACTGCTTCCTTATGTACTTTAGCTGTAATTTATGGACCCAGTGGATAGCACTAACTTCGTAAATAAGAGCTTAACACTTCTAAGAACAAGACTAATGGGCTGATTTTTTTGGTCACAGTTCTTTGAATTGGCAGGAAACAGAAGAATAGAAATGAGATGAGAAAACAGGGTCTGGTGCCTAAAGTGAGAACTTTGATATTATTTTCAGTTCAGCTCCTGATTGTTTTGACTGTGAGCCAGCATTTGCAGTGAATTTTGGACTAAACTATCCAAACTTTAATGTCCCTCAGATTTTGCATGACTTGTAGACTAGGTTTTTTTGCACAGACTAATTGTCCTTTCCTTCATGCTGTGTTGTGATCTAGCTGGAATGTTGATGTCCTTTAGCTCCTCTGTGTCACTTTGTGGATATGCCAAACCCTCCAGCTTCGGGTGGTTTTGACTTCCCACCTGCCAGTCCTGGGCTTTTTGAGAGGGTGTCCCTCAGGAGCAGCAGACACGTGTGCTCTGGATGTGGCCATCTCAGAAAGCCCAGCTCCTGAATCAGGTCACTGTTTACAAAGCAGATTTATGTCAGATATAAATACAGCTGTAATGCCCTTTAGCAAAGGGCACGTGGGGCTGTGCAGCTCTCCCGCAATCCGAGAGCTGACAGAGCTGGGTCAGCCAGGATGGAGAAATTCCCAAGGTGTGAAACAACTGGCCAGGCCATGGCAGGAGCTGGAAAGGCAGGACAGGGAACTGCCCCACTCTGTCAGAGCCATCCCTGAAACCTGAACTGAGGGGGTTGGACTCTTTCTGCTCCGTGCTTTGCTTCCTCAGGCTGGAACAAGGTTTCCATCCCATGGTTCGTCTCATGAAAAGGAAAATTTTGTGCCTGCACCCTTAGTAAGCTTGCTTTTGTGACATTGTCTTGTAGAGGACACTTCAAAAAAGAACAGCTCCAAAACGATTTGGATATTTGTTGGGAAACAAAGTAAAAGTTCCTTTTCCCCTTTCCTGGGGGTCAGGAAACAGATTTTGTTACTTTTGTTTTAATTGACATTAAAACATTTACATTACATTACATTGTTTTCTGGGGACCCACGTGTGCAGTATGACACCTTGTTGCAGGACACCCTGATGGACTTGTGAAGCTGAGTTTGTAGCTGGAGGAGCACTTGAAATCCCATTTAATTTGAGGAATAAAACCACACGCGAGTCCTCAAGGAACAGGAGAATTCCACCCTTGGGAAGGCTCTCTGCTTGCTTTGTTGGGCTGAAACCACAATATGTGCTCTATGGCTGTTAAATGCTTTGATACATCCAGAAGTTTTCTGCAGAAAAGAGAATTGTTTCCTGGAGAGAATTCTGAGTGAAGCCAGATCTTGGCTTTCTGAAACCAGAGGCAGTGGGAGGGGCTCAGCAAAATGGGCCAGAATTAAATGCCAAAGGATTTGCTTCAAAGTTTTTTTGTCTTGTGGATTTGACAGCTGAAAAGTGAGTTTGGTTTGTGATGCCCAAGATATTAATGCAAAAATTGGGTTCAGAGCATCACTTAATTACATCTGAGAATATTTTCCCCAGCAAGGATTATTTACCTGGGGTTTTGGGGATACTGTTGTAAGTGAGGGTTTGAGCATCTTTTGATCCTGAGTAGTTTCTTTCCTTGTTGTTTATAGAAACAGGTCTATAGCCCATCAAGAAGAGGGACAGTGAGTGTTGGCTTTGGCTGTGCTGGTCTGAGTGTCACAGGCTGGGCAGCTCTGCCAGGCTTCATTCAAATTACTGCATCGACCAAACCTGCATCATCTACCAGGATTTCAACAAAACAGAAAAGTCCTTGTAGCTCCCATGTGCTTTCCCAGCAGGAAAAGGGCTTTTCTGGAGGTGACACAGGAGATATGTGCTGAGAACCTCTGGGCTCTTGAGGAAATTTGATCTTTTCAAGAATCGTTTTATTTTATGCTGAAATTACTGATATCTTGAAAGGCAGTTGGTAAGAAGAAATTCTTCACATTTATTTCTTGCAGAATTGTGCCAATTATCAGGAAAATTGCATTTGCTTGAGCTACTCCACTCCCTCCTCTGATTGCAAAAAATTATTCTGTGGAAAAAGTTGGATCCAATCTTGAATCTGCTCTGTCACCGGTTCACTCTTGGATATTGGACTAGACAATTTTTCTCCCTATATCTCAATTTCCCTGCAAATGAGGGATAATGATGGTTGTCCCTGAAGCCAGGGCAGAGCTGTAATGCATCCCTCAAGCACTGGGAGCTGCTGCAAGGAGCACAGCTGGGCCCCAGCCAGGCACTCCTGCTCCTGTGGCTCTGCTCTGGGTGGGTGATTCAGAGAACGTTGTTCCCTCTTTTCTTGCCAGTACCTGCATTTGTCTCCTTAGGTACCACTCTTGTCCTTAGCTTGGGTGAATTAATCATTTATTACTATTTTTTAAGGCCTGGATTCAGTTTCCTGTTTCAGCAGTATTTTGAATAATCATAGTGTGTCCTTTGGGTTGTATTTTTTATGGAGTGGGCAGAGTGGGAAGGACAATGTTGGGTTTTCCTGGAGGAGGCGAGAACTGGGGATGTGGATAACACCTGGTAGTATCCCTGGGGTCTCTCCTTGCCTGAACTGGCCACTGCATCCTGCTTTGGAAGCACATGCAGAGGTCCTGGGTGTTGTGGAGGTGCAGCTGTGGCCCCAGGGCAGCAGCTGGATCTGGGGCAAAGCCAAGGCTCTGGTCCTGTCAGAGAGGAACCCGGAGCTGCCTGTCCCAGAGCCCTCGAGCTGGGACTGTCCAAGTGACTGACAAAGCTTTGTCTTTCTTTAGACTTCTCCAAGAGGAATAAGGGACAGAAATGACCCAGCAATTTGTTACCCAGACTAAAGAAGAATTGGAACTGATCTGGCACTTCAGTCTCCTCAGCCTCAGCTGGAAACACCCTGGAACCCTCTAAATGGTGTGGGTGGTATTTAGAGGCTGGGTGTTCCATGTTGTGGTTAAGGATGATTTGCAAAAGCAGTTAGATGTGATGGTTTAAAAATGCACCATCACTCCGTATGTGGGTTGTAGAATGGTAGAAGGGAAGAAAAACCACCAGCCCAAAATGTGCTGAATAATGAACTGAAAGTGGTTATTGATTAGTTGTGCACTTTCATTACCCTGCTGTAGTCCGAGAGCAGCGAGCGATTCTTTTTTCTTTATTAAAAAAAAAAACACCAAAACAACTTTCAAAGGCGCTTATGAAATATTTAGTGTAATTATTTCCAAGATCAAAACTCCAAAGAAATTACCCAGCCACAGAAACCTTGTTAATCTGTTGGTGTTATGGATGAAAGACGCAACAGAGATATTAAATATTTACTGCTGTTGTGCAAAATGGCCCTGTACTTTCCACCTCTATTGCACCATTATTCATCAGCCTTCACTGCTGTGTCTGTCTTGCTCCCCATGTAAGAATTTTAGGTGTCATTCCAAGGGCCTTCTGATGGAGTGGGACTTATTTTCTTTATCCCCGTTTTGCCTTTAGGCAAGGCAAGTCTCAGCCTAATGAAATCAGTGTGAAGTATTACAGTGCTCCAACACTGCCTTTGCAATGGTACAGTGTTTTCCTCCATGAAATAGTCTTTTTAAACCAGCTTTGAATACTCATTTCCTGTTCCACATGACATTTGCATAAGCGAGGGCATAAAATGTTATTTCCATCAGGACTGTAACTACTGAAAATGTGGAGTAGCTGTTGATGACCCTTTTCAGTTTGAATAGGGAGTTACTGAGGAAGCAATCCAGGGTCTGTCCGGCGCTGACTCAAATCCCAAAACTGTGTTTTTGTGTCTCAAAAGCAGGTTTAGTGGATCTGCAAGTATTTGGAGATAAAAATTCAAATTAACATTGAGAAATAGCCTGAAATAGGCTGTAGGTTGGAAAAGATGAGCATAAAGGCTGATGAATAAACTATAAAATGGGGAATGAGTGCTGGGGTTGCCATTCCAGGGGAGGTGGGATATGGCTGTAATGGGTTTGGGACTGAGTGGCTTTCAAGTGCCTTGTGCAGGGGGGATAGGAACAAGAGTCACAGGAAATACACAGAGCTTTGGACTTCAGCCCCCCTGCTCTCAATTTCTTACTTTCATGCTTAGTGATTGGTAAGATGAAAGAGTGGGAGTTTTCATGACTGTCTGCTCTTGATGTTTTAATAGAAAACTGTGATTTCCAGTGCAGCTGCTGATGGAGAGAAAGAGAGCAGGGATGGTGTGGACATGGACATTAAGATCCTGGATGAATTTGTGGTTGGGATTTTACTACTAAATACAAGCGAAGCCTCGACCAGCTGGTGGGAACTGCACCAAGCTCCTTTGTGCTCCCTCTCCTGAGTTCTGTCAGGAAGAGGGATTGTAACACCTGGAGCTGTAAAGTGTAAATGCAATAACCTCCCAGGGAGGCTACCTGGGAAATTAGATACGTTTATTTTGTTTTTAAACCTGGCCTGCCTCCCATCTCCCTGCCACTGCTGCCCACAGTGTGCAGGCTTCTGCATGCCACTGGCCCTTCAGACTAATGGATGTGCCACCAACCAAAGAAAAATCCTGTCCATGCTGTTTGCCTGTGGCATTCCATAGATTTTTCTTTACAGTAGTTTAATGAGCTGCCAGCAATTCTCAGTCTGTTTTCAGCCAACACGCTGTACTTGCCACACTGTCAGTGCAGCTTTTATTTTTGTTTCCCAGTGTGTGTATATATATGTATGTCTATATGTGTGTCTATATAAGAAATATATATTGCACATCTATATTTCTGTATTTGTGTGTGTAATGTTGGCCTGTTTTCAGTGGATAATGCTGATTGGACTAAGATGCTAATTGGACTAAGAGCAACCCCATTAAAAGTAGGGTGTGCCCAGGTCCTTTAGCTCACCAGGCTCTGCAGCCTGGCCACAGGACAATGGGGTTTGTGGCTGCTCTCCTCGTGCAGACTGCTTGGAAATGTTTAAACTGTAATGTCAGCGTTCTTTTTAATATTCATCTTTATCCTCAGTATCAGCAAAAGGATTAGAGGCTGGTTTGTCTTTCCCTCTGAACTCATCTGTGTCTCGAGTGTGCTTATTAGTTCTTTTAATGGCTTCTTTATTAGTTCGTTATTGCATAACCTCCAGGCACGGCAGGACTTGAAATGTTAATTTTCCAGCCAAAGTTCAGCTGATGGACTTCACCTGATCCCCCTGGAGTCAGTGTGTGCACTGGGAGGGCTTTGCACCACAGCATCACTTACAAAGCAAAAGGGAGGGAGTCAGTTTTTCCTCTCCCAGGTGTTAAAGGAGTAATAGGAATGGAAAGTACAAAAAAAATCACAATATCTGAGAATATTTAAGCAGAAAAGGTGGTGGGTGTTGTGCACGCTTTGCTGTGGTGTTAATTCCCCCCCTCCCCTTCTCCTCACGTTGCTTTGAGCCAGTATTTGGCTGCCCAGTGAACTATAACAAGATTTAATAGCTCCAGTGTCGCTATATTGCATTTGGACTGCTTCCATCCTTCAGTTGTAATAAACGTCTGCTTTACAATGAGCTCTTAAATTCTATAAGTGACGTCAAATTGTATCTAATAATGGAAAAAAGATCAAGTACTGTAAATGCGACTTGTTCACCCTGTCTTACCGAGCCGTGTTTGTCCTCAGCCCCTCGCTGTGCTGCAGCCCTCGAGAGCTCTGGAGCTTGCCCTACACCTGGAAAAAGCTGATTTCCACAAACCCTTGTGTTTTCCTTGTCCTCCTCCCCCCTTCCCCGTCCCCTGGCTGTGTTGCAGGCAGCGTCCAGCCCCACGGGGAGCTCCAGCTGCTCCAGCGCTGCAAGGACTGCTGCAGTTTTGCAATATGGGCACTCGTTGTTAGCTGCTGATTCACCGTCAGATGGGATCTAAGCTCAGTCATGAAATTCAGATGTGCAAACATCTGCATGGTAATTTTTCTCTCTGAAGATGTGACAGATGAGATGGGCGATTAAGATGAACGTCCCCGCCGAGAGTCGTGCCCTGACACAGTGGCCATGGAGCCGAGGGCATGTGAACTGTGCACTTTTAAGGAGCTTTAACTTTTGATCTATTTTATTTTTCTCCTGAGGCCTGATGAGTTTTTAAATCTGCTTAGCTGTCAGTGAGCAGGTACAACCCACACTGTGAAAACTGAAAATTGCTGATTTTAAAAAGCTCGTTCTGTCTCTTCAGTTTAGTGCATGTATGTGTGTGCGTGTGAGACAGTTTTGAGAGTAGTGATGAGTGTTTTGTGGCCACAAAGCTGCTAAGTAGAAATGTTGAGGCTTTTTAATCTTCTAGTGCAGACATGGTTTGAAACAGTCCCAGTGGAAAGATCGCTTTGGTGGGGTTGGGCAAGGAGGGGAGAGAAGGGAATGGTAAAATATGAGCATTCACTATTCATCTCCTTGGAAAAGCCTTATTAACTGTGTTTTCCCCTGATCTTTACAGAAGTGGTGGTCAGTCATGAGAGAGTCATGGTGACACTTATGCTCTAGACTAGAGTGTGCTGAGCACTCACAAACCAAGAAGTTCCTCTCTGTCCCATGGCCCTTCCCGTGGAGTGGCAGTGGGATGTGGGCAGGACAATTGCCAGGCTGTGCTGGTCCCTGTGATGGATCTCAGGCTGTGTGTGCCACAGCTCCTGGAGAGGGCTGAGCAAGGTTTGACAACCAGGCTCTGTAAGTATTCATGGAAAGCTTCTGAGAGGCAGGGACACTGTGGACAAGCAGGATCAGAGTGCCAGGGAATGGTCTTTGCAGCAGTGCCACTCTGGACAGATAAAGCTGAGCAAGAGTGCTCTGGGCCAGGAGGGAAACTGCCGCATTAATCAAGGTGTGAGCGCCGAGGCTGCCTTTGAAAACTGCTGACTTGGGCCCTGGGAATCTGTTTCCCATTTGTGCTGCAGCTTCTAAAGGCATAAATAAATGCAAGCACAGGCAGTATGCAGTGCTTGCAGTCATGGGAGAGTGCTGTGTCCTCCTGCAGGGAACTCTGCAGGAGAGAGGGAAGGTGGCCGGGCTGCCAAGCCTGTTGTTGCTTCTCAAAGTCCAAGTGTTTGATCCACTTGGGATCAGTGCTGGCATCTTTTTGATATCTCTTTCTTCAAGGAAGCATCTTCTTGGGGGATAAAAGCAGTGTAGAGAACCTAAGGAAGGTCTTTAGGGAGGTAGGTGAGGTCTCCAGGTGATGCCTCTGCTCATCCTTTTGCTGTTACAGGTTTGGCTTGATTTTCTTACAGAGGTTTCTGTTAATTATCTTAAACTCCTTGGTGGTGTGAAAATATTGCAAGGAATATTGTTCAATAGCTGAGTCAAGGATATCAATCTTTAGCTCATGAGTGTGCTCTTTCATAGAGGAGACTTTTTCTCTCAGCTTCTACAGAGAGTACAGCCCTGAGCAGGCAGTGGGTGTTCAGAACCTGAGACCTGGGGCTGGGACCTGGTCCTGCTACCAGCTGATGTGTGACCCTCCATGATGGGTTTTCCTTTTACCTTTATAGTGGCATAAAATGAACCTCCTGTGTGAGGCTGGAGAAAGCTCATTATAGTTGCTCTCTGTGTCTGGGGCCTTTTCTTCTCTGTTGAAAAAGGGATGCAGCAGCCATGGCCCGAGGTGGGTTCCTGCTGCTGGGGCATTGCTCACTGCAGCCTTGAAAAGCCTCTGCTCAGCAGCCTGAGCATGGAAAACGTGAGCTGGTCAAAAATTAGTCATAGAGGTGACAGCTGGGAAGAGTCATAGCAGCCCTTTTGTCACCTGAACCCACGGCATGAGTAGTTCTCCTACCCTGAAGCCATGGAGGAGCTGGGATTTCTGCTGTCACACTCAGTTTCCATCCCCTCAGGGCCAGCCTGGGAAGCCTGGCTGGGATTTGGTCTCCAGCAGTTGAGTAGCACGATTTAACCACCCTTCACACACTGAATCTCACTCCTTAATTACAAGTTGTCACTTATTATCAGCCCTTTGCTACCTCCTTTAGTACCAGGGAGGCCTCCTGAACTGAACACCAAGTTCACGGGTTAAATGAAGAGATTCTGCTGGATCTCTTGCTCTGTTCAGCTTCTGTAAATCCAGATAATCCTCTCCTGATTTGAAAGCACGGGCACTTTTTTTAGGGAGTTTGTTGTTGTGAGGAAGACTGTTAAAACTGGAAGTAAATGCAGCAGGCTGTTGTGAGCCATCAGACACTGCCTGGAGCAATGGCTCAGAGGTGGACCTGACTCATCGCAGCAGGATATTGACTCTGCAGCATAATTATGATGCTTTGAGAACCTGATTTTAAAATAATTGAGGTATAAAATTATGTGCCTGGCTCTCACAGTTACTACAGCTCTGGGTATAAATTGAATAACGGGCTGTACAAATGTGCCACTTGGCTATAGCAGGAGCAGCAGCGAGTCTGGAGATGTCCTGCGTCACCGCTGTTTTCCTCTTGCTGGGAAGCTGGCTGCAGGCTGAGGTTTGCAAACAGCCTCTGGATCTTCCAGTTGTGCAGCCACAGGGGTTTGGCAAATCCATGGAAATCCAAAATCCAGTGGTGAAAGCCTGGCTGTTTGCTAATCCCAGCATGTGGAGCATCTCAAACGCCTCTGGCTGCTTCTAGCAATGGGCTGGGTGCAGAAAAGTGCCATGGACACGGCTGAGGTTTGGCACCTGTTTTCCAGAGCTGTGTGGTGACCCCCCTGCTTCCAGAAGTGCTTTTTCCTCTCTCCCATCATTCTGCAGAAAAACCCATGTGTTTTGTTTGGACAATAGAATGAGTGGTCTTTGATTCTCTATAAACTCCCAGGATTTCAGAAGGAAGTCACTGTCCTTAGTGAGTTGTCTGAAAGGGCCATTTTTTCACCTCTGTCCCACCTGGAATGGTGTTCCCCCAGATCTGAATTTGGTGAAATCCCATGTTTTTCTTTCATGGTTTGATACCTGGGCTCCACTGCTCTTGAAAGGGTAAGAGCAGGTTATTTTTAACCCAAAGACAACCCAAGCTGCAAACTTACCTCGATAATTTACTTTTTTTTTGCCAGTGTGGCTAAAAACCAGGCAAACAAGTCAGGTTTGTTCTCTTTGTGCCTTCTTCAGGGTTTGCTGCTGCCTGCAGTCCTGTGGGCTGAGCCCGAACACTGCTTTTTAGTTATTGACCACAGGGAAGGAAAAATCTGAAGGGAACTTCACACTGAACCCTCAGCTCCTGTAAAAGCTGAGCAGGAGCAGGAGCCAGTGCTGTGACCAGACAGGCTCCGCATGCCAAGGCTGCTGCTGTGCCTGCTTGGAGTCAAAATGTTGGGATTTTTAGTCTGTAATAAAATAAACCCTCTTGTGTCTCAGCCATCTGAATTATTACCTGACTGGCACTTCATTATAAACACATTTTTTTCCATGGTGGTACTGGTTTCTTGCCATTTTACTGCTTTTCAGGTTCTATTTTTTGTTTTATTCATCTCTTCCAATCGATAGAAATATCCTGTTTTTAGCAAGCAGCAAGGGCAGATGTGACTGATGTCCCTATAATGGAGCAGAATCACTTTCAGAGCATTTGGGGAACAAGGGGAGAAGCTTTTAAATCTAATTTTCAAAGATCTCTAAAGCGCAACAAACTGCTCAAGACTTGTAGCTGAGTCTCTCCCATTGCCATTAGCTCCAAGAGCTGGAATCCTGGAGTTGCACCATTGCAGATCTGATCCTTGAGATCCATCCTGTGGTGGTAACTGTTGTTCCTTGCCATGACACTAATTAAAAACCACTTAATGAGATTATCTCCACCTGTTCTGGAGGATTAGTTTGATGGAGGAAATCCTGCACGTGCCTGTGGATGCACACACTTCTGTGCAGTCTTCCCAGAATTATTCTCTACAGGCTTTGCCAGAGCAGAGACTTTTTTATCCTCCCCTCCACGCGCACAGATTGCTCTGACAGCAATAAAATGCGGCAGAGAATTGAATTTGGAAATAAATTGTTTAGATGATGCAGCACCAGACAGATCACTATTCCAGAAGAGTCGGTCCGGGATGGATTTGCTTTAGTGCCAGATTAGAAACGTGGCAGTCACAGGGAGGCGAGCTGGGGGCACTGTGGCACGGGGCTGGGTGCCCCTGGGCAGTGTCCCCGTGTGTGCTCAGCACTGGGGCAGAGACGTGGCAGTAAACCTGGGTTATAAATGCTGAATGTTGTCCTTGGTTGCTCTCTGACCATGGGCATGTGTTGGAACCTCTCTAAACCTCGTAAAAAGGTTGGTGAAGTGTTGTGCAAACACCGACTGGCACTAAGGGCTGTTGATAGTGGTGTGGTTTCCTGGTTCCCACATCATGGTTTAATCCACAGGATAAATTGGTTGGGTTTGTTCTGTTGGTTGTTCTCACCAGTCACAGGGTTTGGGGCTGGTTTGACTCCAGCAGCTCTCTCTGAGGACATCCAATAAACAGGCACAGCAGAAAGGTGGATTTTGGTGACAGGAAGGAACCAAGTGAATGGTTTGTGTGCTGTGAGAGCCATCACCAGATCCTGCCATGCCTGACTTGGGCTGATAACAGACTTTGCTTCTTGCGTCCTCTTTTCCTTACCAGTCATCTTTTTATTTCCTCCTTCCTTACATGAAGTTAATGTCTTTACCCACTGTCCATAGGGGGTATTAAAGGTATTTGAAAAGTTCCTGCTTTGACCTGTGGTGTAGTTAATGCTGTATTCCCTGAATTCTTAACCAGTAATTCTGTTACAGTGCCTTGAGGTGGGGTGTGATGGGTTTTTTTTCTGTTGCAGTTTGATCTTTGACTGTATTCTCATGCGGTGGGAGTGTAAAAATGAGCCTGACATTGACAGAAGTGACAGGAGGATCTTGCCAGCAGATCCTTGTTTAGGAGGTGCAAAAGGAAGGGGTCCTACCAAGACTATAATTCATAATAAAACAGGGAAGAAAAGTACATTTTTGCTGTCTTTATTCTTAGAATCCAAAAGACTTTCTTCATCATGTTGTTACTGAGGGCTGAGGAAGTTGAATTATTGCCTTTTCTTGCTGCTAAATGAATTTGAGAGGATAAAACCTGATGCTTTTGAGAGGATGCATCTCTGGTATGTTGCTGACACTGGAGATTGTGGGCAGCAGCAGATCTGCCTATTCATTTGGAGCTTCCGTGGAGATGCTGTTGCATATGAAAGTCTGATTGATATGATGGCAAAGGTCAGAAGGGTAACAGCTTTGATGGTATCCCCTGAAGCAAACCAAAATTCTTCTGAAAGATGCTGTTCAATTTGTTCTCAAAGGTCTGGTAGCACTCCAGGGATTCTTCTCTCTGCTATTACACTTATAGCTATTACAAAAATTAATGTTTGCCTGTTGTTGCTTCTTTTCTTTTCCTAATAGGATGTTCTGCCATAAGAATGGAAAATAACCACTTCTCTCTTTCCTCCCCCCCTCCTTTCTGTCTCTTTCAGGGATCCTCGATGCATTTCCTTGCCATTATTTAAGGAGCCTTCACTAAAAGCTTTTGGATTGTGTTTCTGAGCAGACAAGAGATTTTTGTATCCAAAATGCTCATAAAGGAATATCGTATTCCTCTTCCGATGAGCGTGGAAGAATATCGCATCGCCCAGCTCTACATGATCCAGGTCAGGAACATTCTGCTCCCTGCAGGGCTCTGGGGGCTGTCTCTGGGCTGGGGGAGAACTGCTGCAGGATGGGAAGTTTTAAATTTGGGGTTTGCTGTTTGCTTATAAAGGAGTAGTGGGGGAAAGTAACGCAAACTTCAATTTATGACTTGTTTCCTCTTCTTAAATTGGAGAACTTTTGTCTGACCTACCTGGGGGAACACTCAGCCCAAGTGTGTGGGTACCTGCTGGAAGGGACCAAGCTGTAGGGCATAAACAGCCACTGCTTCCCGCTTGATGCTCATTACTGGTCATGCCAATTATAACTGCAAACCAAATTCTGTTCTTTTCATGGGAAGCAACAGTCGAATGTAAATTTGGGAGGGTAAACCAAAGGTGTAACTTGGGATTAAGGGAGGGGAAAAATTAAATCTATGCTTATGTACCACAGTGAAACAGATACTAATCAGTTTAGGCATAAAATGTAGATTATTTTTAATAGGCTTCTGAATACTGATGGGAATTTTTGCAGAATTCCCTGTCTGCAGTAAAGCAGTTAATTAAAATGTTGGGGTTTTGTAACTGAAATCCTCTGTGCCCATATTCTCCCAGTGTTTGAAATCCAACCAGGAGCAGTCATAAAAGGAAATGAATGTGAAGTTGTGAAGTGTTATTTCATTGTCCCACACTTTAAATAAAATGTAATTTTGCTCATCCAGCAGAACACACATCTAATATTGAGTTTTCAGGAGAACTCTGCTTTCTGAAGTGGGATAAAGTGATGCTAGAAAAATCTGCTTTGGTTTAAAACCTAAAATAAAGGGGAAAAGCAAACCCCCCAACTAAAGCAAAAGCACAACTCCTCCATTTCTCTCCTGACCACCCAGCTGTGTTTCTTAAGGATTCATGCACTTGGGCTTGACTGTTAAAAGAATGTGTGGTGTGTCTTTTGCAGTAATAATGGTCAAATTCCATGTTCTGACACAAATGTGTCATCTTTGGGTGTTTAATCTAAATCTTGGCATAAACAGGGAAATATTTGTCTTAGGTGGCTTCATTTTTTCTGTACCTTTTCCTGATGCTGTAGCTGCTTTGAATACTGGTGTAATTATTTTGTTAACAATTCTGTCTTCCTAATTTGTCTCAGTTGCTTTGCATGAAGAGCTGGTGGATGGCAGCAGAGTATTATCTGTGCAGAACTTGTCAGTGAGCAGCAGAGCGTAGGGGAGAGTGATCTGATTAGGAAGGAGGAGCCCACCTGATTAAACAGAGGATGAATCCTTAATTGGGGAGTGTCTGTGGGCCCTCCTGAGAATTCTGGAGGACTTGGTCAGGGAGATGGATTTGCTTTTTGATCTCAGCAGTTAAATTGCTGATTTTAATTTCCTTAATGAAGAACACTGAGTTCTGCTTTGTTACTTGGACAGGGATTTTGGCCATATCTCAACATGAGAAGCCACGAGGGTTTCATGCAAGGGGAAGTTCACCAGCTTGAGAAACAACATCTCCAAATTGCCATCCAGCCCTGCTTTAATTTTCTGCTGCATTGACAGGCAGCAGAGTAAGGTTTCCTCTTAGATCAGGTGTCAAGTCAGGTTTCTGGTCTCCCTCCTCTCTCTTGGAGCAGAGGGTGACACTGGAAACATTTCATGGAGCCCAAGGCCTGGGGGAGCTGGAGGAGTGCTTGACAAGCAAGGGACTTTGCTGTGTTACTTGTACAGGTAGCACAAGAGGAAAAGTTAGCTGTGCTTTTCCTTGAGAATACTAGTTTCAGCTCAAGTTTGAAAACACCAAGGAGCAATAACAAAACAAAGACCACTTAGGGTAGAGTTCATAGTTTGGTAGTGATTTGCTTCAATTGTTCCTGTAATTGGTGAAAGATTCGTGCTGGCCTCGATGTGAGCTTTTTCTAGACCAGGATATCAAATGATTTCTTCAGTTTGATTTAAAAATTGAGGTTTTGTCTTTGAGACAGGCACTGGGGAAGGAGCAGTAGGGAGCGTGACTTTGTCCTTTTCAGAGAATGAGAAAGTGCTTCATGTCTGTCCTTTTATTTTTCCTCTGAAACGCCTGAAGAAGCCACAGGAGAAGTAAATTCTGTGTGTTGAGTCCTCTTTTGGGAACTGAGCTGAGATATCTGTGCAAAGCAACGGCGAAGAGGCATTTCTGAGAAATCTGGGGCTGAAATGTGGAACAGAATGTTTTGAAGTAGTTCCTGGGAAGAGGAACGATTCTTAAAAGCAGAAGGTTAATTTCTAAGACATTTGTCATGTATGGAGTGGTGGCATTATTGCTGGAGGCACCAGGCAGCCTGGTCCTGTGAGAAGCACTTCTCCAGCAGTGGAAAAGGAGATGTCACAATTGTTCCTCAAGGGTTTTAGGGAGCCTCAAGCACGTACCTGAAACTGATCACTCTTTTACCTTCGAGCACATGAGTGACAAATTCCAAACATGTTAAATTCCAAACATTAAATTCCTGTTAAATTCCAGTTGGTACAAAGTTGCCTTTTTTTTTTTTTTTTTTTTTTTTTTTTTGCTTAGGTATAAAGGTATAAATTTTCCTAGATTTCAGCATTGCCCAAATGGAAGTTTTCGAAAAGGCCCTTCTCCCCTGAGTCCTGTGGTGGAAGTGGTGCCTCAAAGCCAAGTGGGCAGGGATGTTCAGACTCAAGCTCCAATACTGTCATCACTTTTCAAAGGCATTTTCGTGCAGATTTTTGCTTTGCAGTGGAAGGGTCGATCATCTGTTTTCATGAGAGAACAATCCCTTCTTTTTCTTAGAAGTCTCAACAAAACTTTCCACCAGATTTGATGTGAGCTGCATCATGCCCGAACAGCAAAGGATCCTTCCATTAAATGGGAACAGGCTGTACTCATATTTGCTGTGTTTACTGGATGGGAGAATTAAAATTGTGCAGTATATAATCCACATCTCTCTTGCTTCTCTGCGCCACTGGGCAGGCAAGACATGCAATAAATCATTGTGTGTTGTTCTGTAATTCCTCTTATAACTACAAGTTCTCCAGGCTGGTGTATAAAGCAGTGAAAACTGAGATGAGTGGCCTGCTGCTTTGCTTTTTGATTTTTTTTTTTTTTTAATTTGAGGTGAGAGAGCAAAGAGTCTCCTAAGTTGCTTTCTGCTGGCTTCTGAAATATTATCTACAGTCAGTGGTTTCAGTACTTTAAGTAGCACTTAAAGTCTTCCCTAAATAAGTTAATTTTACATTACAGCAAGGACTTAATGTACCCTCGACTTGCTTGAAGCCTAGCAGATCTGAACTGAATTGTTTTTCTCTATTAAATTTCAGACTTCAATATCCTTCCTTGGGAAACCTCTCATGCAGCATTGTCAACCTCTCCAGCTTGGGAGCCCTTGCTCCAGAGCAGTTTGGTTTAGCTTTTCCATAGCCACTAGGCCTTTTTGCATCATTGCTGAGGTTTTGTCTCCTTTGAGGTCCAAATTAAAACATACTCATTTTTATATCTGAGCTAAGAACCAGCAATCTTCCTTCCTGCTGTGCCCTGGTTTTATTCTGGTGCACAAAACAGGCAAAATATTTCAAAACAGTGAAATCACTCTTTGTACCTCTATTAATGTAACTTTTCCCTGGAATCTGTGTGCACATTTAAAAGACAGTCCTGCTTCCAAGGATGAGAGTTTCTCAATGAACTCAGCCTGGGGAGTTGTCCATGGCACTGATTTGATCTGGGGAAGTGCAGGCTGCTGTCCCAAACTAAGCAGAGGAGAACTGGAGATGAGCACTGGAATGAGTTCTATGACACACAAACCGTTTATGGAGGGAACAACTGTAACCATCTGTAGGGGATTTGCTTCTTCCTGCAGAAGTTTTGAGCCAAGGACTCTGTCCTGGATGTCTTCTCATCTCTGCACATCCCATCTGAGGCGTGTGTGCTATTTCAGTCTCTGTGAGGTGAATCCTGTTGGGCACAAAGGGATCTGTGTTACACATTAGGGAGATCTTATTAAAGGGTCTCTTAATTCTTCCCCTCTTGAATCCTGCATATTTTAGTCTCAGCACCAATCCTTTCCTGGAACCCTGATGTCCTTTCCTTGTGTGTTGAGGGAACCTTCCTTTCTGATCACCTCCTCCTCATCCCAGAAACAATGCACTCATTAACGTAAAGTCTCTGTTTCATAAAAGCTTGAAATACGAGCCCTGAATGCGTTTGTCAGGATGTTATTAGCCAAAGGTCAGTCCTTTTATCATCTTAATAACATTCACTACTCTGCTTCCATATGCCATGAGATTCCGAGAGACTGCTGCCCTTCTGACCCTTTCATAAGACAAGAGAATTCCTCTTGTTATTAAAACTTATTTTTATATCAGTGTGTGCAGCTTTCTTGCCTGTTGTAAACAACTCTGGTCCTCATTTTGCCTACACAGGTTTCTCTGGGTATTTGTGACCTTCCTCCAAAGATAGTGTGCTTTAAAAATATTCTTCTGCTGGACCTAGTGATTACCTTTTGAGGATGAGACTTATTTTAAGATGCAGCATCATCCTTTGGAATTAGTAGCATTAATGCTTTGTCATCCATCACTTTGAGGGTCCATGACTGGGAAAGGCCCCTGGCCCTGTTTGAGGCACTGCATGGAAGATAACCCATCTGCTCAACACTGCCTGCTGAACTCAGGCAGGATCCTGGGAATTGAGGGCTTCTCTCATGTTTTAACATGAGCCTCTCCTCTATTGTCCTCCGGGGTTTTGCATTTATTGCCTTCCCTGAGAAATCAAAGCCTGTTCCAAGCATCTGCAGTGTGCTGTACTCTCCTATCCTGACTGCTGATGGAGTATCCTGAGTCACTTTCCTCCTTTCTGGAAGATCATGGTTTGTTCATCATCTCAGTTTCCAAACACCTGCACTGTCCTATTTTCCCCTTCATTTCCATGTAGCTCTCAGGAAGGACCTTTGAGAACAGACTTAAAACTCTGCTTGATGCTGGTGGTAATTCTTGAGGCCCTGTTGTGATACCCAGGTGCAAAAGTCGTGTCCCTTAAACCCTCAGCTCTGCTTGGCAGTTGCCAGCAGGCTCAGCAGATGGTGAAGGATTGATTGAGTGGGGGAAAGCAAACTAACCCTTCATCTCTGGACACTGAAGAACTGGATGGCTGATTGTTTTTGTTCTGCATGCAGATGCCTTGGCCATCTGCACAGACAGACATTTATGCCTCAGTTTTAAAGCAGGTGACGCTGCTGACGGCTCCAGAGACCCTGGGAGGCTCACAAGTCTAAAAGCAAAGCCTAGTTTGAAGCTTTTCCCCTGATTTCTGTGCTGCAGCTTTTAGAACCTGTAGCTTCTGTATTCTCTCTTCTTCCTCTGGTTTTCATAACCTTTTCTTTGTGGTCAGGGGGATTTGCATCCTCATGGAGGGGGAAGGGGGAGGCGCTTGCAGATGTTTAGTTTTGAGGACAAGGGTGGTACAGTTATGTTTGGTGGTACCAGACTTGGGCTCTCATTTGCACAGGTGACAGGGACACCCGTACTGGTTATAATTTTTGGAATACATACAGAAAAGCAAACACTTTTTCTACATCTATGTTTTTCTTGTTTTGTAGTCATTATCCTTGAATCCTTACATTATCTAGGATTCCATATCATAGTCCCAAAAAGATTTATTTTAGGGTAGTGAACTCGATGTTGCCTTGATGGTTCATGTGCTCTCTTTCTCTTAACAAAGGTGAATGAAGCTGAGATAATGTTATAACACAAACAATTTTAAACTTCAGATTTGCACTGATTTTAATACAGGACGCAGCACTGCCAATCCGACTGAGCTTGTTTGCTGTCAAAACCCCTTTTTCCTTCTGTATTGTTTTTATTCTTATGAAAGAAGGACAAAAATCTTGACTGAGATTAGGTTCTCTCTTTTTCAAATACCTAAAGGCAAGTAATGAATTAAGTATTAGGAAGACTATGGGGATTTCTTTAAGCCAGTCCTGCGGTATTTTAGCACACAGCCCATTGTTAGTGAACAATTACATTGGGTTCCTAAAGTATAAAGGATGTAGTCAGAGGATTAGACTTGACCCAGAGCACCCTGAGTTGAAATTTTGTCTCTGACTCACAATATAGTAATGGGGAACTTGCTTTGCCTCCCTCTAAACCAGGGACAGTAATTCTCACAGGCAGTGTCTGTCGAATAGTTAATGCAGTGAAAAATCAGTTTAAAGACATGGAAGGAAATACTTAGAGTAGATGAAATACTGAGCTGGAAGTGTAGTAGACATTTTGAAAGATGGGCATGTGGGGTAAACAGGTTTGAGGTATCTCCATAATAAAGTGATCCCTAATTCATGTGCCTCTGGCACATCCAGCCCTGACTCTAAAGGAGTATGACTGGGCATCTCTGTAAGGCAAAGTGATTAATGAGTGGCCATGAGAAAGGTTCTCTTAATGCTGTAAATTTTTTATGACCCTGCACAATTGATTGTCCCCAAAATATCCTGTTTTTGTACAAGCAGCTTCATTAATATCTAGCCCTGATTCTAAATAATGCAGTGCCTACAATGCTTGTACAAAGTGATGCTGCCTGTGTTTCTGCTCTGCCTTGCAGGAGCCTGACACTGACAGCCCAGCCTGCCTTCAGCTTTTAGGGCTTTTTTTTTTTTTNACAAGAAAAGCAGGCAGGAGTGCTGGTGCTGATGGTGCTGCAGATGCAGTGCAGGTAACGTGCCCATGCCTGGGTGAGAGAGGTGCCTTCCTCAGGGCCTCCTGCACGCCCAGCTTTGCTTGTGCAGCTCTGCATGTGCCTCTCTCTGACACAAACATGGGTGACATGTCCTTGTGTCCTGGGTGTCCACTTGAAAGCAGCATTGAGGGTGGTTACAAGCCTGTCTGGTAGTCCAAATTCTTGCTTGGTAAGCCTGAGGGAATATTCTCCCCCATAAAATCCCTGCCACAGGCAGGACTGATCAGGCAGAGCTGGGAAGGACCCAGAGGGAACCCTCCTGGAAGCTGCAGCTGATCACTGCTGGATTGGGAAAACAGAGGGTAACCACTTTATGGTTACCATTGCAATTATGTGCAGCTGTTGAGGCAACAGAGTTTGGGGACAGGGACAGGGGACATCCCATCCCCTGGCTGGGATGAAGCACTGCATATTGCCCAGCCAGTGATCAAACTTGCAAGGGGGATGTTTAAAACAGCTGCTCTTTTGCCTTTATTAATGAAGCCATTGATGAGGAACAGATTTCTTTCTCCTCTCCCCAGGGTTTCAGGTCATCTCCGTGTGTTTGGAGCAATGAGGCTCAAAGTGCTGTTGTAAAGCCTCCTGTTCTGATCGTTATCTTGTTGACTCAAACTAACCTTCCTTCCCGAAATAAGTATTGACATGGCCCTTCGTGTTTTTTTTTTTTTTTTTNTTGTCACGCGTGAAGGGTGCATGTTAGAGCACAAAGGGCACAGGGGAGGCTCAGCTGTGGGCACCATGGTTACTGGTGACATCAGTGGTTTGCTGTTCCCAGCAAGGATTCAGTGCAGCTGAAGCCAGAGTGAGGATGGCCCAAACTAAACCCAGAGGGCCCCTCCCGTTGCCATAGAAACTCAGGATGCAGTTTCAAGTTGCCTGCATGCATAACGTGGTGCTCATGGTGTAAACAAAACCAGGGTCCTGTGGTGCCCACAGCTTCTGGAAGGGCAGGAATGGTGTTATGGGGAGAGTGGGGAATCCCATTGTGGTTGGTCTTGTTTTCCCATTGACTTCACTGTGCACGATGACACACAGTGGTGAGCCTTGCTTTGAGGGACAAGAGCAAAACTCACAAGTCCTTTGCTGTCCTCCAGCAGTTTTGTGGTTGAGGGACTGCCAGTCCAACTTGACGTAATTGTTTCTGATTGGACCTTACAAAGTGCAGGCTCAAAAGTTCTGTTAAAACCATCCCTGGGATAACAGGGTTCCCATTATTAAAGATAAAGCCCCTGTCTACTTTTAAGATTGTCTTTCTAACATAACCATTAAGATTGTTCTCAACTCCTGCAAAACAGGAGTAGAGAAGCTTCCCTGTTTGAGGACTGTTTTTGCTATATTTTGACAAAGGTCCCTACTCCAGCCCAGCAAAGAACACAATGGTTAGGGTGCTGAAGTGAGGATTCAAAGATCTGGGTACTGGATGTAGCCCTGCCAGCAGCTCTGTGTCTTCAGGTTACATTCTCCTTATTCAAATTGTGCCCTTTTGTTCATTTTATGATCTGTAATGTGAGGGGGCTCAGCTGCTCTGACTAGGGCACAAAAGCCTTTGACAGCCAGAAGTTGTGTTGTACTTCAGCACTCTCCTGCATAATTAAGAGTAAGGGTGAGTTTTATTTTTAATTTAGTTCCTGTAACTTCCTGTTTGCTTTCAGAACATGGTGCACTGATAAAATTATGTTGGTTTTGATGTGACAAGATGTTCTGCATCTTGGCTTCTCTAAGAGTGGAATAGTTCCATCTCCTCTGCTCCCTTCTTTCACTCAGAACAAAGCTTTTTGCTCAGGTATTGCCCTGGCTATGGTGATATGACTTGAATTGAGTGTTTCAGGTCTTTGACACTCACATAAAGAACAGAAGAGAGCAAGTTGTAAAGTGTGAAGCTATGGTACTTTTAGGATAACCCAGCATTTTGTTTTCATAGTGAGAGATGTAGGTTTTGATTACCTGCAGTAAATAGTGACCATGAACGGGGCCTGGTCTATCAGATATCTGCATCAGCAGGCAGAGGGTTGCTGGTGGTGAAAGCAGATTGCTCATAATGAATTAGATGTCAGCTCAAATGCTCGTGAAGGAGTGGTTAACAGAACCCAGAGCTGAGTCATTCCGCAGCACAGGCGGCTGGAGGCAGAGCAGCTACCCTGGGCAGGCACACCCTCCCTGGACATGAACCCCTGTGCAGCAATCCTGGGCTGGGAAAACCCAGGAAGAATAAACCAAGCATTACTTCCAGGACCTCTCGGTGTTTCCATCCTTGGCTTTCTGGTTTTAAGGGCTGTTTAATTCTGGCAGCTGTGGCTGGAATGTGCTGTCGTATTTTGTGCTGGTTTGTTTGTGGTGTTTGACTGCTGGGATTGCCACAATAAGCTAAATTACAGGGCTGAGACTAACAATCTGCTTTTCTCATAACCTCTCCCAGACTTTCTGTTAAAGTTTACCACGTGCAAGGCCCCAGTCACTGTGTCCCAGGTACCTCAGTATCTGGTGCCTGCAGGTGGGACTGAGGATGGCTGTTGAGCAGCTGCTGGAGCATAGCAAGGAAGGCTTTTGGTGGTGGGAAGAAGACACTACTTTGGAAAATCAATTGTAAGAGTGAAATATCCCTCAGCCTAAATAATGTTCGACTGGAGATAGTTGGGAATATTTTTCCCTTAGCATATGGAAGAGATTGAGAACAAAGAGTTTATTCCTCTTCCCCAGCCTAAATTTTATTTATACCTTAGATGCCTTTACACTTCCTTTCTAAAACTGAACAGAACAGGTCTGGTTAGTGAAAACAGGTCTTAAGAGCTCTCCAGTGATGGCAGGAGTCGTCTTGCTGAGCAGCTTCAGGCATTTTTGTGGTCTGATGGATTGTGTGAGGCTCTTCATGCTTTCTCTGGTTCCCAAAGGAAGGGTCTGTTTCTGGGAACTTAATTGGTGTTTGTGGTAGCCTTAGCATCCAAAACAAAAAAAAAATAGTAATTGGTCATAGAGAATGTTTTCGCAGCCTCTCTTGCCATAACAATATGAGCAAGTATGTTAGCAGGGTCCTCTGGGGATATTTGCTGTCATGTTCTTGTTCTGTGGTTACAGAGATGTCTTTGCTGTCCTTGTTAACTGAAACCATCAGCTGGCTGGAAACTTTTCATATCCCTATCTGTGTCTAAGTGGGCTAAAAAAATCCTGAGAGTTCAGTGTTATTTTAATGCATTCTCCCAGAAGAGTTTTGTCCAGACTATCAAAATACTCCCTTTCCAAATGGGAGCTGGAGGGAAAAAAAAAAACAAAAAAACACTCCCAAAAAATCTTCTGGTTATTGTTTCCAGACAATGATTTGTGTCTTCCTTACCCATGGATGATAGGTCTGTCAAGTGTGGTGCTGTCAGTCTTCATAATTGGAGTAATCTCAAATCAGAGCTCTCTTGGGTCCTGTGGCTCTGTGTGACTGCGCTGCTGAAGGGAAGTAAGAACAACATCAGGAAGCTAAAGCATCCCAACCTTTTGTAATCACTGTCTCACTTATTTAGATTGAGAGGTTGTACTGTAAACAATAATCAGTGGTAAACAAGGTGAGAGTGCAGTTATAATCTACTTTTGAATGCTGGAGCATGCCTGGATCACCCATTATCACCATGCAGCCTACCCCATCCTTACTGTTCTCTGCAGGACCATTGCAGTGCTCAAAGTGGTTACAGTAAAAACAGACAATTTCAGGGGAAGCTAAAGCAGCTGAGCTGTTTGCAGTGCTGCTTTTGGCTTTGCAGAGATTCTCTGCTTGTGCCTGGGAGCAGCCTGTGCTGGGTTCCAGGGCAGGAACACAAGGAGGACTCTGGTTTAGATTAATATTCTTCTTCGTGTTCTGAGTTGGTCGATGGGGCTGTTTTTCCTCTAATTCCCCAAAACCAGAACATTACAAGGCAATCTTAATTTACACAGCCTGACTTGTGTATTTCTCCAGCTGATCCAATAAGCCACATCCTAACTGTTTCATCCAGCATTATGCATTCCTGTTGTGGGAATGCTGCTCCTTCAGCTGTGCTGAGGCTCCTTGGGCTGTGGAGGTTTCTGTTGCCATCAACCATCATTCCTTTATGGAGCTATGTCCCACTAGAAAAACAAACAAATTGCACTGAGTCAACTGCTTCTGTTCACCTGGGCCAGGTTGTTTGCAAGGTGTGCTCTAGTGGGGAGACACATTTCTAACTGGAGAGGAGATGGAGGATCAGAGAACTGATGAACCTGCCTGTGGAAGACTGTTTACAGCTGTTGTCTGCTGTTGAGAAGGGCAGATGATAAATGGGGTTAGGCTGGCCCAGTGGTTAAGTGATATTCATGGGAATTATTCATCTGTGATTGTTGTGCTGAGGTCATGTGCTGTGTCCCATGCTATGCTGCTGTGCCAAGAGATTTATTTTAATAGAAGCCTTTAAGTAACTGGCATTCTTGCTAATCATGGTGCATCTGCTTCTCTGGGTTCCCTGTTATGAGTAATTTAATGCTATTACTTTAGCTAGAAGGGATCTGTGTCACCATCTGTCCTGAAAAGCTATTGATGGGGCTGTGCAGAACATGGAGTGTCATCAGCAGGA
The DNA here is from genome assembly GCA_013397195.1 of Hylia prasina. NCBI lineage: Eukaryota > Metazoa > Chordata > Aves > Passeriformes > Sylviidae > Hylia > Hylia prasina. The sequence goes on from VYXD01012921.1 coordinate 787,066, forward strand.
GAGAGGGACTTGGAAAGGGATGATTGGGTTTCCTCTTGTAATACAATATAAGATGGTTTACTGTGATGATGGGTTAGATAACCTGCAGGCTGGTAGCTTGATTTTGCTGGGGACCATTCCCATTCCTCAGATATTTATAGAGGGGCAAGATGCTGTGTCAATACTGAGTAGCAATGACCCAAGTAATCTGCTAAATAAAGTCTCTACTTCTCTCTGAGGCTGAAACCTCTGAGACTGATCCTCAAGTGCCTGCACATCAGCACCTCCAGCAGATACTCCTTGCAGAGGGCCTGCCACACACACACTTCTCAAGCCAAATGTTTTCCTAATTGAGGGCTATTTTTTAATTGTTGTTTACAGACCACTTCCTTGAACAAGCCCTCTCCAGGCTGTAGCTGAGGCACAGTAGGCATGAAGAGGCTGCATGGCTGCAGAGCAAATTGCTCTTCACTCCCACAAGTGCTTCACTTTCACACCACTTACACCCAGAGTACTATCCTGGTCTCTCAAGTGCATGTGGCTGAAATCTTTATTTTTATTATGTGAGAAACATATTTTCTCTTTGTCTTTCTGGCTGGTCAGTAATTGCACTGTTCACTATCTCTCCTGACTCTCGGCCCTTCCCTACTTCACTGCAGCTCCTTGTCTTCTCAACAAGGCAACTGCTGAGTGTGAGAGCCTGGAGGGCTGGGAAGCAGCTTTGTGTGGGTTTATCCTGGGGAGTTTCTCTTTGATCATACTATCCTTCCCAGCAGTGTGCTGTATTATGAGTATAAATTTCCCCTGATTCAAAAGTCCTGGCTCTAAAGATAATTTGGGATATAATCTTTGATTTTTTTTTTTTTTTTTGTCAGCAGAGCTACAGCTCCTATTTCGCATTCATCTGAGAAAATGTTCTTGCTGCCCTTGTCATATCTTATGTAGATAAGTGACAGGTAGGAGGGATGTGAAGGGCCAAAATTTGCTTAAGGTGTGTAACTGGGTGACAAAGGCTGTGGGCTGGAGTTGGTCATCTGGAAAGGCTGCAGGAGGAAGCACACCCTGCTCCCAGAATAGGGTTTGCAGTCTGCTGCAGCTGCATAGAAGTGAATAAAATAACCACAATTCAGAAGTGGGATGTGAACTGACTTTCACAGAGTCTCAGTGAACTTGGTTTTTCCTTCCTTCCTTCTCTCACACTGAGTTGGGACAATGACCCTGTGCCACCCTCACATCTCCTACCATCAGTGTCACTGGTTCCAGGTTGTGTGGAGAAGCTGCTGATGGAATTATTCATGTACAGCAAAAGTCGACCAGTATTGTGGGTTCTCCAGGGTTCCAGCTGTAGGGTGAGAACCAGGCAACTCATCTCCACGCAGAGAAGTTTTTGTTAAAACCAAGTGAACAGGGAAAAGTGAAATGGGGAATGGTACTGAGTAAAACCCCCCAGTGGATTTTGGTCCCAAATGAGGACTTGCAGAATTGACTGGAATTGCTGGAACTGTGCAATCTAGAAGGGAGTTTTGAATAACTTAATATGAAGAAAACTCATATTCCCTCTGCTTATGATTTCCATGTGCTTCTGCCATATAATAGAACTCTAAATCTCTGTAATTTGTATCAACTGTTCAGAGCAGATGCTGTGCAGTTACTCTATCTGACACTTTCACTGTGCTGGCTGGGTTACTGCCTTTTCTGAGACCTTTGAATTAACCAGATTTTGGGTCATCAAGATCATTTAATGTTATTGTCATAAATATTTGTACAGGACTTGGTCAGTGCTTATAAAAGAACTGAAAGACAGTAGTTTGTTAGAAGAGGATGTGTACTTTAATGAACTGCCAGCTGAGTGTTAGAAATAAACTGTAAAAAAGTACTTTTCTGTTTTTCTATGTTTTTTTCTATTGCGGTTTGTGGGGTAGGAAAAAGTGATTATTTAGATTGTCAGTTATTTAGATTTGTCAGTTATGGCTATTTAAATTTAAAATCACTTGAGAGCTCTTTATAAACAGGGCTGTTTACTTCTGAACAGCTCTGTTGGCTTAACATCCTGTCCTGAAAAGATAAGAAGTTTATCTCTTGCATCTTATTAATAATTTTCTGTTAAACCATGTTATCCTTTGAATTGTTTGTATGCCAAAAATGAGGAGTTATTGTGTTGTATTTCACAGTTGATTCTTGGTATAAAATTCCTTTTTTCCCCCTTAATTTCCAAAGTACTGTGCTCTCAAATACAAACAATAATCTCAAAATGCTAACAGAATGAATCTGTTGTTTGGAAATGATGACGGTTATACATCATCCAATCTGCTAAAATGTATGAGAAATTAATAAATATTTGGTTTGCCTCTAGCTCATCTTAGAAGCCCTGAAATTAGTATTTTTTTATTGAGGGAATTTTTGCCAGGTTTCTCACTGAAGGACAGTCCTATGAATAAGCCAAAATGTGGAGGCTGCCAGGGGGTGCAGTGATCGTTCTGGCAAACTTGGGTTGTTTCTTCTAAATATCTTAATTAGCAGAGCAAAGTCTCCAAGCTGTTCTTGGAGAGCTGCTGCTGGGCCAGATCACATGCACCAAACCCCCAGATCCTGTGGGTGTAGGTCACAGAATAGTCTTTATCACTGTGATCATGCAACCATTGTGGTTGGAGAGGACCTCTGAGATAATCAAGTCCGACCTGTGACCAAACCGAGGTGTCATTACATTTCCATTCAAACTGAGCGTCCAAATGGAAATATTTCCAGGGTCCCAAATAAATCTCTATGTTGGCCAGATGAGTCTCTCAGTTTTGCTTTTATAATCTCTAGGTTTGGTAATCTTAGTGCTGGGGTGCTGCTACAGCTCTGCTGTGCCCAAAAGGAGTCCTGGAAACCATCCCCAGTGTCCAGGTCCGTGTACAATGCCCTGGAAAACGAACATTTGTGTGATGTATTTGTGATCTATTTCCCCTTTCAGAAAAAGAGCAGAGAGGAGACATGTGGGGAAGGCAGTGGAGTGGAGATCCTGGAGAACAGGCCCTACGTGGATGGCCCGGGGGGCAGTGGGCAGTACACTCACAAGGTTTACCACATCGGGATGCACATCCCCAGCTGGTTCCGCTCCATACTGCCCAAGGCAGCCCTGCGTGTCGAGGAGGAGTCCTGGAATGCTTATCCTTACACAAGGACAAGGTAAAACTGGGCAAAAAATGTCCACAGCTGTTCTCCTGAATTAAAGAGGGGGGTTGATGTCACTCTCTGGCATTTCCGTCTCCAGTAATATCCTTCAGAGCAACCGGGGTCAAGTCCTAAAATTCCTGGGCAGTGCTTGATCTCAGGAGTTTGCCTGGGCTGACTGCACACCTACCTGAGAATTTGTGGCTCATTGCTATGTAAAATGTGGAGCTGTTTTGTCTGTCAAAGCTTGGGGAATCGTGAATGGTTTTTATTCAGTCTCGTATCCTGCACTGTGTCTTCTGTTTAACATTGCAGATCTCTGCAAGCTCGGGGAAATGATAAATGTGCAGGGTGCTGGGACAGATGTCATGCTGAATCCTGTCAGGGAAGACAGGATGCATTTGTACAGGGGAAATAAAAAATTTTAATAAATAAAAAAATAATCACAGCGCTTCTTTTCTGGGAGCTGTCTGTCATTTAACTAGAAAATAACAAACCTACATCCCATGGTTTTTACCCTGAGGAGGGAAGAGAGCCAGAGGCTCTGTGGAGCCCTCTGGGACCTCCTTGTTTCATCTGATTTTGTCAGGGGGGACTTCAGATACCCTGGAATAAATAACCTTTGTGCCAGTTACTCCAGTTTAGAACGTTTGCTCTTTTCCAGATTTACAAATACGATATTCCTGTCATCTTGCACAGTAAAAAGGCTTTAATGGGTATTTTGATTTTTATGAAAGATCTAGAAAAATTTTCTGGTTCTGTTTTAGCTCATCTCTGCAAGTAACAGCAATCCTGGGAAGGTGGGGAGTGTTTCCATATAGGCTGCTGCCAGTGACTGAATATAATGGAGTTGCCTGACTTTTAAATGATTAAAGTTCACTTCCAGTCAGTTTTCATCTCTTCTCTTGAAATGCCTGTGAGTCAATCAGTTGGCCAGGAAACCTGTGCTGCACAGAACTAGTTCATATTTTATTCTGCACTAGGTTCCAGGCAGGAGCTTTGCTTTTCTCCTTGCACAGGTGCATTTCCAGGGTGTCCTTGTATTGGTATCTGTGTCACAACTTTTTCAATAGAGTGGGCCCAGAATTTATCTCCTTGCTGAAAACTGGTGAGCTCCAGTCTTAAGAAGTTATTGAAGAACAATCTCTAGCTGGTGTTTTAAGCATATCTGAAGGAAAACATGAGTGAAGGCTGGCTGGGATTTGAGGCTGATTTACTCTAAGCTGTGTTGCTCTGGCTCCCAGGTACACGTGTCCTTTTGTGGAGAAGTTCTCTATTGATATTGAGACGTACTACAAAACTGACCCAGGAGACCATAACAACGTGTTCAACCTTTCTGCTGCAGAAAAAAGACAGACCATTTTAGGTGAATAGCCTTTTTACCTCTACTTTTTCCTGTTTTGTCTTTTTCTTCTTGGTGTGTCCATCTGGCTGTCCGTCCCCTCTAAACACACACCTGCACCCCCGTGAGTGGCACTGCAGGTAGGGTTACATCAAGTAGGGTGAGGATACCAGAATTCTCTTCTAGGCTTGGTGTAAATCCCATGGAAATAATTTGAATCCCCCATCTGTAAATTTAAGCTGATGCTTTTCCATCTTATTTATGGAGCTCCCAAGAGGAGTAAGACATCTAATGATTTGGGGCGTAATAAATAGAAATAACCATAGAAGAGGAAAAAATAGCTGTATAATAGTGAATATATTGCTGTTTATTTGTGTGGCTCCTTCATGTATATGAAAATGATTCCTATCTGCACTTTTGAAGCATGAAGATGCATTTAATTTTTGTTTCCTCTCCTTTTGGTCCTGCCCTCACACAGGTTAACACTCACTTCACAGCTGTCTTTAGAAGATTGAATTAATGTAAGGAATTAATGAGAAAAGGCAAAAGTGTTTCAGGAAAGTACTTTTGTACTTCAACTGTCCTCCTTCCTGGGCCTGTCTGACCAGGCTTTCACTGCTGAGCAGACCTGAGTCCCAGCACTGCACTGAGAGGTGTCACAGAGCTGTCACTTCTTGGCAAGTGTGATCCTGCCCTTCAATCCAAGCTTCAGACGCTTCTGCTGAGCCCTGGGGGTTTAATAATTCATTCACTCCATTCTCGCTGGAGTTTCCACTTCTCCATTGTTGGATTGTTAATTAGGACTTCAGTTAAACTTTCTGCTTTCCACAGTACATCTGGTCTAACAGTAGCAGATGGGGAGTTCCCAGTCCCCTCCTCTGATGGACCCAAAGATGAGATGTTCCAGGTGTAATGTCCATTCCATGGCAGGGCAGGTGTGTTGAACTGCCTTGCCTGAGACAGCTGTAGCAGTGAGTGATATTAGAAAAGCTGGAAGGTGGAATGTGCAACAGCTCTGTGTGGAGCTGGAAAGACAGTGTGCAGAGCTGCCAGAGTGCTGTGGATCTGCAGTTACTGTGGGCAAAAACATCTATTTGGAGCAAAGCCTCTGTTTGCTGGAACTGTGTGTGCTCGTTCCTCTGGCAGAGCTGATCTCTGCCCGGCAGCAGTGTATAAACAATTTAAATATCAGTTGTTTAAGTGTAAGTAAAAAGAAACTAAATTGCTGTAATGCTTCTGGTACTTCCTAAAACAGAAATAACTCATGAAAGATTATGTTTTCTTGTTTTACTCAGGAAAAGGAAACGTCTAACTGTTTCTATTCTCTTTCTGTAGATCCTATTGATATTGTTAAAGATCCTATCCCTCCCCACGAGTACAAAGCTGAGGAGGATCCAAAGCTGTATAAATCAGTGAAGACTAAAAGAGGACCCCTCTCAGAAGACTGGATTCAAGAGTACAAGAACAACCCTGGGAAATACCCCATCATGTGTGCATATAAACTGTGTAAAGTGGAGTTCAGATACTGGGGGATGCAGTCGAAAATCGAGCGCTTTATCCACGATGTTGGTGAGCATTCATGGTCTTGCAGAGTTCACTCCTTAGGGTTTGCACTGAATTAAATCAGGAAGGTGAGGTCTGTGCAATGCATGACATCCCAAGACACGTCTGTGAAGAGATTCTCAGATCTGATGACCCTGTGGGTCAGCAAAAATCCTGTTATTCTCTCACTTATAATCGTGGTATGTACAAATCCAAATCACGTGTGCCCACTGAAAAGGTTTCAAGTCCTGTGTAGGCAAGATCTTGCAGTCTCCTTTTTTAAATTTATGCCAGATAATTTTTAAACTCTGTCAGTCTTCTTTATTGTGACCAAAATCCATCCTGAAGGGCTGCCTAAAGAAATAAGCTTCACTTCAGTGTCCTGAGTGGTTCCAGTAAACAACTCCCTGGAGCATCCCTAGTTTCTACCTGCCTTGTGACAGGGTTGGTGGGTCTCTCTGTGGCTCTGAGTTGTGAATAAATGCCCTACTTTGATGGATGCTTCATTCTTAGGGTCAGGGCTTTTAAGGAGGAATTGGATGTGTCTGGCAGTAACTAAGTGGAGACAGTACAGGTGGTGGCAGTGCTGGCAGCAATTTGTTCTTTGCAGAAAATCTATAAAACACCTGATACAGTTTCTGAGCCTTGCCACAAATGACCGGACCTATGGCCAAGTGGAAAACTTAAATAGTGTTTTAAAGGAGCATTCCCATCTGAAAGGGCAGAGTTCTGGCTGTCCTCTGGCAAAGAAAATGCCAAAAAAAAAACAGTGTAGAGGATGCTACCACCTTCCTGTGCACTGTAAATCCTCCTGCATGACCTCTACAACTCTGCTTTTGATGTGCAAGTCTTCATGAAGTGCCTGATTCTAGCATAAGTAATTTTCAACCTCATTGCAGTCACACTGTTCTCCTGAGTGCTAATGTGAAGAACACTGCTAGAGCAGTGGAGAATAGTGTGCACCCCTCTCTGAATGCTCACAGGTTGTTTTCTTACAGCTCCTTTGCTTTTCTTTAGGTAGGGATGGAAGGTTTTCCTGCTGTAGACTGTGTTACAAGTGCCTCTCTGCACTGAGCTCCCTTGGCTTTTTGGTGACACGGGTTAATTTAGTGTATGCTGGAAAACACGGAGGCAGAATAACAACTCCATTGTATCTGTTAAATGAAAAAGGAGCACGTGACTCTTCCAGTTGTTCAGAGGTGTTTGGCATAGATTAACTGTGGGCCCTTAGAAACATTGCTTTTGTATTCCGTGTAAGATTGCCTGCCATTTGCCTCTTGATTGAGGCTTTGCAGAGAGCAGAGCCAGCTCATTGTCTGCCTGTCAAAAGCTTTTCCAGCCTGTTATAAAGATGGCAAATAGTGTTTTTCGAAGTGGTTAAGATGCATAAAATCAGGAAAGTCTTTTAGGCAAGACAAAGTAGAGTGAGTGAAAAGTGAAAGTAAAAGCTTGGGGGTATCTGCAGGAGTTGTGTGGCCTTCTCCTGCCCTGAGATAGCTGTGAGTGGGCAAAGTGCCACAGCATTTGTACCAAAGCCAGCAATGTATGAGGACCTTTAGGTTGGAAAGGTGTGGTTACAGCAGGACTGACCAGGCTTAGAAGCAGAGCCTGGCGTGGGGCTTTCAGCTGGTGGGCAAAAGCAGATGGAGACCTTTGTGCATTGTGCACCTCAACGGTGAGCCAGGCTCCCAGGAGCCAGAGATGTTGTGGTGGGTGAGCCCCTTCTTCCCTGGTATTTACCTCCTGGTTCCTCTCTTCCCAACTCAAGCAAATTTATTTCTTGTGGAATTGGCCCACCCTGTGCAGAGTCACCAAGCCAGCAAGGAACCAAACAGCAGAATCCAAACTCTGCCCAGTGGGGAGCAAACTAAAATTAGAGAATGGGTTGAAAAAAGAGCAGGTCTGAGGTAAGTGATGGATGGCTTGTGCAGTGTGGAAGGGCTGCTGAGCACAGAGGGAGGAACTCTGGGGGACGGTGCTGAAACGTTCTCGCTCGTACTGAGTGCAGCAGCCATTCTTCCCTATGACTAATTGGACAGTTACTCAGTGCTTTGACAGCCTGAGACACAGACTAAAATTGTGATTGTGGGCTATTAGTCTACTTGGCTGTAATATTTATATGCTTTTTTACTCCTTTCCCATAGATTTTAAGTTTAATTGGACTGGCACTGCATAATGTTCTGCTCCCACTTGCTTCCTAATGGTGCATGTGGGCTCTGAGTCTTTTGTTGTTAAACAAGTGTGTTGACTGTGTATGGGTTATTAATTATATACTGTGGCAAAGTGTGTTCCATCCCAGTAACTGGAGCTTTGTCTAAGCCACTGTGTCCTAGGCTCAATATGCCCAAATTGCTGCACAGTGGTGAAGTGGTTTCTTGAAAGCTGTCTTGCAGAACTTTGGCTTCACTGAAGCAGTCAAATTACTCAGTTCATCCACTGCCCACTGGATCCCAAAGGTAGAGTTTTGTCTTTCCAAAGGAAGGCAGGTTGGCATGATGTGGATGTGACCACAGGTTTTTCTCTGTGAGGGTTCTGAGCAAGGGAGGGCAGGGAAGCAAACAGGAGTGAGTGCAGGTGGCCTTTGGTTGGATTGTACTGACAAGGTCATGGGATCTGTTGGGACTGTCAGGGAAGTAGTGTTGCACATGGACAATCAGGCATCCTGTGTTTGCTGTCAGGAAATTGTGACAGTGCATTATAGAATTATCTGGGAGGTTGTTCTGGGTACAGAGGCAATGGGTATCTGAACAATTGCTTCATTTGGGTGTTGAGGGCATTTGGGGCAGAATTTTTTGGTGGGTTTTCTAATTTATTTCCATTGACTTCTTCCTTCATTTACTATTTTTATTTCACATTGAAGAACAAGCCCAGAACTACAGACCAAAGCTTTTTAAATTCACATGAAGCCTCCTCTCTGCCCTGGCTTGTCTAATGGTCATTTACACTTCCTCTTGTGTGATGGAATCCAACACCACAAATCATTTACAGGAGTCAGCACCTCATGGATTCAACCAGTCTCTGAGTTGTTGAGATGGTGAGCTGGAAATCAAATGATTTAAATGTTTGCACCCTGCTCAGCTCTTCACAGATGATCTTTCTGCACAGCACAGTGGGAAATGTTACAATAATTAAATCAACACATGATGACGGGTGCTCTGAACTCAGCCTGCACATTTGTGCATGTGTGGTGTTATTGTTTGTTTGGTTTTTTTAAACAAAGCATTGCACTCTGGAGAAATGAGTCTGCTTAATGACTGATAACCAGCTGGTAGCTACATCCTTGTCAGAGAACCTCTTCCCATTTTTACTGGGTGACTTCAGTGAGGTGCCTGGTGGGGCTGGGGGCTTTTCCTCTGATTCTGGGGAAGAAGGCTCAGATAAGTTTGGGGCATGTTAGTGAAGGGAAAAGGCAAAGGCAAACTTCCAGCTGTGCTGCAGCTGGGGCAATGTGTGACAGGGACTTCTCTGGCTGAGCAGGACACGTGTACACCTGCTCTCCTTCCAGGGAGAAAAAGGAAAGCCACAGACTCCCTCAGCACTCTCCTGATGGGCATCTGCTACAAAGAGTTTTTCCCAATTATATTCTTTCCTGGGTCTGGTGTCTCCCCTCCTTTTCACTTTAGAATAAAAAACTTGGTTTTCTCTAAGATTTTGATACAAAAATGTTTGAGACTTTTTTTTTCCCCCCCCATTTCACTGGGAGAGCAGCAGTGTCTGGACAGGTGAGGTCAGTCGTTTGTAGCTGGATGCTGGCTCCCTGTAGCTGTGTGGGACACTTGATGTGTTGCCTGGGTCTCTGCTGGGGGGCTGCAGGCTGGGCAGGAATTCAGTGCCCACTGCTGTGCACAGAGGAGCCCCTCAAGTTCTCTCCCCTGGCACTGAAGCCTTTTCTGCATGACTTTTATTTTTCCATTTCTTTTGTACCTGCACAGCCTCATTCTCCCCAGGTTTTCTCCTTGTGTTTAAGAAAGAGAAATGCAGCACTGCTGGCACATCCCAGGTGAAGGCCAAATGCTGGGAAAGTAATCTGTTTTTTGGACTTCTTAACTAACCTGGAGGGGTAGAGGCACAGCAGCTGTGGAGCCCTGTAGTGCCATCCTGTTTTCAAAGGAGCAAAGCTTTAAGGAAGGGTGGTTTGGGATGTCTAATCAAAGGGATGTGAGCAGGGCACATGGGGAGGTCTGTGGGTTGGCAGGAAGCAGTGCAGGCGATTTTTGAGATCTAAAAAGGCAGAGAGGAACTTCAAGAGACTTTTTTTTTTACCCCCAAGTGTTTTTCATGTTCCCTGTGATGTTAGTCCATTAAAACACAGATATGTGGTCGGTGGCATCTGTGACTCTACACAGAGAATTTCTGAAGGAGTTTAGGCACTGATACATCAAGGCTGGATTCAGGAGCAGGTGTGGAGCCTGCTGAGCCCTTGAACAGGAGAAACTGTGGGACAAGAACAATATTCACTTCTGTGTCTGATCACAGGCTGTTTTCAAAGTGTTCCAAGCAAGATAGAAGTGGACACTGTGGGTGTGGAAGTCCAAAGGGTGGTGTGGTGTCAGGGACAGCAAGAGAAATGTTTTCTTGGCTTTCAGTGCAATGCGAATTTAATCTTGGTTTTTAAGCTCTGCTGGTTGTCAATCATAACAGGAGGTGAAAAGGCTAAAACATTCTCCTGTAGTTCTGCAAAAAGTAATCTGGCAGGGGAAATAACTCTGAATCTTGACTCGGGTTGAACAGAATTAAGGTGCTGAAGGCTGTCATTCTGCCCTGAGAAGGTCACACTCTGCTGGCTCGAACTTGCCTTTCCCTTCTGAAAGTCAGTCAGCAAAATGCATCAAATATTGATGGATTTAATCTTACTGTGTAAATGAAGTTCAGGTTGAGCTGGTCCATGGCATTAGCTGCTGATCTCAGTGGCCATTTCCTCCTGAGAGCCTGGCTCGGGGTGACTGGTGGCATTAAGGACTGACCAAAGAGCAGAAGAGACAACGAACTACTCAGGCCTGGAAGGAGATAAACATATAAAAATATGCTTTTTGTGTGTGTAAGAAAACAAACAAACAGTGATTGCTGAAAACAAACTGGGTCTTTAGGCTGAACATCACAGAAACTGTGACAGTAGGGGGATCTAAGGTTTTCTGTACAACAGGGAAGCCTGTGTTGCTGGAAGCACCTTAGAAACCCTGCACGTGGTGGGACCATCCCCTTTGGCCATGCTCCTGGACATGGAGAGTGGCTTATGAGGGATGTCTTTCCTCGTGGTGGTGCTTAGAGAACTCAGTCTGCAGCTCCCAAAACATAAATTATTCTAATGTAGCCTGTTGATTGCTCTCTTAATCCCACTGACAGCAAATCCCACTGGTGCTTTTGGATTGTCCTTCAACCCATCTCTGCCTCAGTTTCCTAGTAATTAAAGAGGGGGCAATATTAATTGATCATTTATTATCAGAGAAACTCCTGAGGATCACCTGGTCAGTATTTACAGAAGCTTTAAAAGCATCATTACTGCTGTGTGATCTCATCAGGAATAGCCATTTGGAGTTTTGACCTGTTGTGAGCTTTTAAGGAATAATATTGGTGAAAATCCTGAGTGACTGTTATGTTCTAAAAGTCTTGGGGGTGTGATGATGTTAGTGAGTGAGTCTGAGTCTTGAGGAGAGTATCTTGCCTGGTCAGATCCATTGTGTGTTGATACTGAGGCTGTTCTTCCTTTCAGATATGTGATACACTGAAATATTTTAAATTGACTTTACCCACTCCATTTTTCTCCTGCATCAGAAGACAGATGGTATCTGCAAAATAAAGCATCTTTATTCCCTCCCTTACTTTGCTTTCTATCCCATTATCTCAGAAGCTCCCATTTGTGATGTGGTTTTACTGATACATAGAAACCAGGTGCAGAAAACGGGTTTCCAAGGAAAGGAATGGTGTGGGATGTGAATATAACAACTGGAGAGGCCTGTGGAGCATTCATCGAGGAATGACTTGAAACTCTCCAGGATTTAAAAAACACAAACAAAAAAATCAGTAGCTTTATTTTTTTTCTTTTTTTTTTTTTTTTTAACTCCTGGTAATACATTTCACTTTGAAGACAGGATCCAAATGTTACAACCTCCTAGAACTTAAGGGAGTTGAAACTGTGGTCTGTGTGTGACTCCTCCTTGGTTGAGCAGACAGCCAAAGCCACCCAAAATTAGGAAATCCCTTTCCAAGTTAAAAGCAGTGACAGAAGACTGGCTGATTTCAGTGCATGGTTGATTAGGAAGAACTGAGGAGATAAAGTCCTTGAGGTGACCAGTTTGCCACCCTGACTGTGTGCAGGCCCTGCAGTGCAGCACTGCGGGTTGGATGTCACTGGAACGTCCCTGCCATGGCGTGGTGAGGCTCTGGGAGGGGAACACATTGCCCTGCCATGGCGTGGTGAGGCTCTGGGAGGGGAACAGGTTGGTCCCTGCACTTTGTAGCTCTGGTGACGGGGACGTTTTGGCTTTGCAGGCCTGCGGAAGGTCATGGTCCGGGCCCACCGACAGGCCTGGTGCTGGCAGGACGAGTGGTACGGGCTCACCATTGAGGACATCCGGCAGCTGGAGAAGGAGGCCCAGCTGATGCTGGCCCAGAAGATGGCCCAGTTCTGTGGTGAGAATGACCCAGAGCAGCACGGTGTCAAGGACACTCCTGGGGAGAAGGAGGTGGAGCCCAGCACGGGGTCACCTGCCGACACCGAGGACGCCTCTGCCAACAGCGACGCGGCCTCCGGCAGGTCGCTCACCAAGCAATGGTCCACCTCCTCCAAGTCCTCACGGTCTTCAAAGAGAGGAGGTAAGATGCTGCCAATGACTTCCTCTTCTGGACTCATGGAGGGTGGGCTTTTGGGAGGTTGGACCATGTCTCCTTGTGGCAGGTGCCTTTGGGACAATGTGTATTAGTCCTGTGAGTCCTGTTAGCTCAGAGGCATTCTCTGCTGGTGCTGCAGGCTCAGTCTTCTCAGGTGACCTCTTTTGGGGTTGGGAAGGTTTCGAGTCATCCCATAACTGTGACTCAGTGTCACGTGGCAGACTTGTTGCCAGTGTCAAAAGCACACAATCTGTAGAAGTACCATGGAGGAGCAGGCAGGAGCTGGCTGGCAGCACTGGAGCTCAGAAGACAGCCAGCAGCACAGAGTTAGTCCTTGTTAGCCAGGAGCCACTGGTGGCTTTCTAAGGCCCTTCCATGGTGTTCCCTTCTGGATATCTGCTCATCCTTGATACCTGTGTCAGAGCAGGTGCCTGTGCTCCTTGGCCAAGGTTCTGTGCCACCACATGCCTGTCATTTCAGGAGGGATGTTTGGCTCCACGGGGCTGCACACAGTGAAACATCTCGTCAGCAACTGGGGAGATTAAGGCAGGAACTCCCAAAGGTGTGTGGGAGCTGCTGCCTTCCCCTGGTGATGATGTGCAGTAGCTGTTTGGAGACAAAACCTCACCCTGGGATTAGGTGGGGCTGTGGATCCTGTCTGCATTCCCTTTGAAACACCATTCAGGAAGCTTTCAGGATTTTGATGTTAAAAGCTCTGCTGTGGATACCCTGTAAGGATTCAGCTTTGAGTTTTGGATTTTGTTACTCACCTCACCCTTGGGACTCACCTCGTTTTGCTGTACGTTCCTTCTTTGGAAGGTTCTGTACAAAGGGGTGAATCCCCAATGAGTTACAGCCACAAGGTTCAAACCCTCAGCAATTCCCTCTCTGTTTAGCCAAGTGCTGCTGGTAGCAGGGCATAAGCAGCTCTCACTGCAAGAGGGGGAAAAAAAAAATCATGAAAACCCCAAGGGGCAGCATTTGTTCCAGTGACAGTGGAAGGGAACATCTGGGTGAGTGAAGCTTCTCCATCTCTATCATATGCACTAAATATCGGGAGTTGAGCCTCCATTTTTATTTCCCACTCCATCACTGATTTCATCGCGGGGTGAATGAGAGAGGAGCAGTAGTTTTACCTTGCGATGACTCACTCGAGTGAGCCCCAGGGAAGAACCTACCAGATGCTTCATAAATCACTGCATAAAGATAAAAATACTGGCTACTTTGCCTGCACCAGGATTTTATATTGATGCACCCATCTCCCATTATGCTCTTTGCACAAACCCCCTCTTCCACTGCTGACACGTTCTCTGGGAGCTGGAGTTTTCAGACCTCTCAGGATTTCACTGGAAGGTTTTCACTGGGAGCAAAGCATGAATTTCTTTTCAACTGCAGAATGTCTCAGCTTTTTCAAGAAAAAGTAATGAAAGAAATTAATTGTGATGTGCTGGGAAGTACGTCACACAGATATTTTAATCCTCCTTCATGCTGGCAGCACATTACCATATGGAAGCAAGGAGGGCTGTCGCGACGCACCGCCACCTCCAGCTGAAAAAAAAGCCTTTTCTCCAAAAGATTTTCCTTTCCCCCACCACCCGAGCGAGACCTCTGGGGATGGCAGGACCCTTGTCACCCTCTCATATGTTATTAGGTGCTCTATTTTTAACAACTATTATGCGAGTGCCTTGACGTCACTCCGGCGTGAATTAGCTCTGCTCCGCCACCTCCTCGCTGGCTGCTCCCGAGGGGTGGGCGGTGGGATGCTGGGGGCTGCTGAGCTGCAATTACATGACTCTGCACAGGGTCTCCATCCTCGTTCCCTGTGACAACCGGGTGGGAGATTAGAAGAATTTTACTTACATATTCAACTCTGTTGGAACAATAGCGTGGAACGGCTCTTGCGGCTGTCACAGTAACCGGAGCCTTTCAGGCTTTTGTATATGCTAAATGAGAACTTGTCAGTCTCCTCAGGTTTGTGCTGGGTTAGGTGGCTGCTGTGAGTGCTTTGTGTGCTCTGTGTGACGGGCACGAGGGGACAAACCCTCGCTCCCATGTCCTCTGGACAGCGCTCCCTTCAGCAGGCGGCTGTTCTGAGACAACTTCAGCTGAGAAGAGCTCAGGCTGGATGGTTGCTAAATTATATCTGAAAAAAAAGGAAAGAGGAAGCCATAATGTGTTTATATTTAGCTCATAGAACTCAGGAGGAGAAGGTAGAAGGGAGCAGGTAAGTGTGAGAACAGGAGGGCAAACAGCACTAAAGGACTTTGGGGCTTCTCCTTGCTCTGACGGGACCGCCGCTCCGGCAGCTCCCTTTGAAGTAGTCGGATAACATGTTGTTTAAATCATTCAAGTTTAAAGTTTAAATAGATACCTAATCCAATTTGTGTGGAAGCAATTTCCTTCCAGAAAACAGATTATTCCTCTCCAGGCTGCTCTGCTGAGCTACCCACCTGAAAGTTAGCGAAGCAGAGGCATGGCTTGTGTGCTGATGAGAGGCACAGAGAGAGCTTCCAATCAGCCTGCTTCCTTCCTAATTGCAAACTTTAAAACCCAGCTGATTTTGCACGTCCTACTAACAATTATAAATAGCTGCCATTCAAAATAGCAGAAGAGTGATCCAAGCAGCTTTGCTTTAATGTAGCATCTCGCTGGCAGGTTCTACCAACAGTAAACAAACAGGATCTGTAAAGCGGTACACTGACATCACACCAGCATCATCGGGGTTTTGTGTTTTTTAATATTGCAGCAGTGAATTTTCTTAGAGAGCACATGATTCTTCCTCCAGCAAAGATCATGTTGGGAACTCTCCGTCTTGTCGATGTAGCGTTTCGCATAAAGCTTTTTTGTTTTTTCCAGCAAGTCCCTCGCGCCATAGTATCTCCGAGTGGAGGATGCAGAGCATTGCCAGGGATTCAGATGACAGCTCAGATGATGAATTCTTTGATGCACATGGTATGTGGAGCCTAAATCACCATCCTTTCTTCCCTGAAATGGTGGGGTAAGAGAACGGAAGGCATGAAGGGCGGGGGGTGAGCAGGGAAGGAAGCAAGACTTTTTTGCTTTGAAGTCTTTTCCTTTCTAGGCACGGTGTGCAGCTTCAGTGCAGCTTCTTCCTGCATCACCCAGCAGACTCTTACATTAATGCAGCACCATTTCAGGTGCAGTCTGAGCTGTTTGAGGGGATCTTGAACAGTCTTAGCCCTAGGGGCTGTATTTTATTTAGTGCAAATGAGTGTGCGTGAAATCCAGCAGTACTAACTGGGCTGTGGGTGTGTCCTAATGATTCACTGCGACTGATTATTTTTCTAATTTATTTTTTAATCAGTAAGAGGTATGATTAATTGTCCTGTCTGGGCCTGAAGAGACCCAAATTTGCCTTTATTAACTCCTCATTCTCCCATTCCAAGAAATACAACAGTGAATGCAGCAAGGTACTTCAGGTGCCAAAATTAATCAGTGTTTATTCCAGAATTCTCAAAGTAATTTTGACTATCTGTATTAAGAGAACACTGTTATATTTTTTCCTCTGTGCATGTGTATGTGAAGAAGCTTTGTTCCACTGCATTCATTTTATACATTGTACTTAATGCAAATTTAAGCCTGAAGGTCTCTGTATCTATTGACAACAAATGAGTCTCCCTCAGGCTGGTCTGATGGAAGTGAGAGGTGCAGTATTTGCTGATGGACTTGGGAAATGCAGTTGTTAAAAGATGACACCCCAGTTTTGCCAAGCAGAATTTTGCTGATGCTCAGCTGAAGTTTAGCCTCCAAAAACTGATAGTATCGTGTTCCAGAAGAGTTCTCCCATGAGTGTTTAGGCATGGATCTCAAACTGTGGCGCAGAAGGGGTGTGTCGGTGTGGTGACCTGCACAACAGCAGCTGAAATGGCTGGGACATGTGTAAGTTGAGATAAATGTGTGTCTCCTGCCAGAAAGGGGAAGGGCCAACTTAGTTTATGTGTCTCTATTTATTAGCTTATGTAGCATTTCCAACAAGTATGTGAGGGATTTATTGGAGCAATGTACATCCAAGGGAAGAGGAGTGAGTCATCCAAACGGCACCGCCGCTATCCACGCGCTTTTTGCCTTTTTAATTACTCACTAATAAAACTGAGATGGAGACGGCTCTGCCTGGGATCCAGGGCCCCAGGGAATCCCTGGCATGCTCCTAACAGGCCTGGGAAGGGGAATTCACAAAAATAAGCCTTGTGCACCTCTGTTGCAATACTTGTAGGAGGTTGCTAAGAGTAAAACCAGCTGCTCTCCTGCAAGTCTGCGTACGCACAGTTTGTCCTCTGCAGTCGGCACGGTTGGGTTGAAAAGTCTGCCTAAATCTGGTGGGACTTTGGCTCATGAGTCAAAGCCTTGGAGTGAGCGTGCAGCTGAACAGAGCCCCATCCCCAGGAGGGACCTCTTGGTGCCCCTTGACCTGCAGAGACTCCAGGTCTGTGAGCAGGGACGAGGCTCCGCTCGCAGCGCATCCTGCCGGGGTTGGTACCATGGGAACTGGCAGGGCTCAGGATGTGAGTCAACAGCCAGCAGAGTTCCTCAGAAGTGCTTCCCATCCACACACACACACATTTCCTTGCAGTGCAGTGGGCGTAACCTGAGCCCGAGAAGATTCCTTGTCTCCAGCTTCCCACTCACCCTCATTCACTGGTAAAGATAGTGACAAATACAGTAATATCGAATATCTATCCTGTAATAAATGCTAATAATGGGAGTAATATCCCATTCAGGGATCACTTGAGCAGCAGTAAGGGCTGTAATTAGACCTCTCAAGGAATTAAGTTTAATATTTAGATTAAGTTGCTGGAGGAGCTTTGAGTGCAATCGTCCTCTTAATTCTCTGCCTGCACGTGTGTTACAGGCCTGTGCTTTCCACTTGCTCTGGACAGGCAGCTCCACACTCCTGTGTGCAGGGAAATTGGGATTTACTCAAATTTTTTCCATGGCTGAAAAAGGAAATGGCATGCTGGTGCAAAATTTCCAGGTTGCTCTCTTTTTATGGTCAAAGTTGAAATAGAGACTCCTAAAAATAATCGGGCTTTGCTTGGATCTTCACTTAATGCCCTTCATACATTTTTTTTTAAGCTATTGCTCAGATTTGCTGGAAAGATTAATGTATTTCATAACCTTGTTTTGTTTCCCATTGTGGGATTCTTACAGCTAATTATTTTCTTAGTAACTGTACAGCAATAAGAAAGGGGAAATCCGAGTCTGGGACTCTGAAGATTACAGCTTTTAGATCTTCAATACATCTGTAATTACTGCTGTTATTACATTTATAACTCTTTATTAAATTTACAAGCCCCAAATTTTCAGGAAAGACATACTAAGCAAGGAGGTATAAATAAATCAGAAAGCACTTAGCCATCATATCAGCAAAAGATACATCCTCAATGAAAAAAAAAAGAGACAAAGGGGTTTTGTATACTCCTTTCGATGTCTCTTCCTTTTAATTACACTTCTAAGAACATAATATTTTTGGGACCCTTATTCTTTATTGACTATAGTTGAACTGAGCCAGGGGATTTGGAAGATATTGAGGTAGGAAGGAAAAGGCAGACCCATGCTCTGTGCCTCACCTCTTGAGGAGATCAGCCTGGGGAGTTCACATTCCCTTTATTGCTCCTGCCTTTTTAGGTGTCTGGTCCTATGAGCAGCAGTGATCCTTGTCCCTGCATCCCCCAGAGAAATCCCACAGCTCTCAAACAGGGCTGGGAGGGTCCCAGTGGGAATCCTTGCTTTGTCCTCTGCTGTACTGGAGCATTTTGGCTGCTTTAGCATCATCAGAGAGAATGGCAAGGCAAAGGCCAAATGGTACCTTAGGTGGTAGCATTAAAAATCCAGATTGCTTTTTGCCATGTTTTAGGAGTTTTGTTTGTTTAAATCATGCAACTAAAACATTTTGTTTACTTTTCAAAAGGTGCTTTGGTTTCTATATAACAAAAGCTGGTAAAGTATATGGTTTATTTTGACTTAAGCTATCCAAATGTGTATGGATTGCACGGAGTTGTGGGTTTTATTTAAAATTCTGGGGTTTGCTCTTTTCTGTGTATATATTTTTGTGTTTGTGACTCTCAAAAAATCTGTTTTTTAAAGAGGACTTGTCTGACAATGAGGAAATGTTCCCGAAAGAAATAACCAAATGGAGTTCCAACGATCTGATGGATAAAATTGAAACCCCCGAATGTGATGATGTCCAGGGTAATTTTTTTCCAAGTACAAACTGCATGTGCTATTTTACAGTATTTCCAGGCAATTGTCACAGCCTCATTGTGAACAAGGTAAAACTTGTTATCCTCATCTCACAAAGGGAGACAGAGCATAACAATGACTGCCCAGTGCTGCTGGAAAAGATTTGCTCAGTGGGAGCTGGGATAGCTTTTGATTCTCTTTTATTTTCCACATTGGTTTGGCTCCTTTTTGTGACAGCCAGGATTCTCTCATATAATGATGAAATATTCCAGCTCTGTCTCAAATGACTTGAATTTCTCCTGGCTCTTCTTTCCTTTTGCTCCATCCTTTGTTCCTGACTGTATCTGCCTCAGTTTTATTTTCTGCTCATCATTATGAAATGGTGAAAGGAAGCTGTAGCTCCTCAGCCAGTGCTATTCACAGTGGAAGGTGACACTCAGGCTTTTTCTACAAAGTCAGTCTGTGTAGGCACAGATGTAGGAATACATCAGATCTCAACTCCCCAGCATAGTTCAAGCAATTCCTTTTATTTTCCCACAAACCAGTCATTTCTGACAGTCGTGCAGGGATTTCCCATTGTTGCCATCCTTAATAAAGCAGTGGTACCAGATGGCTGTTATGAGAGAAGAGCTCACTAATGTCCTCAGCTCTTACCCAGGTTGTGAGAAATTGCTGGAGAATAAATGACCCAGCATTGCCCAGGCTTCTCAGGTGAAAGGAGGCAGGAAGAAGGGAGAGGATGGTTTGATGAAATAATGAAGGAGATGTGAGGCACTGGAACAAGCAGTGTCTTTTTGGAAGAATGTCTTTGCCAAAGAGCATCTGGCAGCTCTGACATTGTACACCTCTGTGCTTCCAGGTGACTTGTACCAGGAGACATCAGCAGAGTACCACGTTGGCTCCAGTGTGGAGAGGCTCAGCATCATCGAGGTGAGTCCTTTGGCTTCTTGCAATGAGATCCTTTGCTGCTGGAATGTCTCTGTGTGGGATAAACAGGAGCTGTGAGCACTGTCTTGTCTCCATGTGCTGCTGAGCCCCAGTAACACCTGTCTGTGTCCTCCTGTAATTCAGATTTAAGGGGCTTTTCACCCACCTTTTGAACATCATCTAGAAAATGCTGTGTAGTTTGCAGGCAGCATCAGGTATCCAGCTGAAAAAAGCTGATAATCCTGTGGGGATCAGAGAGCTCGAGCTGGGTAGAGCTGTCCTGCAATTCCAGATGAGCAAGTGTGGATGTGGGAGTGGGAGAACGCGTTCCTGCAGCACTAAGGTGCAAGGGACAACACTCACTGTGGGGCTGTAGCCCACAGCGTGGAGCTGCTCAGAGTCTTGTTTGGAAACCAATTACAGCACAGCCTGTGTCACTTCTCTGAGCAAAATAATAAATAAATAACACCACGCTGACCCAGCCCAGCTTTCCAGACTTCTGCAGTTCAGAATCCTGGTGAGACAGCCCGGGCTGGCTGTTCTCATCCTGCCCTTCAGCAGCTGCCTGTCTGTGCTGCAGAGGTGGGGCAGCTGCTTTGCAGAGTGCCTACATTGTGTCTGAGTGGTCCATCAAAGATCATGAGCTCTGGAATTACTGTCCGTGCCAGGCTCGAAGTTTGTGGTGGTTTGGCTTTTCCATAACAGCTCAAGGGCGATGAGGAGAGTGGGTGGCTGGGAGAGGAACAGCTCTGGCCACATCAAAATAAGCAAGTCACAGCCCTAAGATTTCTCTTGGAGCTCAAGATGGTGTGGGAAACTTGTCTTCCTCAGAGGGCTGTGCAAACTCAACCCCCTCCTGTTTCTGCGTTCATTTTAGGAAAAGAACAGACTTCAAAGCGAGATGAAAAAGACAGTTATTTGTAGTTGTTCACAAGCTGTCTGCTAAAATAGTATGAAATCCCTGTGCCATCAATTGCAATGATTTTCAGGTTAAAAGCTTCCCTCAGCTGAAGGTGGTTCAGGATTTAGGTGTTTTAAGAGGCTGCAGATCTTACAAGGAAGTTCCAAGTAGTTACCTCCACCCTTAAACTAATCAGCAGTTCCCCACTTCCTTCAGAGCAGAGGGTAATGAACTGAAAGGTGCCTCCAAATTACTGCTGATAAACTTCTGCATGACCTGAGCTTGGTGACTCATGTTGTTCTCCAAGTGAGCACTCAAAATACTTGTCTGGAAGCAGAAGAGGTGCTGAGACGCTTTGAGGGCTCCTCCTGTGCTTCCACCCAGGGAAAGGTTCACTGTGCAGGTGCTAAAACTGGAGTCAGAGACGGTTTAAAGAGCAGGCATGAGTACAGTGGAATGGTGCTAAATAATTCAAGGCCATTCTTATGTAGCAGGTCTGGAAAAATCGCTATTACAGATTTGGATGAGAATTTTAATACTTCTGGTGGGCTGTGTAGTAAGACAAGCTTTAACATTATCTGGCAAAAGTGTGATCTAGTTGTTAGGCTGCTAATGTGTGCCTGGGCATGCTTTCCTCCCACCAGCAGGTCTGTCAGGGACTCAATCACTGCTCAAGGGACAACAGGTGACTGAAGATGCTAGAATTAGAACAATTTGCCAAAGGGAAAACACTGCTGCCCTCCACCCTTTCCTTACCCCTCTCAATGGCAGCAGGGAGTTGCTCAGGATGTTCTCAGATGTTGTCTCTGCTAGCACAGGGGTCAGGTACAGATGGGTTTGCACAGATCTCACAGGTGTGGGATGGAGGATTTGAGTCCATGCGGGAGCTGCAAACACTGAACGCCCTGGTAGCAAATAGATATTAAAAATAGTTACTGCTCTGTTGTGTTACAGTATGTGCACATGGATGCTCCTGTACCTGCCTGGGGCATCAGGATTGGGCTTACAGCTCTTCTGGCAGGGTCTTAAAGAGAAGGATACAATTCCCACCTTCTCCCAAATTATAGCCTGTCTGTTTAGGCAAGGAATTGGTTCAACACAATGAGCAAATCACCTGGACAGCCAAATTAAAATCCCTCATTGTGTTCATGCAGCAGTCTCCCAGCCACATGCTGGCCTTCCTTGGGTTATGGGGTTGTAAACTTTTTTCTTTTCAGTTCCTCTCTTGCAACAGTTTAAACAAATCTGAAGTCTTATTTATAACTTCTATGTTTGGCAAACATGCAATGACTGATCTTCCCACAACTTCTCAGTAACTTGCCACTTACTGACCTGTTTGATCTCATTTCTTAATTTTGCTGAATGTGTTTCACTGCCAACTGCAGCAGCTGAGCTCAGGACCCCACAAAAAGCAACACCCATCTCTTATTTCTGTATTTTTCCACCCTAATATGTACAAGGATGTCTTTACTGCTGCCATGTTTTACCTGGATACAATTTTATGCAGGTTTATTTTTTTACTTTCAGCATTCCTTTGGCTTCTGACAAGTCAGACTGAGGCCTTGTGTAGGATAAGAGACCTGGAAGGAGTACTCAAGTTCTCAGCATTGTATTGTGGTGTATCTAATGGCCTTTGCCAGAAATTAATTTGCCATAAATAAAGCACAAGTCACACCCCTTTGAAAAATGAGTGTTTCTGTGTGCTCTCTTCCATCCCCACCTAGGATGAATCAGTGCAGCCATTAATGCAGCCAAGTAAAATCCATGTCCTCCTCTTGGTCCTCCATGGAGGGAACATCCTGGACTCAGGAAGTGGTGACCAGAGCTCCAAGCAAGGGGATGTCAACACCATCACAACCGTGTTTGACACGGTGATGAGGGTGCATTACCCAGCTGCTCTGGGACACATTGCCATCAAACTTGTCCCTTGCCCAGCCATCTGCTCCGAAGCATTTTCCCTGGTGTCCAGGTAAGTTGATGCTGTTTTATCATGGACTGGGAGTTTTGGGGGTTGTTGTTGTTGTTGTTTTATTTGTTTCCCTGAGATGTTCTGCATGTAGCACTGGGAGGTCTGACCATGCTTTGAGAATGCATTTATTAATGTACCAGCAAGGCATTCAGTCTCGATTTCATACTTAGCTGCAGTGAATACAGTAATCATGCAGCACAAGTCCTGAGTTGATTTATTCTAATTAATCCAATAAATACTAAGGATTTAATTCCTTGTCTGTCTGGGTTGTTCTGTCAGTGTAAGGATGTTGTCCTTGAAGATTTACCTTTGATGGGAGGGAAAGATTTATTAAGCTCTCACCCATTCACAGAGGAATAAATGGCCTTTCTGTCTTGAGGCTTTTTTTTATGAGCCATAACACTTGACTGTACTGCCTGCAAGTTGTTCTCCCCATATTGCCACTGTCTCTTGCCCTCTCTGCAGCCTCAGCCCATACAGTTATGACGAGGGCTGCCTGTCCAACAGCCAGGATCACATTCCCCTGGCTGCGCTGCCCCTGCTCGCCACGTCCTCCCCGCAGTACCAAGAAGCCGTGGCCACTGTCATTGTCAGAGCCAACCAGGCCTACAGTGAGTTCATCAAATCCCAGGAGGGCACCTCCTTCAACGGCCAGGTGAGCCACGGGCTGCTCAGGCCACTGCCAGAGGAAGAACAAGTGAAGCAATTTCCTTCTGAAATTCTCTTTGCCTTAAATTTCTCCGGAGGGATGGAAACATGACAGTGTTGGGCTGCAATAAGGCAGTGTTATGCTTTCCACTTCTTTCTTTCTGAGAGGAAGAGATTATTGCTTGTGCATTGTCCTGAACCTTTGGGATTGGAAGCAAGGGCTGAGTCTGTGCTCAGAAATGAAGGTCTAAAACTGTGAAGTTAATCAGGTTTCAGCATGACACACCTTGCCTGGGCAGGAATGCTGCCTTTGTACTAAACATGGTCTTGTCCCCATTGCAAACCAAGGCTGTTTAAGTATTCCTGGCTTTAAAGGACCTTCAGCAGCTCATGCTGGAGCTGTCACACCCATGCTTTATTTTTTGAGCCTGTGCAGCTGCTGCACGCCATGAAAAGCATGTCTGGGCCTCACACTTCTGAGCGAAGTGACTCCCC
Organism: Hylia prasina; assembly: GCA_013397195.1. Lineage (NCBI taxonomy): Eukaryota > Metazoa > Chordata > Aves > Passeriformes > Sylviidae > Hylia > Hylia prasina. The sequence continues at coordinate 811,054 of VYXD01012921.1, forward strand.
GGCCCCACAAGGGCAGAGACACTGGAGGAGCTGTCACACTGCACTGCTGTCATGTGGTTTATCCTCCATGAGCTTCTTCCCAGCCAGCCCTCTCCTGCCCAGGATCTTGGTGCTTTACTGTGCCTGTCTGCTCATACCCTTGGTGGCAGGACACTGTTTTCTCCTTGGGATGCAGATAGGCAGAGGCTTCCCTGAGGTAGCACAGGCAACTGGCAAAGGGGGTCCAGTTAGCACCAGGATCAGGGCTCTGTGTTGCTGTCCTGTTGCTCCCATTGGCTGCTGGGGACAGCCAGGACACCTGAGCTGTGTGAGAAAATGGGAGTCTGCAGGCAGTGATGGATTTCACTGGTTGAAGAGTTTTACCTATGAAGGCACTGGGCATTCTGTTGCTCCAGCTTGCTCAGCTGTAATCCAGCTCTCTGTCCAGCTGTTAGTTCTGAAGTGAAGTCAAGGGGCTTTTTTTTTTTTTTTAATTTCCTTTTTATTCCTCCTCCCTGTCCTCCCCTGCTTCTGTTTCCTGTCTCAGGTGTGCTTGGTAGGGGACTGTGTTGGAGGGATCCTGGGATTTGATGCCTTATGCTACAGCAATCAGACCGTGTCCGAGAGCCAGAACAGCAGTCGGCGAGGGAGCGTGGTGAGTGTCCAGGTAATGCTGGCTCCCAGCTCCTCCACAGACCCTGTTTTTAGTAAAGGATCTCCTGAAATAGCAAAGATTCTGTTCCTTATCAGTGGCAGACATGTCTTAAGGTGCATATGGGTGTCAGTTTGGGTGTGTTTGCTCTAAACAGGGATGTTTCACCCTCTGGTGTGAAGCATCACCCACACTTTAGGGAGTCATTGGGCCCGAGATTCTGTGTTGGCCTCAGCTGGATCTTGGGGTAAATGGGGAAAGGAGGATAGGAGGGAGGTGTTACAATGTGGGTGTATTCTTAATTCAGCTAAATCCATACATTTCAAATCCCAGGATACCGACCTTCTGTCTCCTGGAATAACGGTGAACAACAGCCACTGTTCCAGTGGCTCTAATCTGGAAGCCAGCAGACACCTCAGCAGGAGCAACATTGATATTCCTCGTAGCAATGGAGAAGATCCAAAGAAGCAGCTGCCACGAAAAAGGAGTGATTCATCCACCTATGAACTGGACACGATAAAGCAGCATCAAGCCTTTCTTTCAAGGTAAGATTTAAGACTTGGAAGGATCAGATCCAGCAGTGTCCTGGAGCTGAGGGTGGTGTATCTGTAGAACCTGAGTGTTGCTTTGTCATCCTGTGATAAGCAAGGTGGAGGAAAACAATTTAGATTAGAGGGTTATCGATGTCAGCCTGTTGGATATGCAGAAAAAATTAGCAGCTTTCTTGCTGAGTGGCACTGAGAGAATCCAGCTTCTCTACTGCATCAGTGTTGCAATGGCAAGAAGCCCTTTGAGCTGCTGTGTGACAGCCAAGGCAGCCAGGGAACTGCTGCTCTGCTGTGCTCCAAGTGTGGGATGGAGGTCAGAAAGCAAATGGAGAAATCATGTAAAGGAGCTCAGTGAAGCAGAACTGGGATTCCAGCTTTGTATTAATTTTAAAGCATCTCTAAAACCTGATTTTGGGTTATTCTGTCCCCTCCCAGGGCTGCTTCATTGCACCAAGGGTGTGTTTCAAATTTGTTACTCACTGTTGAAGTCCCCAGTATCACATTTTTAAGCTTTTCAAATGGACATTCAGAAATGTGTCTGTTAACCCATGGAATTTTCACAGCAGCCTGTCCATGGCCACTGGTCATTCAGGGATTATTTCTCTAAACCCAGAGGATTTTTCTGACTGAATCTTCTTCTTCAGCCTCTGGAACTGGACAGCCCAGACATTTTTCTGCTGCAAGCCTGGAGGAACTGCAGTAAATATGCTCTTAATCCCTCTTCTCCCGTGTCCCAGGAACTGGGGAGCAATGTCCCCCACAGCAAATCCCATTATCTGCATTGCAGCTGCTTCCAAGGCTGCTCCTTTTGCCCTGTGCTGAGCTGAAAGCTTCTCCTGAATTTCTCCCCTGCATCACTACTTGAGTCATTGTTTTAGCACTGGGATTTGTGTTGTCCTGCCATGTCAGGGCTCTTTTGTAAATGATTTATAGGAGAGAGAAGGTGAATGTTTTCGGTGCACAGAGATAGGATATTCAGAAAGACAGCTGCATTTACAAAATCCACAATAAGGTTCTTGGCTATTTCCAGCAGGTTAATAAAAGGCAATCAGGCTCTTGTTCTTGCCTCCTCAAAACAGTCTCCTGTATTACAGGGAAAATATGAGTTGTGCAAAAATGTGCTGATTCTCCTCCTTGTTATTGACCTCAGGGGCACAGACTCAGTTAAGGAAATCAGGCTGGCATCTTGATGCATTTTTACACCTATTTTAGAAGAAGTGCTGGGCCTGATGTGGATAATGGATTGCTCATTTTGTTGTTTCAAATAGCTTTGTGCTGGTCCTTCCTGTTCCATCTCTGAAGGATTCTGCCTGCACCAAACACGCAGCACTTGTGGGTCCCTGGCAAGAGCTGTGGGATTCAGTGGGGAGACACATTGGTGCATCTTCTTAAAAGTTCTATGTGTTTTTAAGCCTCCCTTTAGACCTTGGGCTAAAAATTATTCTCTTCCCAGGAACTCAAGACCAGGCTTCCCTCAGTTGAAGCTGCAGTAGGAGCTCTCTCTGCATGCCTCTCACTCAGCAGGGATTCACCTCATCCCTGGTGCAGGGAAAGCTGGGGAGCAGGGATTCACCTCATCCCTGGTGCAGGAGAAGCTGGGGAGCAGGGGTTCACCTCATCCCTGGTGCAGGAGAAGCTGGGGAACAGGGATTCACCACGTCAGCAGGACGTCGCTCCCACACCCATCCCTGGACCTTGTTCTCCCAGCAGAATGCCCCGTTGGCCTCTGCCATCAAGAAATGATTTTTCCCATGCAAAACCAAGCCCTGGTGTGACGTGGCTTCGAGCAGGAGGTTGGCAGAACAGAGCCAGGTTTTCCTCCAGGGCTCAGCAGACGGGCAGCCTGGCACACAGGGACCTTTCTGTCCGTGCCCGCTGCAGATTTCAGCCTGTGCCAAAGACACTCATTTTTATTCATGTATCAGACCTACCCACTTCTCTGGGATAATGCCCAGCAAGCCAGAGCAGCATCTGGAGATTACAATCACACATTTATTTTTAAATTCAGTCCTTCTGCACAACTACATTATTTCTGGCAGTGCCGTACTTGTATTATTGTAAATGAGTTGATTTGCTTCTGAAATCTATAAGCTCTTGTTTAATTAATGCACACAGTACATCTGCTGCACTTTAAAGGGAGAACAGGGCACTGTAGGTTGCTTGAAGCATGACAGATCCAGAGTTCCCCTCGGCTCTCATCTCTTTTGATTGCGGAAAAGACGATACCAAGTTCCCGGCTAAAGGAGTGAAGATGCCCAAATTGCTCCGTGCTGTGCCTGCTCTGCTTCTTCCCTTCCCCACGAAGAGATGCTGTGGGAAGCTGTGTGGAATGCACCAAACACTCCCTGCACCCATCCTGCCATCGGGAAAGCTTTTGCTCTGGTGCCTTTGTTGGAATCCCATCGCTGTCACCCTGCCCTCAGTGAATCTGAGCGTGTTGTAAATGACTCTGCATTCCTCACACACAGTAAAGCATTGCATTGCATCTTGTCAGCTAAAGCAGTTGCAGCTCCACCAAAGGTGCCTCGCTCTCAGAGCTGTTTCAGGGCTGTGCAGCTCGGCACTCTGATCTCAGGCAGGCTCGTTTGCATCACAGACACAGGAACAGGCTCGTTTTAGCTGTCACTGCTGTAACCTCCCGTTTTGACACCGCTGTTTTGACTCCCTGTGATGTGTGTGTGTCTGGCATAAGTAACTTATCATTCCCTGGCTGGGAACAGGGAGAGCAGAGCCGTGCATGAGCGTGTGTGCAGCTCCAGAGGGAACATGACAGCGCAGCAGGCGGAGGTTCTGCATCCTTGGGGAATGGTGTTCAGCACAGGAGCTGTCTCTGCCTTCATTATTTGCCGTGGCAGGAAAGCAAAGTCTGCGTGAAACCCAGGGTTCTTCCCCAAAAATGTGAGCATTTGCAGCTGCTCCTGGCTGAGGGGTCTGTGAGGGGTCTCTGGTGCTGAGGATGGTGGGAACAGCCCTGCTTCGGGATCACAGCCCTGCTGGGCTCTCGCTGCCCTCAGAAATGGCCTTGATGAGCCAGAGCTGTTGCACATGAGGATGTGACAAGGACTGGTCACCACCCAGGGCTTTGTTTGGGGGCTCCAGAGCCAGCAGGAGACTGTGGGGTTTGCATTATTCCCAACTCCAGGCCAGTAAACTCTTTATCCAACCCAGTTCTTATGGTATCCATTTCTCCTACATGTTTTATAGAACCTGTTCTGATGCTTTTTAAAGTGTTTGCAAACACCCTCTTAAGGCACTGCTGGTACTGGCTTCAACTCTCTGCTTCTATTTATAATGAGATAACCCACTACAGCTGCCACTGGAATCTGTACAACCTGGAGAGCAGAGGAATTTGCAGCTTTGTGCTTTTGTGTGGTAATAGAAGCATCTCAGAAAGCCTTTTGTGACCCAGGTTATCAGTGTTACACATCTGTCATTTCACTTTCTCAGATCCAGATTGCAAAGAAACAACCCTCCCTAAGGTGGGGGTGCATTCCCAGGATTTTCACCTAAGCATTTCTGCTGCTGCTTCTTCAGTGTCCAAGGAAAATGTGAATTTAAATCTCTGTGTTAAACCTGTGCATTGCCCAGCCTTCACAACACAGAGGTGGAATTTTGCAAACAGATTTGACACCTGAGAGAGGGAGAAAAAGCTGGACATGTTCTATATAGAAGCAGCAGCCACGATTTTGACTCCTTAGAGAAAAAACATTTTGAGGAGATGGTGTGTAAATGAACTCATCTGAAGCTAGGATTTGTACATTTAAATGATGGCACTGCAGTGGGGTCATTGTGGGTTGATTAGCACAGTCCCTTTAGTGAAGAGATAGAAATTACATCCACTGTCCATCACTAATCCAAGCTTTATTATGAAAACGCAGTGACAATATATCTTGGACTTTATTTTCTGTTCTTGTCCCAGTTTACATTCTAGTGTCCTGAGAAATGACCCCACATCCAGGCGATCCAGCAGCTCCACGATGTTGGATGGAGCAAATATTGGGAAGTTTGATTTTGAGATCACCGACTTCTTCCTCTTTGGTTCTCCCTTGGGTCTGGTGCTTGCGCTGCGGAAAACTGTAATTCCAGCTCTTGACAGTAAGTCCTGGTGCAAACTGCTCCCTTGGTGGGTGTGTGAGCACCTCCTGCTGCAGCTGCAGGAGTCTGGTGAAACCCAAACATTTCTGTGTCGCATTTACTGCACGGTAAAAAACCCAGACCTCGGTGTGCTCTATGCACCGCTGATTACACCATTTCCAAACATGCAAAGTGCTGGGCAATCCTTGAGTCTCTAAACATTGTAATAAATTGTTCCAGTTGACTAGGAGTTGAGTGAGATGATAAATCTTTCGCAATATTGTAACCCAACAGTTGTCCTTTTTACAGACAAATATTTACAATATTCTAACAAGTAACATTTTGATACTTGAGGGATTCTTTTCTTTGTCTTTTTAGTCTTTCAGCTCAGACCAGCTTGTCAGCAGGTCTATAACCTGTTCCACCCTGCAGACCCATCTGCTTCACGCCTCGAGCCTCTTTTGGAGAGGAAGTTTTACCTTTTGCCCCCCTTCAATATTCCCCGGTACCAGAGGTTCCCGCTGGGCGATGGCAACTCTGCAGTTTTGGGTAAGTCCCTCTGGATCCACTTCAGCTGATTAAAGGGTTACAGCCACGCTTTACGTGAAGTTATCAGCACAACTGGGAATGGTGACAAAGAGAACTGGCCCTGTAGCATTAGCCTTGTTCCTGATTTACCAGAAAAGGAGTTTTCTTCCAGTGAAATCAGTGCCTTGTGTCCTGTGTGCCCTCTGTTTGTCACACAAGGGCCTGCAGCTGCTGAGGGTCATGAGGTGGTGACCTCTCTGTAAAGGCCTCTGTTTTACACCCAGACTGGTGCTTGGGATTGAGTGAATGAAACACAATTGAGTTGGCAGAATTTAGGACTTGGAGAGCCAGAGAAGACTGGAGGGAGCAGAGTCTCCAGTGAGATGATGAGAAAATTTACTTGTTTGCATCCCATTTGTCTAATATTTGAGTCATGCAAGGCAAATGAAGAAGACTGTACCTAGAGATGGATAATTCTGGTGATCCTCTGCATCATTTTAAAGCTGAAAATGCAAAGAAGTGGCCCTCTATATGTATCAGGGTCTTCAAATATTGTAGTTGCTCAGTATTTAGGGGTCTGATTTGTTAAATGGGCACAAACTAAACCCCATGTTTAATGAAGTGAATAAAATGCTTTCTGCAGGCCCCACTCACTTGTCAAATTTAGCCAAGATCTTGCTGCAACACTTCTTAAAAATGGATCCACCCACAACTGCATTTGTACCCAGGCCAGTTACAACAACTCAGGGAATCTATAGCAACTTGAAGAGCAATTTGCTTTTTGGGTGTATGCTAGGTATCAGCTGCAAGGGGCTTATTACCAAAAAATTACAGCTAAACATCTTACCTTCTTTCTCTTAAATACATTCCAAAGCCCCTGTTCTCACTGAACCCAGAGACAGAGGCCCCATTGACACTAAACCTGTGTTCTGGTTGTCATTCTGGACAGCAGCAGGAATATTAGAGCCTCCCTGGACCTCTGAGCTGGCTGTGTTTGGAGAGACACTTGCTATGCAGTGAAGATAAACAGCAATTAGCTCTCCTATGAGAAGGGCAGAGTGATTGCAGAACCTCCAGGTCTGAGCCTTGTTATTTTAAGAGCTGCTGCTCTGCCTTGATGAATAAAACGGACAAAAAACAGCTTTAAATTCTCTTTTCCTGTAAGACAAAACCTCTTCATTTGCTTATCAGAAAGTAACAGGCCATTCCTTTCCATTAGAGTCCGTGTTATGATGGACACATTACCCAGAAGGACTAACCATGATTCACCAAGCTGCTCCTGAAGTTAGTGTTCACTGGAGGGCACTCCAGAAAAGTTAATTGCTGCTATAATTAAGCTGTATGTTCTGCTGATCACGTTAAATTCAGGTGCTCAGTTATAATTGGTTTTGTACAAAACCTTGTGGAACACTGCTTGTGCACATCTCCTCATGCAGGTGGCTTTTTTGGGAGTCCACAATTCACAAAGCCTTTCAGGCTGGTTTTCCCCCCCGTTTTCCCAACTGTACTAAACGCTGGTCCCTGTTTCATTTCAATGAACTTGCAGGGTAAAATCAAACTCACATCCCTGCTCACTCCTGTGCTTTGCACTCTGTGGGCTGTGAGTCTGATTCTTCCCTTACAGCATATTTTTTTTTCACTCATAGTAAAAAAGATTTCTCTGGATCTGCTGTGTATTTATGGATTTGGCTTAGAAGGGGGTGAAGATGCCTCCCTTTTGTTGTTGAAATGCCATCATTGTGTTCTCCTCTGCTCCCAGTTAATCTCTGATGTTGGTCTGTTTGGAAATCACCACTGTTTTGTTTCTTTTACTCTATTTGAAGGTTGTCTGTTCATTGAAGACTCATAATTAAGTGCTGGGGTGTAACTGTTTGTATGTTTAACACTTTGTGGCCGCACGTCTGTTGTTCTTTGTCCTTCTGTTATGTTTGTTTTTTTTTTTCCCCATCTGCTTCTAGTTGAGACAATCCAGAACAATCCCATCCTCCTCATGGAAAGTAGCCCTCTGGGTGCTCTCCAGCACCAGGACAGCTTCATGGAAACAAGTATCCCCGTTCCTGTACTGAATTGGCAAGATGTTTCCAATAAAAGTGCTGGTTGTGCTGAGTGTGTGTAATCTACACTTTCGTACTGTCTGTGGTGTTGGGTTCTTGGGGTCCTTTTTTGGAGGTCACACTTGTTGCCTCCTGGAGTTGAAATCTTCGTGCTGTGTCTCAGGCTGTGCCACACAAAATAACCACAGGGGAACACACCTGGCTCTGAGAGAGCCACTGTGGACATGGGGCTTGGGGTTATAAACCCTGTCCCATTCTGGTGCTGGTGCTGCAAGGGGAGCTGCTGCCATGCACGGACTGCTTTGCTCTGTGCTGCTGCAAAGAGGCTTGGGCAGAGACAGTCCCTGTTGGCCCTGCTCCTGTGGTGCTCACAGGATCCCCTGGGAAAGGCTGTCCTGCAGTGTGCAGCTCCCCAGCAGCCACAAATCACCGTGCCAGAAGTCCAGTTGATGTCCATGTCACACCAGGTTTTGTCCCTTTGAGTGTTTCATGTTTGGACACTCGTCGTGGCTCTGCTGAACACAGCACTGAGGCTTTCAGACCCCAGGGTGGCTCTGTGTGTTGGTTATTTTACATTAATTTCTTGTCTCCCGCCTTAAAAGCAAAGTTTGATGCATTTGTTTTGCCTTATTTTCCATCGTCAATGCTGCATGGCCTCATTTATTCTGATTGTGGCTGATGCTACATCTGCAATTTTGATGAGATTTGCCTTTGTTTTGGTTTTTTTTTCTTCCCCGCGTGTCTCACTTGCCCGTTCCCGTTCTTTTCTCAGTGTTTTGCATTGGGAGCTGGGTTCTGCTGCCCTGTTTGTCTTTAACAAGCTGACCCTTACTGCCCCTGAGCAGTTTGGGCTGTTATGTGGTCATACAGGATGGCAACATTGCTGAGTTTTCTGGGTGGTCTCTCCCTCTGTCTCCTGGAGATGGAGAGGATTTTTAGGTGTGCAGTTGCTGTGTTGCCTGTGCTGTGAGGTTCTGTGATAAAGCAGAGGGAAAGGATCTGGTGCTATTAATTAATCACTTTGGAGGTCCCTGATGAAGTGCCATTTCACTGTGGGCTGAAACTGCCTGTGGTCAGGACAGAGCCCGTAGAAGCAACCCTTGCCCATGGCAGGGGGTTGGAATTAGATGGTCTTTAAGGTCCTTTCCAGCCCAAACCATTACAGGATTCTAGGATTCTCTGCTTTTTACCTTGTGGTTCAAGAGCACTGTGTGTCCAAGCAGTTCTTGATGTGAGTGTAGCAAGTGCTGAATCCCAGCTCAGCCACTGGACTGCAGGAGATTTCCAAAATCACCAAAACTTCTGGACAGCAGAAATCTGTTGCTGTTGATCTCTGGGCAGTGACTGCAGAGTGCTTTGCTGGGAGGGTGCTCAGGGCACTGCTCCAGCCAAGCTCCTCTTCCTCTCTCTGATCCAGTGGCCCTGAGTCAGCCCTGAGTCACAGGACAAAGTGCAGTAAATGAGGGCACCTCTGTCCTTGCCGAGTGACAGAGGGACAGCTAATCTTGATAAAGGTCTTGCTGCTGCTGCCTTCACTCTGGGCTTGCCTGGAAAACCTCCCTGTGGCTGTCAGGACCTGAGCTGTGGCTGGGGATGCACCTCTGGAGTGCAGGAGGCTTCCCATGGCTCCTGTTAGGAACACCTGGCTGCAGGTGCTGGGGTCTGTCTGTGCCAGTGTGGTATCATCTGTGACATCCCACCCTGGCCACCACAGTCCCCAAGAAAGCCCCCTTGGTTTCGAAGTTGCTGCACAAGAGACATGATGCAGAGAATGCACAAATTCAGGAAATATGTTGCTAGGTTTGTGGGTTTTTTCTGCGAGTCAGATCTCAGGATTTTCTTTAGAAGTTGCTGTCACTGCAGCTTTGGTGTGGAGGAAGCTTTTCTGAGTGGGTTGTAATGCATAAAACAGGTTTTTCTCCACATTTCCCACCCTGCCTTTTCCTGGCCTTCGTTTTTCTTAGAAGCTGCCCTTTCTCAGGGGCAGAGGCTGTGTGGCTTGGGGAAAGGGAGAAGCACAAGAGCAACCTGAGTGGGCAGGAGCAGGAGAGCACTGCTGTCAGGTGTCCCCTGCAGAGCAGACCCCTGCCACCAACACAGGCAGTGCTGAACTGAACAGTTCAGTAATGCTGAAACACCTCAGGCTTTGACAGGAGTGGGAATTGTTCCTCTGGTGACACCAGGATGGGGCTGGAAGCGCTGCTGAGCTTGGGTGCTTCTGCTGCAAACTCACTGTATTCCAAAATCCCTGGTCAGCCCAGGAAAACAAGATTGGCTAAAAAAGATCAAGCCCAAAATCTCTGTTTCTTCCATTATTTACTTTCTGGGTTCTCAAAAAGGAGATGAAGTTCAGGCAGAGCTAAGTGAAGATGGGCTGATGGAGTCAAAGCCGTGACCACCCCAGACAGGCTGTGTTGGGCCCAACCTTCCCTCCTGTAACACTCCTGAGCTTGTCTTCCTAATTCAAGCCACAGGTGCTTTAGGTTAAAGCAGAGAGAGAAGTTTAGGTTTCTCTGATGGTTAAACCTGAATCTGAGAAGGGAGGGTTGTTCCAGGTCCCCCAGCAAAGGGAGTGAGACCCTTTACCCTTGAGACCTTTGTGGGGTTCAGTGCAGCTCCTGTTTTCCACTTGGATTGTCTCTTCTTGCTCATGCTGGTGCTTTGTAGAGTCAGAAAACAGCACTGGCCTGGTGGCACCAGCTGGGTTGTGGATCCTGGTCACAGCCTTGACAGCCAGCAGCTCGAGGCAAGGTGGAAAGAGGGGGAAAGTGCTGAGAAAGTGATGCTGCTAATGGCCTTTCAGGCACAACGTGGGCTGTGTGTGCAGCTCATCATCGGGTCAGGCTCCCGCTAAGGCTCAGATCTCACAGTCCACAAAGCTTTTACAGAGAGCAGCTTGTGGCCTGATTTTCCCTGCAGAGAACAGAACTCTTTTACTGACAGTTAGCCACACATTTTCTGCTTCATACGTTCCCTCTCCCTCGGCTGCAGCAGGATTTGTGTGGGCACAGACGCTGCTGCTGTGAGCTGAGGGATTGGAGGGAGAAAATCAGTAGCCCCAAGCGAAAAAAGATTGATATTAAAATAAACCAGTTGTTAAAACAGCTCCCTGTGTCAGCTGTGTGCTGGGATTAAATCCAGGGGTATCTAAACAGGCTGGGATAGGTGGAGGATGTTGATGTGTGGGAGTAATGTACTCACATTCCTTGTGGTATCTCCTGTCTGATACCTGGGAATAAATTCAGGTGCTGCTCCTCAAGTGCAGCAGAGATGGGCAACCTTAAAACCATCATGAATTGCTTTGCTTTTGCATGTTACTGCCACACTGGTGCTGCCTGCTGTGAGCACCTGGTGTTGGCATTACCAACCTCTGCCCTGCAGGAGCTTGGGATATCCCACTTAATTTGGCCTCACAGCATCCCCAGAGGGGGGGATGCTCTTAGAGAGAGAAAAGTGAAATGCAGAGATTTTAGAGTGACTTTCAGCATCTCTCGTTTTGCCACTCCTGAGTGTTTGAGGTCCTTTTCCCTCCCATCCATATATAAGGTCTGTGTGAGCGTGATTTCAAACCCTCCTTTCTGTGTTTATATACTGAGGGGTTTGGCCTAACTTGGTAAACCTCAGGTTAGGATTTAAAAATCCAGACCTGCATGTTGTACCAAAAAAGCTCTGTTTTCATAGAGCCTGAGTGCTCCCTGACCTGCTGACTCTGATGGGAGATACAAGTGCTCAGCACCAGACTCCCTTCAGTAGCCCTTTCTCCAGATTAACGAGTTTTGGCTGTATCCTCCAGCAGTAAAATACAAATCCAAATTTAGTCCCTGCCAGGCATGAAGATGTTTTCTTGATTTTCGCTTTTTAATAAGGCTTCTATCCTGTAGACATTAATTTAAATTTAAGTATCTCAGGAAAACAAATACCCCTTTCTAAGGTTGTTTTTTTGTTGTTTTCCTTACCTTGGTTATTTCGTCTCGATGTGAATATATAAAATCCTGTATATTCACATCTGTATGTATGACACATGCTTGTTATTGCTGCTTGAATAAGTCTGCCTGGGTTTTTCTTTGGATCTGGTTTTTGAGCTATTTACTTTGCTTCTCTCAATCAAAGACTGCTCCTCCAGCCACATGTCTCTGCCTGCTGTTTGCTTTCTTTTCAAACCAGAGCTCCAATGAATTGTGGCGTGTTTCTGTTTCATTCCAATCAGCCCTCAAAGGTTTTTGCACCTACCAGCTTTGTTTGCCTCCTTCCTCCCCCCCGAGTTCATCTTGCCCAGCCTCTGTCTGTTGGTCTAATATTTTGATTTCCCTGTTTCAACTTTGTAGCAGATGTTGTTCAGTCTCATGGTGCCGTCTTCATGGAAAACGCGTCCCTGTCCACCCCCATTTCAGCCCCTCAGTTCAGGGGCTTCCGGAGAGCCAGTGAGATCAGCATTGCCAGCCAGGTCTCAGGAATGGCAGACAGTTACACTGCTTCCAACATAGCCAACAGTAAGTGTTGCACCCCTCCGAGGCTCCGCTCGCTGCCGCGCTGCCCTCAGACCACGCTCCGGGCCGAGCAGCTTCTCTCCATCCGTCTGTCCGGGGGGTGCTTCCCATTCGTGACCAAAAGCTTGGAGTTATTCCCCCTTCTCTCATTCCTGCCACACTCAGTGCCCTGTGTGATCACACCCCCCTGGAAGAACAGGTGATGTGTTTGATGGCCGCGCAGGGAACACGGCTGCGTTATGCATGTTGGACCTTGCCGGTGATGAATTGTTAAAAAAAAAGAGATAATTATTGCTGACTCTGAGCACTGTTTGGCCGTTGTGTGAGGTGAGGGTTAATGCAGAGGGATGTTTCTGTGCTGCCATGGTAAGTCATGCAGAGCTGGTCGGGATCAGCACTTGATACCAGATGGGTAATGCAGGATGTGGCTTGATGCAGATCCCTCAAACGGGGCCCACAAAAGCAGGGATGAGTAAGTCCCTCTGTAACGCTGAAAGGCAAGACAGGTTGGTTCAGCACCGAACATTTATTTGCATTAGAAATTCAGCTCTTCTGCAGCCTACAGGGCAGCTCCCAGTCAGTTATGACCCATTTCCCAGAGCTGAATGAGGAGTAAAAGGGATTTTTTACTTATTATTTTTCCCAAGACCTGCATAACTTCCTAACTAATACAGTGGAGAAGAACAGACTTTGCTAAGTGGAGAGCAGACTTTATTAATGGCCCCTCCTTTGTTTCAGCTCAGGTACAAGATCAACACTGTGTCCTCACCTGGTAACTCAGAGCAAAGAAAGGCTGAAAACTCAAAAAAAAGAAGCCAAAACCCAAAACAAAAACAACAAAACACCCCCCCCCTCCCCTCACAAAACCATGTATGTGAGAAAATCTTCATCCCACCAGAAGGTCTCAAAAATTTAGAGATACATTCCTGGCACGGGTTGTGAATTACTCACTCCATAATTAATTGCTGACCATAATAATGCTCCCGGAGGCAGGTATGAGTTGTTGAAGGTCTGTGGGCGCTGCTCAGGGGCTGCTGAAACCTCCTGCCCTGTTTGAGGCAACACTCAGCAGCAGGACTAAAATACCTTCTCTGACAAACGAGGTTTTCCTGCTCAAAGTGTATCCGAGAGCCAACACCGCGCTCCCCTCGTGCGTCCTTTTACTTGTCCTGACATCTTGCCAAGCACTGCTGAATAGGAATCTGCTTGGGAAGCAGCTCCTGGGGGAGAAGGTGTTTGTTTTGTGCTGCTTTCCCACCCACGGGGAGCTGCTGGGCTGGCACACAGTGGTGCTTCGTGGGGAGGTGTTTTTGCCAGGGTGATGCCCCGAGGCCAGCGCATCCCGTGGAGAGATTCTTGTCCCGAGCTGCAGCAGGGTTGGGTCACACAACACTCACCTCTGCTTTCCCCGTGCTCTCCCCCCTTGTGCAGCTCCTGCTTTGTGTAATTATTCCTCCCCACAGCCATCAAAGCCTGGTCCTGAGATCAGGGAGGAAGAGTCTTCCCTCGACTCCGAGTGTCCCTCCAGCTCTGGCTCTGTTTTGCTGCTCTTGCTCTCAGCCTCTTTGGTGTGGTGGTACCGTGGAGCCGTGGCACTGAGGGCAGGATGTGATCCATGCTTATCCCCAGGGAGAGCTGGAGGAAGGTTGGAGGGGCACTGCAAAACCACGGCTCCCTCCCAGGAACCTCCCTAGGGTGCAGCTCCCTTGGTACCGTGAGTTTGTGGAGGATGAAATCAGTGTGTGCCATAATAATAAGTGATTTCTGCTTTTTTTTTTTGTATTTTATTTTTCCTTTTAGAAACCAAACACCACCTTAATCATTGTAGGGGGTTTAGCCTTCTGTCCCAACTTGCCCTCCCTCACAAATCCCCTACCCAAACCTCGCTCAGGAGGCGTAGGCAGCATAAACACAAAATCCCTGCCAAGGGAAGGAAGCTCAAAGGGCCACGGAGCCGGGCTGCAGGCTGTGCTCTTCGGATACCAGACCTGGACATCAAGACAGGTATTCTGGAGAGATCCACTCCTGTCTGCTCTCATTTGATAGTCACAGAACTTCACAACTTCTGCGCTTTCACTGAGGCACTTGCAGTTTCTGATTGCATCCTAACAAGTATTTCTGTCACTTTGCCCTGAAGATCGATCATAACACCGCTAACAACTTGGCAGCAGCAGGAATTCTTCTGGGCAGAGCTGAGGGGACAACGCTTCTGCATCCACCACTGTCTTTTGAGCATGGAAGAGTCAATCCTGTCTACTTCCTGTAAAGAATCTGAAATTACCCAAGCTGGGGACTTGCATGAGAAATGAAAGTTGGGACGTGACCAGGAGCTGTCAGTTTGGAAGGCAGGGGATCAGAAGAGGCTGCGAGGAGGTGCCTGTGAGCTCTGGAAAAGCCACACTGATCTGTCAAACCTTGCTCCTTCTTCCCGTGGCTCTTCATCAGGATGAGGGTGGCCTGGCACCTGGCACAGCCAGGGCTGGGCCGTGGGGATGTGCTGAATCCACATCCCTCTGCATTTGCTGTGGTGGGAACTCTCTGCAGGTCTCTGGAAGGAGCTGGTGAATCCATCTTTTCAGTTCAGCATCTGTGCTCACCACCAGCCAGATTTCCCCTTGCAGAGGAGTGTGTTGGATTGTACCTTAAACCTGGCAGCTTTCCTAGAAGTCCTTAAAAAGGGAACATTGTCACAGAGACAAACCAAGCTTGAGGAAGCCCTTGTCAAAGCCCCAGCTTGCATCCTGCATGCAAACACAAACAAAATTCTTCTGCTGCTCTCTTGATCTCCATCTTTTCTTTCCTTGGCTGCTTTTCCGGGCTGGAGTGCACAAGCACTGAGGACTGCTTGCTCATGGGACAGCAGCCATGGCTTTGGGGTCTGAGGCTTTGGACTGAGACCTGCTTATTTCCAGGGACTGGGGCAGGACGTGTGCGTGGGCAGAGTTCAGGGCAGCTGAGGTGTGGGAGTGTCCCAGGGTGAAGGTGGCTGTCAGACACTTGTGTGTGAGTTGTTGGCTCCCTGAGGGAGAAACTTGTCTGTTTTGTTTGTATCCCTGCCCCCCACAAAGTCCCAGTGTATTTTTCAGTCCCTCATGTAATGAAGTCCCAATACTCCCAGGGACTTGTCTTGTTGCCCACCACAGAGGCTGTGCCCCTGGGAAGGCTGGGCTGCACATCTCAGTTGCCTGTACCATGGTGGCCCAGGAGGGCAATAAGAATTTGTTGGGGACTACCACTCCTGTCAGCACGTGCCATATTCCCTGCCTTGTGGTGCCTTTTAGCATCCTGTGGATTCCCAGTATTCAGTCCTCTTTAGTGTGGCGAATCCCTGGATGCCATTCCCTGGTGAAAGCTAAAGGAGTTGGAAGCAGGGCTGGAGACGGGCAGAGCACACCCATCCTTCCTCTCACAGCTCCAGGGAGTTTGGCTCATTGCACAGGAGCCTTGAGCCCCTTCCCTGGGTCTGGACTAACAGCCAACTCACCTGTCCTCCAGTGCCTTCCTCTTTGCTTAAACAAGGGAGAGCTCACTGCTGGCAGCCCTGTGTTCCTCCCTCGGTGTGAGCAAACACTGAACCCTGGCTTGTTCCCCCGGAGCAGCAGGAGCAGCCTCCTGGCATACCTGGAGCAAGGAGGAGGAGCCCTGAAATCCCTTTTTTGTGAACCCCCTTTGTCTGAACGAGTGTTTTGCCTCTGTAGTTGCTGCCAAGTGGTGGGGAACCAAACGGATCGACTACGCCCTGTACTGCCCCGATGCCCTCACAGCTTTCCCGACCGTGGCTCTGCCTCACCTCTTCCACGCCAGCTACTGGGAGTCCACAGACGTTGTCTCCTTCCTGCTCAGACAGGTACAGTCATCCCCTCTCCCTGATCTCCCTTGGGCTGAAAAATATTTAGGAATATTAAAGAAAAAAATTGTTTTTTCCGGTGCACTTCTCGTAAGACTTGTTGATGCATAGAGGTGAAAAAATACCCTTTGCCCCTGCAGATCCATTTTCTTCCTTCCTTTTTTTTCCCCACCTGTGGTGTTGGTGGAGCTGCACATATACAAACTTCATGGATGTGCTGTCACAGCTGCTTGATTTGGGGATGGGTTTATCATCTGAGCAGGTTTTCAGATGGGCTCACTGGGGAGCCATGGAGAGAGCCCAGGGCAGTTCCCTATCAGATCCATAGTGGCAAAGGTCAGTGGCACTTGTTTCTTGGAGTGATATGTGCTCTGTGTGTGCCAGCTTGGATCTCAAGTCTGAAACTTCTCAAAGGAGAAATAAAACCAGCACCAGATACAATAAAACCAAAGGGGAAGTTTTATATGAATTCCACATTAATTGATAGGCAGAATGCAGTTCTCCATTTTGCCTTTCTAAGTTATTGTTGTCTCCTCTAGGAACTCATTAGGATTTAGTCCTTGTTCCTGCAGCACAAAGCAGTTCTGGGGCCAGGAGAATGGGAATTACTGGTGTCTGGAGTATGACACCTCCGATTTCATCAACCTATATTTGGCCTAAAATTCAAATTTACTCTCTAAGATGTATTTTCCCCTAAAAGAAATATTTTCCCTTCAGTTCCTTGGGGATGAGGGGGAGTTATTTGCCTTAAAAAATATGAACTCCCCAGGGAACGACACTTAGAGCATGGAGCTGGAAAAAAACAAAACTCAGAGCAACTCTGTGGTTTGTGTTGCCCACTTCGCTGCCGGGTTTGCTTTGTGTTAGCTCAGCTGCTAAACCCTCCCTGTTCTCCTCCAGCCTCCTCTGCTGCAGCTCTCAGTTATTTATGATTCTGTTGGCAAACTTTCTTTTGGTGTTATCTTCCAAACAGTGTGAGAACCATAAACAAGAGTGGTGTCAGCGCCAGCGGCAGCTGAGCAGAGCTGATAATCCAGCGAGACCCTTCTCTTCCCAGGCTGGTCCAAGCTCTGCCTGCACACTCCTGGCTGCATGGTCCCACATCAAACCCAGCCTAAGAGGGCTGGAAAGAAGAGAGAACTCTCATTGTGCAAGAGGGGGAACAGTCGTGATAGTCTCATACACAAAATGTTCCACTTGAGAAATAGCCAATTACTCAGGTTTCAGCCCTGACCTGGGTCTGGAGCACTGTGTGGTGTTTCAAACCTCGTGGCTTGAGTAGCTGGAGGTACCTCTCCATCCATTCTAAGCCTGCTGGTGGCTGCCTGTGTAACCTGGCACCCCCTTGCCCAGTACCTGTCTCTGTTCACTCCTTTTTGCCTTGAGACCAGGGTTTTTCCTCATCTTTTGTCTTGTCACTGTCCTTCACCAGCACACACAACTGCTTCCCCTAATAAGGACTTGTTTCTAATGGCCTTTGAAAGTCATCTCTGGACAAAATGTAAAAAGAAGCTGTTGAATAGTTTTAGTCTCCAAAGATTAAATCTTGTTAAAACAAGCCCAAATAGGACTCAAAATACATTCCTGATTTAAATAATTTTCAGTAAAACTTGTTATTTTGTTTACATTGGATTTCCATGAGCTCCTGCCCCAGCAAGCTCATCCTCCCTGGGGTCCTTTTTCCATTCCCCTGGATGAAAACCAGCTTCAGCTCTGCAAAGAGAGCTGGCCTGTGTCAGTCAGGCTCAGCTGCGGAGCTGCTGACCTCATAAAGTATGTTCAGGACCTTGTAAAAGGTCATTTAGGAGGCTTCTTAATTTTTTGGTCACTAAGGACTATTGGCAGTTTTGGAGTTCTGTGTGCAGGGTCACCTCCCAGTCCTGCGGTGCTGTGAGTCTTTGAGGGGTCCCCCAGCCTTTGGGTGTTATTCTTCCTGTTCTGTTCTAGAGGTTAAGAGCAATCTAGGTAGGATTTAACCCTCCTCTCACTCCATGTCCATGCCTCCCATCCCTGTCCATGCCCTGGTGACAGGCTGGAATTGTCACACAGAACTGGCTGGGTGGCAGTGACATCCCACCAGCACAAAGTCCTGGAGCTCTGTCAGCCTCGGAGACGAGGCCAGGATGGACAGACAGCCTGGGCTGTGCCTCACATGCAGCCAAGCCAGACCCCTGTGTGCCTCCACAGGGCTCAAATCAGTGAGGGGAGCACAAGCCACGGGACAGGAGTTGGGAATTTCAGTAGGAATTAGAAATGAGCTGAAGGAACGGCATCTGTCGGCATGTGGCCAGTCAGAGCAGCTGCTGCTGGGTCTGGTATGGGATGGGGGAAGGCTCGTGTTCCCTTGCAGACCGTGGGAAGGGACTGATGAGTCTCTGGAGGAAGGGCAGGTATCTTAGTGCAGAGCTCATCCTGCTGTGTTTGAGTCAGTTTTGTACCTCCTGACCATCCAAAAAACCTCCATCCCAGCCAGGATTTGGTCAGTGCTGGCCACAGCCTTTGCCAGTGCAGAAGAGGCCACTTGTCCTGTCAAACCTGCAAACTGACAAGCCAAACACCCAGCAGCAAACCCAGGGGCCTCTCTGCGTGCACTGCCCTTCCTCACCACTGGCTCAGGAGATGCAGAACAGCCAGGCAGGAGGAGAGGGCTGATGCCTTGGTGGGATCTGTCCTCCTGCAGGTGATGAGACACGAGAACTCGAGTGTTTTGGAGCTGGATGGGAAGGAGGTGTCTGTCTTCACCCCCTCCAAGCCCCGTGAGAAGTGGCTCCGCAAGAGGACGAACGTGAAGCTCCGGGTAAGGGGGTTTTGGGGCTGCACAAACTGTTCTGAGGGCATGGCACAGACAGAGGGTTGTGTTGCATTGCTGAGCTGTTTAATGGTTATAACCTGGATATAAGCAGGGTGCTTGTAAAAGAGCAACCCTAAAGATGTGTGTCAGCAAGGTCTCCTCTTAGCCTTGAGTCTGTAAAACACAAGAGGTATTGGCTGTGGGTGAGGGAACAAGTCAGAATGGAACATCTTTCAAAGTCCAATAGTACCAATTCTCAGCTCAGTAAATGCCCTTTGCTCCCAGTAAAGTCTCCAGTTTCTGAGAGAGCAATTCTGTGCTACAACTGAAACAGTATCAGCAGATTTCTCTGGCAGCTGAGTGTATTTCCTCTTAATTCCAAAGTGTGAGACTTAATAGAGGGTACCGGAATTGCACGTACAGCCTGCCATGGAAATTGGCTCTCCAGCACTCCCATCCACCCCTCAGTTGAGGGCATAGAGCCTCACCTCTGCCACAGGTCAAATTCTTTCCCAGAGCTGAGGGTAGAGTGGAGGGGGGGGAATGGCACAGAGAAACCCATGCTCCAATTTGTCCAGTTATATTTGGCATTTCCCTGTGTGGTTATCCATTGCTGAAAACTGTTTGGGTTTTTTTTTTCCCTCCCCTCTTGCCTCGTGCAGAACGTCACAGCCAACCACAGGATCAACGACACCATTGCTAACGAGGATGGGCCCCAGACTTTAACTGGGAGGTTCATGTATGGTCCATTAGACATGGTCACCCTCACAGGAGAGAAGGTACCGTGTGTGCTAGGGGGTTGTCACCGCGTGGTGACAACTGTGGGACAGAGGTGGCACTGGTCACTTCTCCCTTGGTCCCTATTGGGGTTTGCTGCCCTTGTGTCCTGGTCAGGTTCTCCTGCTCAGACGTGTGGGTGCCTCCCACCAGGCGCAGCATTTGTCACGGAGGTCTCACCACTGAGGCCAGGCTTCATTCCAGCCCCGATGTTTGGGTGCTGCCCAGCTCTGACCAAGTGGCACCAACCCTGCTGCCACCCAAAGGGGCTCGGGTGGGATGTCCCTGTGCCCGGCCTGTCCTGCTGGGGGTGACGCAGCCTCGCTGTCCCCAGGTGGACATCCACATCATGACCCAGCCACCGTCGGGGGAGTGGGTGTACTTTGACACGGAGATCAGCAACAGCAGCGGCAGGATCTCGTACGTGATCCCCGAGGAGCGGCGCCTGGGCATTGGCGTCTACCCTGTCAAGATGGTGGTCAGGTGAGGGGCCTGGGGCTTGCAAAGACCAATTGGATGGCCATAGAACACGGTCCCTCCTGTTGTTGAGTGAGTCCAGAGCCTGGTTTGCCAGCAGCACAGGCAAAGCCATTTGTACTCTGCAGCTCTGAGGGGAAAATCCACATTTTATTCTGGCTCCTGCATCACCACCAGCATGGGAATTGAGCTCCTGCTGCAGGAGCAGGTCTTCTGCACCACAGGCTTCGTGGCCATCTGCAAAACTGTGCCACTGAGCATATTTTAAAGACCATAAACTTGTCCTTGAGGGACAGGACTTTGTACTTGTGATGATTCACAGCCCAGGGGCTCCAGCTCAGCTCCACTTGGGCTCTGAGAGGGGGAGGAGGGGAGAATCTTCTTGGTGGTGAACCCAGCAATGTTTTCCTGGGGGTAACTTTTGAGTCTCTGCTGCCAGGGAGTGCTAATCCATCCCCACCTGAACACAGAGCCCCTCACACGGTGCCTGCTACTGCTCTGACTGAGGGTGGCATCACTGTTGGAGCCTTTGGGTCAGACGTGGGAGCTGCTTTGGGCTGCAGGTCCTGGTGATGCCTTCTGAGTGTTTTGTTGCCTCTAAGCACCTGCATCCCTTCCCTCAGGGGCGACCACACGTTTGCTGACAGCTACATCACGGTGCTGCCCAAGGGGACGGAGTTTGTGGTGTTCAGCATCGACGGCTCCTTCGCAGCCAGCGTGTCCATCATGGGCAGCGACCCCAAAGTCCGCGCCGGGGCCGTGGACGTTGTAAGGTCAGGGCGGGGCCTGGGGTGGTTGATCTGACACCGGCCTCGCTCTGCAATCCGTTGACTCGTGGCTTTCCTTCCAGGCACTGGCAAGACCTCGGCTACCTCATTATCTACGTCACGGGCCGCCCTGACATGCAGAAGCAGAGGGTGGTGGCGTGGTTAGCACAGCACAACTTCCCCCACGGGATCGTGTCCTTCTGCGACGGGCTCGTCCACGACCCGCTGCGGCACAAAGCCAACTTCCTGAAATCCCTCATCACCGACGTAAGCCTGGCTCTGCTGAAACAGGATCGTGGCTCGGGTTTAGATTGCTCCTCGTCCAACTACCACTGTCAGCGCCGGTCTCTTGGCAGCAATGTGACCTGCAGTGGAAGATTAATCTGTTCATTTTATTTTCATCCCTTTATTGCTCTACAAAAGTGTCTGTGCTGTTAAATTGTGTTGCCTCTGCTCTGTGCTGCTCCATTTCATCACTGCTCCTCAAACCCCTAATGGAACAGAAGCAGTAGAGCCTCCCTTCCCTCCACACGTGCACTTTTTTCACCTGCTTGGTGGTTTTTTGGCTGCCTGTGGTGGAGACAGCAGGACTGAGAGGGAATGGAGCTGCTGCAGAAATGGCTTTGCTGGGAGACTCCACAGAGATCTTCCAGGCATTTGACCCTTGGGAGGTCCTGATGTTTCTCAGCCCCAAGCCTCAGAGAAACTCCAGATAGAACAAAGTTTTTCGTGTCTGGCAGGTGAAGGACCTGCCTTGATTAGCAGGAAAAGCCTGTCCTTAACTTTCTTAGGCTCCCTTTTTGACCTGAGTGACAGTGGAGGGAGCAGCTGGCCCTCAGTTGCTCTCTTGTCCTCCATAAGTTTGGGACCAGGGTCAGAAATTCTCTTTCCCTCTCCCTGACCTGTGGTTCTGGGCCCAAAGCTGGCCAATGTGTGGTGGCACCAATGTCCACACCTCCCCTGCCAGCCCCTGCTCCAGCCCACTACAGAAGGGGTTGTCCAGGAGCTGCTCTCTGCATGGACTAGAGACAGAGGTATCCCTGAAAAGCAGCAGATTTTGCTGCCTGTCCCTTCTCCCTCTGCCCAGCAGATAACAGCAGCTTGGCTGTGGAGGGGAACATTCCTGGCTAATGATTCCTGAGCAGGTTTGCAGCTCCTCTCCCCCAGTGACAGCAGGAAGTGGAACAGTGCAGCATCCTTGCCCCCTAGCGACCTCAAGGGAAGGCCCTGGATCAGCAAGTGGAGATCTGCCCTTGTATTGCTGTCACTCCTCTTGTCACAGCCTGTAAACATCCCCAGCTCTGTTAATTAGCGCTTCCCTGCGTGGTTCATTATCCAGCTGGGAACTTGAATTAGTTCCAGTGACCTGACATTCCCACAAATGCTCCTGGAAAACCCAAAGCCCAGCCTGCTGAGCAGCGTGGGGTGCCTGTGTGTTGTGACCCTGCGTTGCTTTCTGTCCCCCCAGCTGCACATGAGGATCCACGCAGCGTACGGATCCACCAAGGACATCTCCGTGTACAGCTCCATCAGCCTCCCGCCCACGCACATCTACATCGTCGGCCGACCCACCAAGAAGCTGCAGAGCCAGTGTCAGGTAGGAGCCAGCTCAGCTGAGCCCTGCCAAGGGCTTCCCGTGGGAGGGAGGTGGGAGTTTGGTCATCACAAGTCTGGTGACTGAGCTAGTGTTGGCCAACGTGGTGGGAACTGTTGGGGGTAGCAGGGCCCCGTACCGGGTGCGAGCGGTTCCGTGGCCGGTCACCCCAGAGAACCTGGCAGAGCGAACACGCCTGGCTGCCAGCGGCTCTCAGGGGAGCGTGTCCCACCCTCTAACGCCCGCCCTCGCCCCGCAGTTCATCACGGAGGGCTACGCGGCCCACCTGGCGCAGCTGGAGTACAACCACCGCGCGCGCCCCGCCAAGAACACCACGCGCATGGCGCTGCGCAAGGGCAGCTTCGGGCTGCCCAGCCAGGCCGAGTTCCTGCGCAAGAGGAACCACCTGCTGAGGACCATCTCCTCCCGGCCCGAGCGCACCCAGAGCCAGTCGGACAGCGACAAGGACAGGGACAGGGAGCGCAGCCAAAGGAGCATGAGCATCGCCACGGGCTGCTGGGGCCGGAGCGCCGCGGCCCGGCTGGAGTCTGGCCTCCTGGGGCAGAAGTAGCCAGGCCGGAGCCAGGGTTGTCAGCTGCAGCCACCGGAGGAGAAAACAAAAGGGAAGAGGGACGAGGCCAGTGTTTCGGGCCGGAAGGGTAAATATGGTGCTACTCTAATAACACGGTGTTCTGGGAAGAGACGGGATGTTTCCCACACAGAACGTGCAGGCCTTGCAGCGGGAGCGTCAGGTTTGTGCAGCGGGAGCTCGAGGAACAGCTGGAAACCGGGGGGAAGTCTCCAGATCGGGACGGCGCTCTCCTGCCTCCTTCTCTCATCCAGGGTCAGTGACTGTAAATACGTGCCTCCTTGCCTCGTTAGCCATCGCTCCGACACGGTGACAGAGTGCTGTCCTCAGAGCCACAGGAACAGGGCATGAGGCTGGGGGAGCTTGTTCTGGGCTGTCCCGGGAGTCAGACTGGGGGCTCTGGGGTTGGGTAACGCGCCGCTCCCCCGGCCCCAGCGAGGGATTTGTTGTGGGCTGTGCCAGGCAGAGCGACCGAGAGCTTTTCCTGGACAGAGAGCTCCACGTGCGGCCGCTTTCCCCAGGAGCTGGTGCAGTGCAAAGCTAAAGCTGCACCGATGCCGTTGGCAGGGGCAGAATGTCGGCAGATTCGTGCCCAAGACAGCGGGGTCATTATTGTTATTACTGTTATTTTTTAAAGAGACCTTTTAGAAGCCGATGGAATTTAATGTGTTGACCTATTAAAAGAGGAATACAAGCTATTTTGTTTGAGCTGTTACAAACCTCAGACACTTAATTTGCTGTTAAAGTCTCCAAATAGTTTCGCTGTTATTATTTCCAACAAGTAACCACCATATATTTGGAAGCAGCTGAAGGCACTCAGCAGCTGGATTGCATTGCAGTTCTTCTCATCCAAATGCAGGGTCTGACTCTCTCAACACCCACCTCTGAGACCTTTTTTCTTCCCAGGTTCTCTCCAAGTTCAGTAGCAGCTTTCATGGGAACTAGACTCGCTTCTTTTACCTATAGTTACTGAACTGTAAAACCTCATTGTTTTTTGCACTGATGATTTTTAGAATGGAAACCTGTTACCATCTCATGTAGCTACACCGGTGTTTGTAGTGCATGACAATGAAATATTGCTAAGCCAGGGTGTGTGTGGATATCTATATATATACACACACACACATATATATATGTATATACTTAAAAAACAAACAATCTGTGCAGAAGTTTTTCCAGCAGTAAGGAGACTGTAAGGAAGTGTGCCAACAATGTCAGGCAACCTTAAGAAAAGGCCATATCTTAATTTTTCTGGTGTGTTTCTCAGTGGATGTGCCTGAGGCGCTGGGCTTGTGCTGCCGGAGCGAGCCGGCGGGCGCGTGGCAGAGGGCTGGCACCCCGGTGACACCCAGACAGGGACAGAGAACAGTGCCTGGAGCCAGGGCTTGCCAAAAAGCCCCTCAGTCCTGCCCCTCCCGGGGCCAGCAAAGGTTCCCTCCTTGCACACGCCTCTGGGAGCAGAGGGGCATCCACACAGGGGGTTCCGGGGTGCCCAGTCACAGACTCCAGTTGGCCTCTTCACGTGGAGATTTTATAGTCCTACCGAGCTCCCTGACTGTGTGTAACCCCGCTTTCCCCACCACACCTTCCTGTCTTTGTATCACTTTCTACTTACGAGGATCTTATTTGTAACAGAGAATTTTTTAGACTGGCTGCTTCGTTTTCTTACCAGTTTCAATAAGAACGGTGCAGGACGGCCGCACTGAGATACACAGCACTGTGAACGCTGCTCTGCTCGCTGCCTCTGGGCCACGGTAGACAAATCCAACTCATCCAGCTCGTGCTCGTGGTGTGGAGGGTCCAGGCCGAGGCAGAGCAGGGACGGTGCGGAGCTGCCGCCGGCATCCGAGCCCCTGCAGCGCTCAGACCCGACTGCAAAGTGTTTAACCACTTCTCTTTGGTAATTATCCAATTACAGAATGTACCTGATGACTTTTTGTTACCGGAAACCGACTTCCCTTTCTGCTGACTCAGCTTGGCTCTCTCTGAATGTACATCCAGAGCTTTTACTGGGTTTGAAAACAATGTGAATTTGTCCCAGCTTTTTGCTAGCCGAATGTTCTATCAAACAGATGCCACCTGAGTAGGAAGCCAAGCCACAATCCATCCTGTGAAGTCACCAAACCACATCACTAAATAATTTCTGCAAATTTGGATATGGCCTTTGCAAAATTCACCTTTCCTCCAAGTCCAGAACCGAGGCATGATCTGTACATTTTCCAGTGTTGACGAGATGTTCACATTTTCTTATGTGTAGATAGTGTAAAACAGAGGCGAATGTAAATGTTCAACATAAAAAGTGGATATATAAAATTGAAAGTTATTTATTTATGTAGAGGGAAAAAAAATGTCTGGAGGGACTGGAACCTTCAGGGTTTATTAATATTTAAAAAATGTAGCTTTTTGTTTCAGGCATTATGTACAAAGCAATTATTTTATGGACCAAGTCTAATGTAACTGTCAATGAATGCAGAAGTGCAATATGATACTCACCCTCTCCATCACTTCATGTTTTAAACAGCTCCTACCCAGTTAGCCTGACAATCACAGCACCTCCGTCCTCATCCTTTGTTGAGCTTCTTGAACCGTGCCCGGGTCCCTTCCCTGGCCCCCCCACCCATTGCCATTGTACGGATCCAACACGGAGAAGCAATTGTAGAGCAGGACCTTTATTGCTGCAATAATTCCCCGGGAGGTGGGTGTAGTTACCAGGAAATAATGCCAGTAAGTTTTTCTTCACTGACTCAGTCCATCCCCGTCGCCATCGCTCAATCCTCAGCCGCCCCCATCTGGCACTCATCCCTCTGAAGCAGAGATCAACACTCACAGAACAATAGCAATAGTTTAACTCTGTGTTTATAACCTGTTTGTCCCGAGCTGTTTTGGAGAGCAATGCATGTGACCCGATGCCTTTCCACGTGTATGGAAGAGGATCCGTTTGGACGTGGTGAGGGAAAGATGAATGTATATTCCATCCTTACTAAAGGGGCACTGTCAGGGTAAAGACCTAATTTATCCTCGTTATGAATAACTTGTTTGCTTTGGAAGGAGAGAATGGGAAGTTCCTTGTCCTCCTCCCTCGGCCGTTGTCTGGGCAGCCCTCGGTGACAGCCCACGTCCTGTTCTGCACATCAGCACAACACAGCCTCGAGCTTTGGGGTTGCTTTTCCGTTTCCATGGGAATCAAACTCTGCTGCGGAGCTCAGATTTTTTACGAAAAGCAGCTTTTTATATTACTGCACCCTTAGGCCAGACTTTCTACCTGACGCTGTCCCTTTAAAGTCTTTTAAAACAAAACCCATGAGAGGAGCCCGTGCATTCCCTCCGAGTCCTTTGCCTGGGTTTGCTCAGATCACTCAGATGAGGCGAAATCCTAATACCAAAAACCGTTTACAGTGTCGGGGGCACGCGCCCCGAGCAGGAATAAGCCAAAGGGTCACCACCCCCCTCCCGCCCGCCCAGCAGCCGCCGTGCTTGCTGTAGCAGCCCCTTCTTCAGGTATCGCCACTGTTTGCTGCATTTCCTGTTAGTTCTAGAAGCCTTACGGTCCCCTCCCTCTGCCTGTTGATACCCTCGACTGTCGATTTTATATTCCAACAATGTTAGTTATATTTTATTTATAAAAAATTGCTCTAGGGGTACCAGCTGTGCGTGGGGAGCCGGCGGGGGATGCCCGAGGGCGCCGGGTACGCCCCGCGTGTGCCGTGCCGATGACTCGCGTGCGTGTGGCAAACCTTCTGTACAACTTCCTTCTCCTCCTTGCTGTTAGTGCATCGTTCCAATGCCTGGTGTGCTTTGTGTACAGTATCATTGTGAGTTACACAGATTAAAGAAATGGGAAGGCTCTTCTCCTGTCTGCTTTTTGTTGGGGTGGGGGAATGCTCTAGAAATGGACAAGTCACAAAATGTGAGCAGGTGCCAGTTTAATGGGGTTACAGCCATGAACAGAATGTGGAAAACCCTCTGTGGAGATCAGTCCTGCAGGACCCATTTGTCCTTTAACCCATTTGTCTTTTTATTTTTTACAGTTTGTAGATTTATGGACTTTCCAGCAAGGAAAAAGGCTGCTGTGTTTGCTTCAGAGCAACCCTGGGCCCTGAGAAGCCCAGAGCCCCAGCACTGCCCAGGGCCTGTGCTGTGGGGAAGGGACACGAGTTGCATGCAGGAGCAGAGAGCAAGGCAAAGCCACCCCTCCACAAAGCACACCTGCACAGATGCCAGTGCAGTGTGCCAGGTCAGTGCTCCCCTACCCGAGGAGGTGAAGCTGCAGGAAGGCTGGGAGAGGCCCTGGGGCACAGTGGAGGGTGGCACTCAGGGGTGCAGAGGAGCTGCACCCTCAGCAGAGCCACAGCCACTCCTCTCTGAGCAGGGTCTGTGAGTGCAAAGGGCCTGTGAGCCAGACCCAGCAAGGAAAGGGCCACGGGCAGCCCCTGAAGGGAAAAAGTGGCAGCCAGCTGGGTGTTTTGTGGCCCTGGTACACACCCTGTCCTGGCCACAGCATTGGCTCCTGCCCCCCAAAGCCCAGGGCACCTTGAGGTGCTCAGCACCCTCGAGCCTGTCCCCTGGGTGCTGCTGAGCTCCTCCAGCATGCAGAGGAGCATCGGGGCAAAGGGCTCAGGTACCTTACAGCCACAGTGGCCTGAGCAGGGACAGGGAGGGGAGAAGCTGTTCACTGGGAAATGAACCACTAAAGTCGCTCTCCTTCCCAGTCAGTAACTTACAGAGCAGCTGGAAAGGGCCCCAGGGAACATCTTGACATGGTGCTGTCTGTGTGGTCCAGAGGCAGAGGCTCCCCCCGGGCTGGCAGGGGCAGCAGGATGGGCTCCTGGGCTGGCTGGTGCCTGCCCTCACTGCAGCATCCCTGTCCTCACCTGGAAGGCCAGCCCATCCCCACGCGTGGCTTGCTGCAAGGGAGACACGGCACTCAGCACTCCCTGCCCACAGCCACCAGCACCACCCCGGGGCCCTGGCAGTGCTGCCAGGGCTCAGCTTGTCCCCAGGGTGGAACCACGGCCCCTGTGGGTGCAGCAGCTCCCTGGCTGTGCCCAGCCACCCCGTGCTGGTGGCCAGTTCCCACTACCTTGTTGATCTCCTTGTGTCTCTCCTTGCTGACGATTTCTTCCAGGACTTCTCCGTCCCCCTTAATGAGCCTGCAAGGCAAGCACAGGCCCAGGAGCCGTGAGGGGACTGGCAAGTTCCTGCAGCTGCAAAGGTGCTGACCCCCACCCCGAGGGCACCTCTGTGCCCCAGCTCCCCCAAGCCCAGGAGCAGGTGCTGGGCTGATGCACCTCTGGGCAAGGCCACTGCTGGCCCACCCCTGCCATTGTATTTTGTGACTTTGTTTTTGTATGAAGCCTAAACAGCACTGCAGGCTCTGCCACTGCTCCCATGGGATTAATGTCACCATGCTGCAGCAAGGACAGGAGTGTTCCCCTGAGAACTGAGGGCCAGCTGGCCCTGCCCCAGGCTGTGGGCACTGCCTGCTGTGTGCAGTCAGTCACACCAGCACAGGAAAACGCTCCTAATAAAAGCATCCCCTGTCACCCTGCAATCCACAGTGCCCCAACCCATGCAAAACCACTCGGTTTTTTAATAGCATTCAGGTGTGGTCCTGGCTGCCCCAGGAAACTGCAAAGCCCTTCAGGAACAGGAGCCAGTTTGGGCCTGAAATGCAGCCAGGCCAGGGAGCACCTTGCTGAGCAAATTCCAAGCAGCGTCGGAGGCGGCTCACACCTCCAAACATGAACAGAAATTTAATTGTCTTCATTATGTGCCTTACAGGGAACCGACCTTTGTTCCACACCTCCCTGAGCCCTGCAGGCTGCCTTCTATTTTAAGACTGGACTTGTCATACCCAATTCTCTTCAGCATGACGTTTTCTGCTTGCTGAGAAGATGCAGTTTATTAAAAACTGGGTCATTTCTATTTGGCAGCTAAATGAACTCGGGTTTGATTGCTGTCTGTAACCCCACAGGGCACAGGCTCCTCATTCCCACCTGGGTGTTAACCAGGGCCCAGGCCTTTGGAGCTGAAAGGTTAAATGGATGCGGCAATGGGATAATGGAACACAGCCCAGTGTTCCTCGTGTGGATCCCCAGCACAACTCAATGACTTGGTGTCATTGTGTCACTTTCTGGGTAAGTCACACCAGGCCTGATGAGGGGAGACCTGTGAGGGGCTGGCTCAGGCCTTTGCTGCTGAAGGGGTCCTGGGTCCAGGTGTGGTGCTGCGGTGCCATGAACAGGCACCCTCCAGGCCTCCAGCCCACCCAGCATGGATGGGAATGGACAATCCATCTCCCTGTTCCCCAGGATCATACCTGGTCCTCCCCGTTTCGGGATCCACCACTCTCCTTATGACGCTCTGCCTCGCGTCCCATTCCTCCTTTGTCATTGGCTTCATAGCCTGGATCCGGGATTTCTGTTCATCTGTCAGAACTGGAATGCAGTGCTCAGTCAGAGCTGTGCTCCAGGAGAGGGGCACAGCACCAGGGCTTCAGCCCATGGACAACATTCCACACCCCATTCCCAGAGGTACTTGGGGTACGGTGACAAACCATGCAAAGAAAGGGACACTTCACATCCCAAAGCCAGGAGCAGCTTTGTCAGGCTGTTACTGCTGACTGTGTCCTTCCATTTGGCATCTTTGTTCCCCACTCACATCTACAAATTACACCCTAACACTTTACAAATCAGTCCCTCAGTGCGGCTCCAAGGTGGGCACTGGACGTAGCAGGAGAGCCTGGGGCTCCTCCCTGCACCCATCCCTGCGTCCCTCAGACCCTACATGGAAAGGGTCAGCACAACCCCTGTGTGCACAGGCTCCAGCAGGAGGGAAAGAGCATCGTTACCTGGCCCAGAGTCCACCCCTGATTCCTTCTGCCACTGCTCCAGCGAGGGGCCAGGCACCTCTTCTCCCTTGGCTTTCTCCTCCTTAGCCTTCTCCTTTGCCTTCTTCTTTGATTTCTTCTTTATTTTTTTCTTCTTCTTCTTCCTCTTCTTTTTGTCTTTCTGTTTCACTCGCTTTTTTTTGCTGTCTTGACTCTTCTTAATTTTGGAGTCGCTGTCACTGGAGTCATCAGAAGAGGAGCTGGAGGAAGAGGAAGATGAGGAAGAGCTGGTGGACGAAGATGTCCCAGAGGAAGAGGTACTGGCTTTCTTCTTCTTTTTGTCCTTTCCTTCCTTCTTCTTTTCTGCAATGCACAAGAAGAGGGTGAGTGGAGCAGCCCTGCCCCTGCAGCAGCAGAGATGTTGGTTTATCCCCCTGAAATTCCCCTCTGTGCCCACGTTCAACCCAGATGCTCTGTGGTAGCAGCTCGTGGAGGGGCTGAGGGCTCTGCACTTGTCAGAACAAGACCAAAATGGGCATAAAGTGCAGGACAAGGTGACAGACACCAACCAAAAGCAGGGGCCCTCTTCTCCCCCTCTGTGGGCCCGCTCTGTGCACCTGCCCCAGGGAAATGTGGGGAAAGCACAGGCTCAGGGGCCTTTCCCCACCTTCCCTGGCTGCTGCCAAGCTCGACTTGTGTCCGTGAGAGCCAGAGATCCTCTTCCTCGGTGGAGAGCTGCTGCCCTGCAGTGAGTCCTTGCTGCTCTTCCTCCTTTTCTTCTCCTTCCTCTCCTGCCTGCTCCGAGAGCCGCTTTTGCTCCTGCTCCGCGATCGCTTCCGAGAGCGGCTGTGGGCCATGGCAGCTCCTGGAGGGAAGGGATCACGTCAGAGCCACAGGGGGACCAACCCTGCCCCAAAATCCTTCAATCTGAGCCACAGCCCTGGAAAACCTGCTCCTGTTAAACTCCCTCCCTGCTCACACCCGCTCTGCCAACCTCCCACCAGAGCCATGGCTCGGGGTCTCCATCAGTCGTGGCCACGTGGAATTTCACCAACCCCCAGCACGGAGCCCTGGGCAGGGAGCTGGCACAGGGACAGCACAACTGTCCCCAGGCAGGTTTTCCACAAGGAAAGCCTTCCAGCAGGTTTTCCCTTCGAGAATGGGGCTGATCCCCAGTGAGGGCAGGCACAGAGGGGGGCCTGAGGCTGTTTCTGCAGCAGTGCTGTGCCCACGGACATCCCATGGCACCGGGAGCCAGCAGGAGATGCTGCACCACTGATGGACACAGGCAAAGGGTGATGGATACTGCAGCCACAGTCAGCAGAACAAAACGTCCTCCCTGAGTCAATCACCCCCTTAGTTAAAATGCTGGGAGTAGGCACAAGCCAAGGGGAAGAATGAATTTTTAATATTCCAATTCACTCTTAGAAAACAGATGATGCATTGAGCTGGCACCTCTGTCCATCAGCCCCAGGGGTGCTGGCAGCCCCAGGCTGGTGTGATCCACACTCTCATTAATTTAAAAAACAAACTGACACAGTGGACAGAGCAGGAGCTGGGAAATGCTTTCTCACAGCCACCTTCCAACTACCCCATTTAATGAATTGTTTGTTTACCACCTCGACATTCCCAGGCAGCAATTTGGATTTTCTCCCAAGTGAATCAGACCTTTAATTGATTTCCATAGGGAAATTTCAATCAGAAAAATAACCCCAAAACCAATCACAACCATTAAGGGCACGCAGGGAAGCTTCAGAGGATGAGAGTCCTGCATACACACACACCCAGCAGCTGCCCCTTGCACCAGGGCCTTGCTGGGGACAACACGTGGGGCTTGAATCTTTCTGCTCTGATTGTGGCAGCGGGAAAAAATCCACTTTTATACATCCAGAGCAGCAGGATCAATGGATCTGGGCTCAGACAGCAGCATCCCGGTGACGAATCCCAAACCCATCCCAGCAGCATCCCCAAGCCGGGCTCTCACCTGCACCCTGACACCCGGCTGGGCCCACAGCGACTCCTCCTGCCCTGCCAGGGCTGCCCAGGCCGGGCCCTCGGCCCCCGGCGCTGCTCTGCCCTGGGCAGCTGCAGGGGCTGTCCCCGCCCTCACCCCCAGCACGGGCAGCGTGCGGCAGCCAGGTGCGCTGCCCCTTTAAGAGCCCAGCGCGAGGGGCGCTGGCCCTTTAAGAGCTCNGCGCTGCCCCTTTAAGAGCTCAGTGAGAGGTGCGCTGGCCCTTTAAGAGCTCAGCGCCAGGTGCGCTGCCCCTTTAAGAGCTCAGTGAGAGGTGCGCTGCCCCTTTAAGAGCTCAGCGCGAGGCGCGCTGCCCCTTTAAGAGCTCAGCGCGAGGTGCGCTGGCCCTTTAAGAGCTCAGCGCGAGGCGTTCCGCGCGCGGCCCCAGGCGCGGCCCCTTTAAGTGCGCAGCTCTTTATCAGCCCCCTCGGCCCCGCAGCGCTCGGGCCTGTGCCCCCCCCCTCCGGCCTCCCCTTCTCCGGTGTC